>JAJPUD010000620.1:327170-483795 GCA_023553655.1 Myrmecobius fasciatus | reverse complement strand
AAAAAAAAAAAAAAAAAAAAAAAAAAAAAAAAAAAAAAAGATGATATTACTATCAATTGGTAGAAATGGAATTCAAACACAGGTCTTCCTACTGCAACTTTATTTCTCTTTCCATCATACCAAGGACCTTAACTTGGTAATTAATATCTGTTGGTACTTATTGGCTTGATTGGTTAGCACAAACTCATAGAGAATAATTCTCATTGATTTATTTATTGCCTTGAAACCAATTAACTTGTTTTTAATAGTTTCTTCAGAAACAAAATTATGTTTGGGATTGGATAGATAATTTTGGCTAATCTTGTATGGTCTTGTAAATCTTTTAGGCTAACTAATGAGATCATTCAGTAGCCTAAACTTAGATCTGAAAGTCTTGAAGTTCTTGGAAGACCTTGGAAGAATTTGAGTTCTAGTACTATTGCAATGTGCCTTTGTTCAAAATGTCTGGCCTTAGATATTGTAAAATGGGAAATAACATATTTATCATCATATTTCCTGGGAAGTTGAATCAATAAATATCTCATTTCAAGCATTCCCTCTGTTCCTTAAATTATGCTCATGTTCATGAAGTAATTTCATTGATTTATTACAAATATCTTAAGCTGCTTTCAACCTGTCTTTTTTTACTCCCTTACATGTATAATGAGTGTCTAGTGCAAGTACAGACCTCATCATTTGCTCAGAGGGTGTTCTTCTATGTGGAAAACCTGGAAAGCTTGATTGCAGGAGCATCACGATGATATATAAAGGAATGCTTTGGAAAGACCATGGAACATCAATAGATATTCATCTTCAGAGGATCCTGAAGTAAAAAAAAAAAAAAAAAAGCTTCTTTTATCCCAAAGAGTAATGTTAAATGACTCCCTGCCCAGAGAGAATTTATAGAAGAACTGAAAAAAAGAATTTAAAAATAAAATGAGAGACAATGAGGAAACATGAAAAAAAAAGCATCCAAGAAAAATAGGAAGATTATGGGAAAAAAAAGTTAGCCAACTAGAAAAGGAGTCTTAATGACAAAAATAACTCTGAAAATTAGAATTGGGCAAGGGGAAGCCAGTGAAGCTATAAAGAGACCAAGAAATAACAAAAACTAATATAAAGAATGAAATAATAGAACAAAATGTGAAAACAATGAAAATAATTCAAATATGCTGAAACTAGAGTTAGAATTGTACAGAACTTATCAGTAGCCACGATAAAAGACTGCAGGTCCTAGAATCATATATATCGGCAATCAAAAAAAGAACTAGATTTGTGTCCAAAAATATCATATGCGACAAAATTATCCATAATCTTGAATGAAAAAAAATGAACATTCAATGATTTTTAGGACTTAATTTCAACCAAATCCAAACTCAATAGAAAATTTAACAAATAAGAACCAATATCAAAGATCAATTCCATGTTATGGAATATTACTGTTCTATAAGAAAAGATGAACAGAATGATTTCAGAAAGACCTGGAGAGATTTACATGAACTGATGCTAAGTGAAATGAATAGAACCAAGAGAACATTGTGCACAGGAATCACAAGATTATGTGATGATCAATTCTTATGGACATGGTTCTTTTTGGCATTGAGGTGAGTCAGGCCAGCTCCAATAGACTTGTGATGAAGAGAACCATCTGCCTCCAGAGAGAGGTTTGTTGGGACTAAATGTGGATCACAACATAGTTTTTTCATCTTTTTTGTTTGCTTGCTTTTAATTTTCTTTCTCATTTTGTTTTTCTTTTTGGTATGATTTTTTTTTTTTTTTTGTGCAACATGATAAATGTGGCGGTGTGTATAGAGGAGTTGTACATGTTTGGCTTATATTGAATTGCTTGCTGGCTGGGGGAGGAGGGAGAAGGGAGGGGAAAAAATTGGATTGTGGGGTTTTACAGGGGTAAATTTAAAGGCTATCTTTGCATGTGTTTTGAAAGTAAAAAGCTACCAAAAAAAGAGATCAATTCCAAGGAACTTAACATGGACAAATTGTTTATATTTTTTAACATGGAAATGATGTATACCATATATTTAAGATTGAAATCAGCAATTGGGTAGCCCAAAAGAAAGACTTGGGGCAGAATTGAGTATGATCTGACTCTAAAAAACAAAATTGCCTAGCAAAAGACAAAAATAGTAATTATGCTATACAAATAAGGTGCAGAGGAAGAATAGGCACAGAGGTATTAGAGGGAGGAAGAGGCTTGTAGTTCTGAAAAGCTACTTACATCAGGAATGGGTTAAATAGACAATACAACATGTATATCATGAAGAGTAAACACCTTCCAAAATCTATAAAGAAATAAGAGGATAGTTTTGGGTGAAGAGGGATACAAAAGGTGGGGGAAGAAGACAAAGGAGGGATCTATGAATGGGGGGAGGTTAAGTAATAGCAAGGCAAGTTAAGGAGCAGAATTAAATCAGAAGAGTTAGTAGGAATTGGAGAGAATGAAATAAACACAAACACTACCACAAGGAAAAGGAGCAGAATTTATTGGGAAAAAAAAAAAACATAGCTAGTAATAATTGATCTTAGACAAAGTCAAACTTAAAAATTCAATCAAGAGAAAAATCTACATTATATGTCAGCCATACTAATATTGTTTTAGATGCATGTTAGATATGGGTAAATGTGTATATACATGTAGGTGTCTGAGTATATGTAGATATGTGTGCATGTTGTTCTGTCTGTGTGTGTATATGGATATACATATGTTAATGGGTCTGTGGGTAAGTATGAATGTATATATGTGTGTGTGTGTGCATGTGCATTTATAAATCTGTACTTAACTATATCCTATTTGGGGAAGTTGGGGGATTTGAAAGGGGGAAAAAAGAATAAAGTAAAAAAAGTATGCAGCAGAGAACAAAAGAACAAGTTACAAAGAAGCAAAAAAAAATGGACACTTATGAATATAATTTCTTCTACTATTATATATCTTTTCTTGAACTGGTAACTTATTAATATATTTTTTGAATCCTCCCTGATATTCTCCTGGGCAGATGACAATATTCTGTTTTATTTTCCTTTTTTGTTTTTCTTTTTTTTCTATACTTTTTTTAAATTAAAAAAACCAAATAAAAAAATAAATGCTCTGTAACTGGGTCCAGTTGGCTGACTAAATGATTAGAAGGAACTATTGATTACTCACTTGTGCCAGAAGTGTATGAGTATCTTCAAAAAAGACTCAAATCATGTTTGACCCTCAATACATAGGGCATTGGGCAGAACATAGTGATATGAACATGCTAGAGTGGTTTGCCATTTCCTCCACCAGTTAATTTTACAGATGAGGAAACTGAGATAATTAGGGTTAAGTGACTTGTCCAGGGTCACACAGCTGTGTCACCTAGCTTCCCCTTCATACAATTATCAAAATTTTTTAAATTCATGCATCTGAGTTGTTAAAATCCCTGTCTTAGTTGAAAGTAATCCTAGCCTTTCCTTTAATCTCCATTATCCTATAGTAAAATAATCACACCTAATGCTTTCTACTCTATATGCCTACACATGTATCATCTCCTCAGATACACTATAAGCTTCTTGAAAGCAAGGGCCATGTCATAAATGTCTTTGTATTCACTTTTGTCATTCTTAGTCAGTGCCCTTTTATAAGGGCTATTTAATAGTGTTGAATAAACAAATTAATTCTTTTGTCTTATTGTAAAGAACATATTCTTTTCATTAAAAAAAATTAGTATTCTATTTTCCCCAGTTACATATAAAAACAATTTTAAACATTTGTTTTTAAATCTTTGGGTTTCAAATTTTCTCCCTTTCTCACCTCTTCTCCTCCCTTGGAAAGCAAGCAATTTGACATAAGTTATACATGTGTAGTTATGCAAATGTCATGGTGTCATGATGTGAAAGAAAACAGACTTAAAAAAAACCTTCAAGAAAAATAAACAATTTTTTAAAAGTATGCTTCAATCTATACTCATATATCATCAGTTCTTTCTGTGGGGATGGATAGCATTTTTTATCAAAGTCCTTCAGACTCCTCTTGGATCATAGCATTGCTGAGAATAGCCAAGTTGTTCACAGCTGACCATCTTACAACATACAAAGTACATTTCACTTTGCATCAGCTCATATAAATCTTTCCAGGTTCTTCTGAGAGCTTTCTGCTCATCATTTCTTATAAAACAATAGTATTCCATCACAATCACAATTTATTCAGCCATTCTTCAGTTGATTGGCATTCCAGCAATTTCCAGTTCTGTCACCAAAAAAAAAACAAAAAACAAAAAACAAAAAAACAAAAAACCCTGCTGTGTTTAAATATTTTTTTTTTCAGTTTTTTTTTTTTTTTTTTTTTTTTTTTTTAAATCACTTTTGGGACACAGACCTAGTAGTGATCTTGCTAGGTCAAAGGGTATGCATGCTTTTAGAGCCCTTTGGGCATACTTCCAGATTACTCTATGGAGTGGTTGAATCAGTTCACAACTCCACCAATGTATTAATGTTTGACTTTTCCCATATACCCTCCACTATTTGTAATTTTCCTTTTCTGTTCTATTAGCCAATCTAATAAGTATGAGGGAATACCTCAGAATTGTTTTCATTTGCTTTTCTCTAATCAATAATGAGTCATAACATTTTTTCATATGGCTATAGATAACTTTGATTACTTCATCTGATAACTGTTCATATCTTTTGATCATTTATCATTTGGGAATGATATGTTTATCAATTTGACTTGGTTCTCTATATGTTTGAGAAATGATGCCTTTATCAGAAAAACTTGCTTGAAGTTTTTTTTTTTTTCATGGTTACTATTGCTAACAGTATTTTCCTCCATCCTATTTTCCCCAGTTTATTCTACTCTTTCTCACATACCCTGTTCATTCTCAAAAGTGTTTTCCTTCTGACTATTCTCTCCCCCAATCTGCCCTCCTTTCTATTACCATTTCCTCTCCTTTATTCCCTTCCCCTACTACTTTCCCATAAGGTAAAATAGATTTCTTTGTCTAATTGAGTGTGTATGTTATTCCCCCAAAATCATATTCTTTAGTTGTTCTACAGGCTGCAAATCTATCACTATTACTCTAAGAAACATATTACCTAATTTATCATGAAATTATCATGAAAACAAGAGGAAGAAAGGGTGGGGCAGGGTCTTTGAAAGCATGAACCAGTTGATATCTATTGAGTATTTTGGGTGGGCAGGTCAGATCAAGGGTGGGGATAAAAATGGCCCTCTGGCAAACACCAATAAGTGGAAAAATCAATGAAAACTTTCTTAGGAAAATAGTGACCAACCTAGCTTCCTTTGCAGATATGACTTCTTTCTGTTCAAATGGCAAGGGTCAGTGTTCTTAGCCTCTGAAGTACAGGGTGAAATTTTTTGGGAAAAAATCAATGACCAGAAGGAAGAATAGTTTATTTTATTCAGTGTGACAACCTCATTCGGTTTGTTCACTTCGTCTATCTATTGATTTCCTTTTTGCTGTGTTTATGCTGCTAACATGCCTCTTGGGTTTCTATCAAAATCTGATCTCTCCAGTGGCTGGTAATTTTATAAAATTTTTCTCCCTGATACAGCTACAACTCATTAGTGAATGTTTATGGGATAACACAGTGTGTGTGGCACCCAAGAAAACAGACTGAGACTCAGTCTGGGCTGGGTGTTCCTTTAACATAAATGATAGGTGACATACATTGGGGTGCATGGAGTGTTTAAGGAGAGCTAGTACCACTGGTGTGAGGGCTTACCAAGCCCTTTTCAAGGCTGCTTACTCATTCTTAGTATTCAGCTTCAAATGGCTTCACTAAACTGTAGCATGTACAGCAGCCACACTCTGGTAAAACTTTCTTTGCAGAGGGACTAAGCTAGTTTGAAGGCAATTGATCTGCCTCACACCATCAATGAATTATAGGACTATCATTTCCAAGTGTGTGAATACTTCCCCCTTTGGAATGAATGAAAAAACAATTTGTTCCAACAACCAGGAAGATGACTGAAGCAGATTCTGTGGTGCGCTTAAAAAAACAAGATGTCAAGGTCATCCACTGCATCCTGGGTTATCCCCAAATCAAGAACTTGAAGAGGTCAGCTCTAGATCAGATCACTTTGGAACCACTGAAAGTTTTCAGGACCTGAAACTGTCTCTGAGATCCTATGATAACTCAATACCCCAAGAGAGCAGCAATAAGTCTAGACCAGACCTTCCTTCCACAAGTGCACAGAGCCTAGCCCTAACATCAAGTTTGGAAGCCAGGAAATGGGCTAAAAGAATAGGCAAACAAGCAAGAAAGCATATTCTTTTTTTTTTTTTAAATTAAAACTGTTTATTTGCAAAACATATGTATGGGTAATTCTTCAACATTGACCCTTACAAAGCTTTCTGTTACAAATTTTTCCTCTACTTCCCACCCCTCCCCTAGATGGCAGGATATCCACTACATGTTAATTATGTTAAAATACTTGACAAATTGAATATATGTATACATATTTCCACATTTATCATTGTTGTGCAAGAAAAATTGTATCTACAAAAAAAAATCAGAGAAAGGAAACAATGCAAGCAAACATCAATAGAGAGCATGAAAATGTTATGTTGTGGTCCCCATTTCACATCCCTCTCTCTGGGTGTATATGGCTTTCTTCACTGAACAATTGGAACTAGTTTAAAACATTTCATTGTTGAAGAGAGCCATGTCCATCAGAATTAATCGTCATACAGTACTGTTGTTGCCGTGATTAATGATCTCCTGGTTCTGCTCATTTCACTCAGCATCAGTTCATGCAAGTCTCTCCAGGCCTTTCTGAAATTGTCCTGCTGGTCATTTCTTACAGAGCAATAATATTCCATAACATTCACATACCATAATTTATTCAGCCATTCTCCAGTTGATGGGCATCCATTCAGTTTCCAGTTTCTAGCCACTACAAAAAGGGCTGCCACAAACATTCTTGCACATGTGGGTCCCTTTCCCTTCTCTAAGATCTCTTTGGGATAGGCCCAATAGAAACACTGCTGGGTCAAAGGGTATGCACAGTTTGATAACTTTTTGAGCCCAGTTCCAAATAAGCAAGCATATTCTTGTGAAACCCATATGAACTAGTTAAAAGAAGGAAAAATACACACACACACACACACACACACACAAATACACACACACAATTGGGTACAGAAATACATTTCATTCAAAAGTGAAAGGGAAAAGAAAGGAGGGGGAATTAGAGTGAGAGTAGATTAAGAGAGGGATTAGTTCTAAGCAACCTAAATTCTGAGGTTGGAACAGAAAATTTTGCAAAGGTCAATATAGAAAAATTACTCATATGTTCTGTAAATAAAAAGCTTTAATAAAAGTTTAAATATATAAATATATGTTAAATCCAATATAGGCATACGTATTTATGCAATTATCTTGCTGCACAAGAAAAGATAGATCAAAAAGTAAAAAAAAAAAAAAAATACAAGCAAACAACAAAAAGAGAGAAAATGCTATGCTGTGATTCACCCTCAATTCCCACAGTTCTTTCTCTAGGTGTAGATGGCTCTCTTCATCACAAGATCATTGGAACTGGCCTCAACCATCTCATTGTTGGAAAGAGCCACATCTGTCAGAATTGATCATCTTTCTGTGTTGTTTCTGTGTACAATGATCTCCTGGTTCTGCTTGTTTCACTTAGCATCAGTTCATGTAAGTCTCTCCAGGCCTCTCTGAAATCATTTTAAGCAGACACTTTCATCTCATCATTAAAAACCAAGCCACCTCCTAACAACAATACCTCTTTGATTCTCCCAAGCCTTGCTGGCAAAAAGATGTCTAGTGACTAATAGGAACTGTTCTGTCAGCAATGTGGAGGGACCAGTCGGTTCTAGATTATTGTAAACAAAGAATAGATTTCTCTTTGCCATTGATCATGAAGTGAGCTACTTCATTGGCCACTGTGATGAGGAATACCCTGCCGCTCACTGTCAGAGTTGTGTGATAACCTCCCTGTACTGAGACACTGAGTACTGTCAGTGGTATTGCCACCATGTTCTTAGTCAAAGCAGAATCATTTCTATTGCTGCTCCCGATTCTTTCTCATCCTGCCAGGACTGGGCATATCCACCCTTGGCCTATGACTAGGAAGTCACATCAACAACCTGAGTCAGTTTTTTGAGTCAATAGAGTTAAGAAGAATGTTATATTTCTTTTTTAAAATAATATTTTATTTTTCCAAATACATGAAAAGGACAGTTTTTTAAAAAGTTATATTTCTAAATAAAAGAATTCACCCAACATTTTGAAGAGGGGCCTTAGCCAAAGCTAGTAAAGCTCCCTGGCAGGGCATTAAGAAATATTGCCTTTGACACATGAGAATCTCTTTACATGAATGAAGTCACAAGTCTAGTTTGCATTTGTTTTGTATATGTATTCCCCCAATTTAGCCTAGTGATTTTCACATAGGAAATCTTTAGTAAATTTTTTTTCCATTCACTAAGCATTTTGTAATATTTATCTCACAGAACATTTTGTAACCTTAAAGTTCTCTAAAAGTATTATATTAATTGTCATTTTTTATTGAGATATAGGGAAAACTAGAAATTCTTTGCTGGCCCTTTCTCTACTATATCAGAAGCAACTGGTGATGCAGTGGATAGAGCACTGAACCTGGAGCCAAGAAGCCTAGGTTTAAAATCTGGCTTCAGACACTTAATAGCTGTATTACCCTGTGCAAGTCATTTTACCTCTATTTGTCTCAGTTTCCTCAATTGTAAAAAGGGGATAAGAATAGCACTTCCCTCATGGTTTTTTTTTTTTTTTTTTTTTTATGAGGTTCACTTGAAATAATAGTTGTTTAAAATGCTTATTTAAATGCTTATTTCTTTCCCTTCCTCAATCTGGGGCTGGATTTGAAGTTAGTTCCTTCTGATTCTAGGGTTAATGCTCTAATCACTGCACCACCTAGCTGCCCCTAGGACAGGGATTCTTAACCTGGGGGTCTACTGACTGAGGGGGAGGATTTTAGGATGGCTCTGAATTATTTTTTAAAAAATTGTGAGAGTTTTGTTTCAATATATTTGATTTCCTGCGTAATCCTATATAATGACTCTGAAAAGGGATCCAGAGGTTTCACCACCTTGTCAAAAGAATCATGACACAGGGGGCAGCTAGGTGGTGCAGTGGATAGAGCACCAGCCCTGAAGTCAGGAGGACTTGAGTTCAAATCTGGTCTCAGACACTTAACATTCCCTAGCTGTGTGACTCTGGACAAATCACTTAACCTCAACTGCCTCAGCAAAAAGCAAAGAAAAAAAAAAAAGAATCATGATATAAAATAGGCTAAAAATGCCTCCTCTAGGATATTTCTTCTATTATGGAATAGGGAATGAAGACATCCTAGAATTTATTTTATTTTATTTTTTTATTAAAGCTTTTTATTTGCAAAACAGATGTATGGGTAGTTCTTCAACATTGACCCTTACAAAGCTTTAAGAGCTATATTTTAGGAAGAACATTAGTAAATAGGAATGTTTTCAGAGAAGGGTGGCCAGAATGATGAGAAGACAGGAGATCAGAACAAGTGAAGATTAGTTAAAGGAACTAGGAAAATTTAGCTTAGAGAAGATAAAACTGCCTTTGAGCATTTGAATGAAAATGATACAGAAGAAGAAAAAACTTCTCTGATTAGTTTGCAGGCACAGCTGAGTCAATACAAGGTATGGCATATGTGACCCATAATCATATCAACACACTGGTACAGTACTAAAGCTCTGGGGATGCAAATAGTCAACTGAGCAACAAATACTCTAGCTTTCACCCTGAATATCCATTCTTGTAACAACTTTTTTCAGCTTCCATGTCAATGGCTTAGATTTTGAAATTAAAAAAAGCCATGGTATTGGACTAGCCTGGTCTCCAGCCAGCCCGTTTCCTATCACTTGCCTCCAGACTCCAGGAATTATTGTTCAATGTGGTCATGTGACATCAGAGGTGCAAACTCTAGGTAGCTCCTCTAGTAACTCTTGCCTTAAAGTTAGGAGAATTACCAGAATTGTGTTAAACATGCATGAGATAACATCATCCAAGAGTGGTGTAGTTGTGACTTTACCTTCAACTTGGTTTAGCCTGTGTAGAGTGTTCAGGGAGGGCTAGCACCTCTGGTGTGAGGGCTTGCTGAATCCTTTTCAGGGCTGTTCATCCACCTTTGGTGTCCATCTTCATTAAATTCTCACTTGTAGCTCTGAGAAGTTGTAGCATGCACAATAGTCCCACTTCATAAATATATTTTTTTAATTCAATTGAATTGCGGATAAGGCTCTCGATGTAGAGTTTTAGCTTTATAGCTTTTTCAATCCTAGTGCTCATTTAATTAAATGTTTTATTAAAAGCAAAATATCAAAACACCCTACTAAATTTTCTTAGAGAGTAACACATTTAATTAATTTCAATAAATAAAATATCAGAATCTGTTTTCAATAATTCACTCAGATCTCATAAAGATTTTCTATCAATTCATTCTCTCTAAATTTTCTTTACATATAGTCTTAGTATTTCCTTCATTTTCTATATCTACTTTTTTTGTTTTGTTTTTCATAAAAGTCTTTCCAATCTTCTTAGGATTTTCTCATAATTTATGGCATTAGTTGTATTATAGTAATCCACAATATTAATGTATCATAATTTATGTAACCACATTCTATTGTTGGAAATGTAGGTTGTTTCCAAGGTGAGGCATATTTATTTATTTATTTTTGTGATTACAGACAGAATGATTCAAAAGTCTTAAATGACATGAAAATTTTTGGAGCATTCTGTATAATCCTGCTATAAAAATCTTTTAGTAGATAGTATTTTTTTTTTTGTTTTATATACTATTTTCAAGGTATATTCTCAACAATGGAATTATTGGGTCAAAGGGCCATTTTGTTCATTTTTTATTATGTCCTGCCAGATTGCTGTCCAAAAAAGATTTTATAGGTTTCCATCTTCTCCATTGAATTAGAATCCTATTTCCTCTACAGCTTCATCAGCATCAGCTTATATTCCTTTTAATTATTTTTGCCAATTTTGTGGATGTGAGAGAAGTTGCCTTCAAATCTATGATCATTAGTGAAGTTGAACATATATTTAAAGGGATTATTGGCCATTTGTAATTTTTTTAATTGTCCCTTCAATTTTCAGATGATAAAATTAAAACCATTTCTAGTCATATGAAAACATGCTCTAAATCACTATTGATCAAAGAAATGCAAATTAAGAAAATTCTGAGATACCACTATATATCTCTCAGATTGGCTAAAATGACAGGAAAAGATAATAATGAATGTTGAAGGGGATGTGGGAAAACTGGGACACTAATACATTGTTGGTGGAGTTGTGAACTGATTTAACCAGTTCAATTTGATTCAACCAGAGTAATTTGGAACTATGTACAAAGGGCTATCAAACTGCATGTCCTTTGATCCAGCAGTGTTTCTAGTGGGTTTGTATCCCAAAGATATCATAAAAAAAAAGAAAAGGACCCACATGTGCAAAAATGTTTGTGGTACCCTTTTTGTAGTGGCAAGGAACTGGAAACTGAGTAGATGCCCATCAATTGGAGAATGGCTGAATAAGTTATGATATATTAATGTTATGAAATATTATTGTTCTTTTTTTTAATTAAAGCTTTTTATTTGCATAACATATGTATAGGTAGTTCTTCAACATTGACCATTGCAGGGGGCAGCTATGTGGCACAGTGGATAGAGCACCAGCCCTGAAGTCAGGAAAACCTGAGTTCAAATCTGGTCTCAGACACTTAACATTCCCTAGCTGTGTGACCCTGGGCAAGTCACTTAACCCCAAATGCCTCAGCAAAAAGCAAAACAAACAAACAAAAAAACATTAACCATTACAAAGCTTTCCGTTACAAATTTTCCCCCCTATTCCCCTCCCATCCCCTAGATGGCAGGAAGTCTACTACATGTTAATTATATTAAAATATTTGACAAGTCGAATATATGTATACATGTTTCCATACTTATCTTGCTGTGCTAGAACAATCGTATCTACATGAACAAAAAAGATCTGAGAAAGGAAACCCAGTGCAAGCAATCATCAATATAGAACATGAAAATGATATGTTTTAGTCCGTATCTCATGCCCCTCTCTCTGGGTGTATATGGCCTTCTTTACTGAACAACTGGAACTGGTTTGAAGCAAAATATTATTGTTCTATAAGAAATGATCAGCAGGAGGATTTCAGAGAGGCCTGGAGAGACTTACATGAACTGATAATAAGTGAAGTAAATAAAACCAAGAGAACATTGTACACAGCAACAACAAGATTATATGATGATCAATTCTGATGGATATGGTACTTTTCAACAATGAGGTGATTCAGGCCAGGTTTAATGGCCTTTTAATGGAGAGAGCCATCTGTACCCAAAAAGAGGACTATGGAGACTGAATGTGGATCACAACATAATATTTTCATGATTTTGTTGTTATTTGCTTGCTTTTTGGTCCTTTTTGATCTTATTTTTCTTGTGCAGCATAATAATTGTGGAACTATATATAGAGAAGAATTGCATGTTTAATATATATTGGATTACTTGCTGTCTAGGGAAGGGGGTGAGGGGAAAAGGGGGAAAAATTTGGAACACAAGATTTTGCAAGAGTGAATGTTGAAAACTATGCATATGTTTTGAAAATAAAAAGCTTTATAAAAAAATTGTCTCATGATAACCTTTGATCATATATCCCTAATATTTTTTTGTTGATCCTGAGAAGTGACTCATTGGCTCTTGTTTTATTTTTTATTTTGCAAAATAGAAATAATAATATTTGTATCTACTTATCTACTTATATAATAATAGTAATAATGATAGCTAGCATTTATGTAGTGTTTTAACAATTGCAAAGCAAAATATACAACCTCATTTGATCCCCACAATATCCTTGTAATATATGTGTGATTATTATCCCCATTTTACAGGTGGGGAAACCAAGACACAAAAATGTTAAATAACTTGTGAAGGATCACACAGCCAATAAGTTTTGAAATAGGATGTAAACCCATTTAAGTCCAACAGCCCTAAAAGCGCTGAATAAGTAATAATTACACTGGCAAATGGTCATTCTATTGTATTGGTCTTTCCTACTCCACTGAAGTTTACCACTAAGGAGCCAGAACTTAATGATCATTATAATAAATAATAAAGTGGTGGAAACTATACAACATATCACTGCAAGTTACAAAAATTTAGCAAAAAAATATTACCATATACCAAGATAGATACAGCCAGGTGGCTAATAGAATGAAAATTTGCTATCCATACTACTAGCTAGCTAGCTAGCTAGCATTTCTATGATGCTATAAAGTTTACAAAGTGTTTTACAAACATTGAATAGAAGTAGATGCTGTTATGAGCTGCATTTAACAGACAAGAAAACTGAGACAGACAGAAGTTGAGACTTACTTGCCTTAGATCTCACAGCTGTATCTGATGGAGATTTCAAACCCAGTCTTCAGGATTCAGAATCTAGTACCTATTTGTCCTTTGTGTTACCTATTTGCCTCAGGGATAATTTTTTAAAGAATCTAATTATTTATTTCACATAATAATAAACTGAGTTTATTATTTAGCAAAGGTTAATCATTTTTTTTCTCTTAATACATAAGAAAGAAAGATTTGTACCAACTTGAAATTTCAACATGTTTCTCTTTGAGTCTAGATTCATTATTTTCTTTCTTCTTAATAGGTCAAGTTCTTATCTCTTGTATTTCTATCATGCTTTCAGACATTCTTTTTTAATATATATTTTGATAATCTTTTTTTAATTTGTTTTTTTAATTAAAACTTTTTATTTTAAAAATACATGCATAGATAATTTTCAACATTTACCCTTACAAAACCTTGTGTCCTAATTTTTTCCTTCCTTTCCCCCTCACCCTCTCTCCTAGATGGCAATTGATCCAACATATGTTAAACATGTGCAAGTCTTCTTTACGTATTTCCACAAATATAATGCTGTACAAGAGAAATTAGATCATAAAGGAAAAAAATGAGAAAGAAAACAAGATGCAAGCAAACAACAACAAAAAGAGTGAAAATACTATGTTGTGGTTCACATTCAGTTCCCACTGTCCTCTCTTTGGGTGCAGATGGCTTTCTTCATCACAAGACAGGGATATCTTAAACAAAAACAAACAAAAACAAAGTACTTAGAGTAAAATATGACATAGGACCACAGTTTTAAAAGTGAGGAAGGCAAAGTGAAATGAACAGAACCAGAAGAATGTTGTATACAGTAATAACATTGTGCGATCATCAACTGTGATATGGCAACAACAAGACTATATGATGACCACTTCTGATGGACATGGCTCTCTTCAACAATGAGATGTTTCAAACCAGTTCCAGTTGTTTAGTGATGAAGAAAGCCATATACACCCAGGGAGAGGCTTGTGGGATCTGAGTCTGGACCACAATATAGCATTTTCATGCTTTCTGTTGATGTTTGCTTGCATTTTGTTTTCCTTCTCGGGTTTTATTTTGTTGCTTGTTTGTTTGTTTTTTTCTTGTAGATCTGATTTTTCTTGTACAGCAAGATAACTGTATAAATATGTATACATATACTTGATTTGTCACATATTTTAGCATAATTAACATGTATTAGACTGCCTGCCTCTAGGGGTGGGGGTGGGGAGAAGGAGAGAAAAATTTGGAACAGAAGATTTTGCAAGGGTCAGTGTTGAAAAATTACCCATGCATATGTTTTGCAAATAAAAAGCTTTAATTTTAAAAAAAATGTTAAAACACAAACACACACACAAAAACAACAGATAATCAACTGTGATAGACTTAGCTTTTCTTGGCAATACAAATGATTCAAGACAATTCCAAAGGACTCATGATGGAAAATACTATCCACATCTAGAGGAAGAACTGATGTGGGCTAAATGCAGATTGAAGCAATACTATTTTAATTTTATTTTTTCTGTTTTTTTTCCCTTTTATTCTGATTCATCTTTTACGACATGATTAATAGATGTTTTACATGATCGCACATATATAACCAGTATCTAATTACTTACTGTTATAGGAAGAAGGGAAAAGAAATAAGTAGGTATAAAAATTTGGAACACAAAATTTGTAAAAGTGAATATTAGAAATTGTCTTTATATATAATTAGAAAAAAATAAGATGCTATTAAATGATATTAAAAAATAAAGCACCTTTTCCAAATCACTATTGATCAAAAAAAATGCAAATTAAGACTACTCTGAGATACCACCACACACCTATCAGATTGGCTAAGATGACAGGAAAAGATGAGGAATGCTGGAAGGGATGTGGGAAAACTGGGACACCGATACATTGTTGGTGGAACTGTGAACGGATCCAACCATTTTGGAGAGCAATTTGGAACTATGCTCAAAAAGTTATCAAACTGTGCATACCCTTTGACCAAACAGTGTTTATACTGGGCTTATATCCCAAAGAGATTTTAAAGGAAGGAAAGGGACCTACATGTGCAAGAATGTTTGTGGCAGTCCTTTTTGTAATGGCTAGAAACTGGAAACTGAATGGATGCCCATCAATTGCAGAATGGCTGAATAAATTATAGTATATGAATGTTATGAAATATTATTGTCCTGCAAGAAACTACCAGCAGGATGATTTCAGAGAGGTCTGGAAAGACTTACATGAACTGATGCTATGTGAAATGAGCAGAACCAAGAGATCATCATACACAACAACAAGACTATGATAATCAATTCTGATGTGGTTCTCTTCAACAATGAGATGATTCAAACTAGTTCCAGTTGTTCAGTGATGAAGAGAACCATCTACACCCAGAGAGAGTAGTGTGGAAACTAAATGTGGACCATTTTTACTCTTTCTGTTGTTGTTTGCTTGCATTTTGTTTTCTTTCTCAGGTTTTTTTTTTTTTTTTCATCTTGATCCGATTTTTCTTGCGCAGCAAAATAACTGTATAAATATGTATACATATATTGCATTTAACATATATTTTAGCATATTTAGCATGTATTGGACTACCTGCCACCTAGGGGAAGGGGTGGGAGGAAGGAGGGGAAAATTTGGAACAAAAGGTTTTGCAAGGGTCAATGTTGAAAAATCACCCATGTATATGTTTTGTAAATAAAAGACTTTAATAACATTTTTAAAGCACTTTTTCAAAAAAGTGTGAAATATTTAGAGAATATTTCATTCTTAACTTTTTTTTTTTTGGTCATGGATCCCTTTGGCTATATGATGAAGCCTAGAGATTCCTCAGAGTCGAATTTTTAAATGCATAAAATAAAATTCATAGGATTACAAAGAAAATCAATTATATTGAAATACTTTTATCAAAACTTTAGAGAGCTATTTAAATATAAGCTAATATTAGTTAATTAGTGACAGAGTTGGGACTTAAATTCAGGTCATCTGGTGTCATTTCTAGTACACTTGATTTTTTTATCTTATAGCTGTGCCTTTAATAAAAATCTGCAATTATTCAGGATAGCTTTCTAATCTAGATAGTAAACAAAGAAGAAAATAATTTCTCTGATAATTCCCTCCCTCCTAAGAGTACCTTCCATTTGTTTTGAATGCATTTTGTATGCACTAGTATATATATGATGATTTCTCTTTAGACCTCTCCTAATTGAACTGCAGGTCTGTCTCTTCCCTGCCTTCTTTGTATCTCCAAAGTTTAGCACATGGCTGGCATATATTGTTGTTGTTGTTGAATCATTTTTCAGTCTTGTCCAACTCTCAGTCTCACCATTTAAGGTTTTCTTGGCAGATATTGGAATGGTTTGCTATTTCCTTCTTCAATTTATTTTTACAAATTAGGAAACTGAGGCAAACAGGATTAAATGACTTGCCCAGAATTATACAGCTAATATCTGATGCTGATTTGAATTTGAACTCATTAAGATGAGTCTTCCTGAATCCAGGTCTAGCATTCAATCTATTGAGCCACCTAGATGCATGCTATATCATAAAAGCTTAATAAGTACTTGCTGATTGAATGATTGATTAATGTAAAATTGTTTTGGGATCAAAATTCATGTAATTTACTCTGGGGAGACATTTCTATCCATTTTGCTTTTATTCAAAGTTTATTTATTTTACTTTAGGTAAAATTTTAACAAGTTTGGTAACATAGTTTCCTACTCTACATCAGATTAGTAATCACCATGTCAACAAGCATTATTAAACCCTTAGGATGTTCCAGATACAGCTAAATATGCATATGCAAATAGAAGGAAAGATGTCCCTATCCTAAAGAATTTTACATTCTAATTGTACAGAATCTTACATTCTAATTGAAAGATAGTACACAGGGGCAGCTAGATGGTTCAATGAATAGAGTACCAGCCTTGAAGTCAGGAAAACCTGAGTTCAAATCTGGTCTCAGATACTAAACACTTCCTAGCTGTGTGACTCTGGGCAAATCACTTAACACCAATTGCCTCAGAAAAAAAAAAAAAAGAAAGAAAGAAAGATAGTACACAAAAGGGAACTAAAAAGCTGGATCTCAGGGGAGAAGAGGAAAAAAATAAAGAAAAAAAAATACCAGGTCATGGGAGAATGGTAGAGAAAACCCAGAGAATTAAAAGCAGAAAACTAAAAAAGGGGAAACACACAGGACAACATAAATAAATTATTTCTTGCAAATTAAGACAACTTTGAGATACCACTACATACCTCTCAGACTGGCTAAGATGACAGGAAAAGATAATGACAAATGTTGGAAGAGATGTGGGAAAACTGGGACACTGATACCCTGTTGGTGGAATTGTGAATGGATCCAACCATTCTGGAGAGCAATCTGGAACTATGCCCAAAGGAGTTATCAAACTATGCATATCCTTTGACCCAGCAGTGTTTCTATTGGGCTTATATCCCAAAGAGATCTTAAAGGAGGGAAACGGACCCACATGTGCAAAAATGTTGGTGGCAGCCCTTTTTGTAGTGGCAAGAAACTAGTAACTAAGTGGATGCCCATCAACTGGAGAATGGCTGAATAAGTTATGGTGTATGAATGCTATGGAATATTATTGTTCTATAAAAAATGATAAGCAGGATGATTTCAGAGAAGTCTGGAGTGACTTGCATGAATTGATGCTAAGTGAAATGAGCAGAACTAGGAGATCATTGTACACAGCAACAAGATTATGTGATGATCAATTCTGATGGATGTGGCTCTCTTCAGCAATGAGATAATTCAGACCAATTTCAATGATCTTGTGATGAAGAGAGCCATCTACACCGAGGGAGGACTATGGGAACTAAGTGTGAACCACAACATAGCAATCTCACTCTTTTTGTTGTTTGCTTGCATTTTATTTTCTTCATCATTTTCTTTTCTGGTTTGATTTGATTTTTCTTGTACAGCAAGATAATTGTATAAATTTGTATGTATATGTTGAGTTTAGTGTATATTTCTACCATGTTTAACATTTTGAAAAAGAAATTATTTCTAATAAACTTTGAGGGAGGAAATTAAAAAAAACTATAAAAAGGAGTCACAAGAATTAAAAAAAAAAAAACAAGAGTGAATCAATCAAGGCTATCAATGTGATGGCAAAGAGCCCTCTCTATCTTATTGGCTCCTGAAAAATTACTGTATTGAAAATGCAATAGATATTGAGAAGGAATCACTGGGAAAAAGTTATATTATGCTCAGATTATTGTTTGTTCCTGTATAGATTCTTAGGAGCATCTTTTTAAAGTAATCATGCATTGTACTGAGGGATCTGCTCAGGCTCTGGGTCTTGATGCAATCAACACATTATTAATAGGATGCAGTATCTGGAGGGCCATATCATTTCTGAAGCTAGATTGAAAGGAAGTGGAGGAATATCAGTGATAACTTTTCCAAGATGTTTAGTTGTGAAGGGGAGGGGAGAAATAGCATTATAGCATAGCAGAGTCAAAGGAAAGTTGAAAAAAAAAATTTTTAATTGAAACTCAGAGAGATCTATAGTACCTACACATTCAATTAATAAATTATAAAAGATTGTTGAATAAATATATGAGAGAAGCAATGATAGAAGGAACAAAGTCCTTGAAGAGGCCATAGCAGATGAGATCAGGTGCACAGATAATGTTATTATTCTTGGCAATGACAAGGAAAGATAATTAAAATGAAGCAATAGAAGGAGCGGAAAAGTGATAAAAGTGATGGCTACAAAGAAGAGAATGATTTGACAAAGTTCCATGTGACTTAAGTTGTATTCACTGAGCTTTCAGGATTTTCTTTTCCCTGTGGGGAAGAAGAAGCTTGTGAGAAGGGGAAGGGATGAAGTTCTTGACATTGTATCAGCTTGACTTTAAGGAGAACACAAAGTCCAGACAATATAATATGTTTCTTTGTTTTACTCTAAAAGTTCTGGTTTCTTGTGTTTTAAACTTTATGCCTGCTTCTTTTGAACTATCAAAAAGACAACTAAATGTTGTGACCTAGAAGTTTATACTTTCATTTAAAAACAATTAGAAGCAGACTAATAAAATTTATACAACTAAGGGTATAAGATACAAGAATTCTGATGAGATTTTTGATTAGTTTAGTTGTACAAAGGATTCAGATAAACAAAATAAGATGATATTGCTTTCAAGAAAAAAGTGAGTAATTTAACCATGTTAGAATTACACCATTGAATGTAAATCGATTATATTTTTCTATAAAAGAAAAACATTTACAGAAAGGATAAAAGAAAATTTAAAAATAGGCTGCATGAAGGAAGTGCATCTTATGTTGAAAGAGATAAATAGGCTTAAAGTCAAAAGATGAAATTAAATTGATAATATTATAACTAGTTTAGGAAAATCTGAGTCTATAATGAAGATGTGGTGTAGTGACATCTGAATTTTGAGGATCTTTATTTAATTCCCAGTTCTAATACTAACTAAAAACATGATATTGGACAAGTATTTTAACTTTTCTAGGTCTCAATTTCTCACCTTTAATATGAGGGATCTCAATCTCAAAGGTTCCTTTTAGTCCCAAATCTTGTGATCCAATTGATGGGGATTTCTTTCATTTGGCCCTTGATCTCCATAACAATAGATATTTTGGTGAGGACACATTTCTTTGTTTTGTGTTTTATTTTAATCAAAATCATCTAATAGGGAAAAATAAATAGATAAACAGTGCATGTTGTCCAGATTAAAAGGCAGCATGGCATAATAGTGTTCTGTATATAGAATTAGGAAGTGAAGAATTATATGACCATGGTCAAGTCTAATATTCTCTTACCTTTCAAAGCCAAATTTCTAGAAAACGTTATTTACTTTCATTGCTTCCACTTCCATTCCTTTTGTCCACTTCTAAATACTTTTCAATCTGGCTTTCAACCTTATTGGTCATTTTAAAGTACTCTGCAGTTATTAATGATTTCTTGATTGTCTGGAATGCTTTTCTCAACCACTTTCTTTTTAAAAAATATCTACACAAATTTGACATCATTGATCACTTTCTTTACCTGGATGCTCTCCTTTCTGGGATTTCATGATTCTGTTTTCTCTATCTTTCTGATTATTCCTACTCAGTCCTCTTTCTTTGCTAGATCATCACTACATCCCACCCCCTAACTGTGGGTATACCCACTAAAGCTTCACCCTGAACTATCTTCTCTCCTTTTTCTATTTCAGTTTTTATTTTCATTCAATTAAACCAACCTTACCTTAGCAATACCATTACTAGGTTACATCCCCAAAGAGATAAAAAACAAAAAGGGAAAAAGTTTATAACAGCTCTTTTCTGGAGAAAAAGAACTATAAATTGAGAGGATACCCATCAAACTGGGGGAATGGCTGAATAAATTGTGGTATGTAATTGTGATGGAATACTATCGTGTTATAAAAATGATGAGCAGGACGATCTCAGAAGAACCTGAAAAGACTTCCATGAGCTGATACAAAGTGAAATGTCTTGTGTACAAAGTAACAGCAATATTGTAAGATGATCAGCTGTGAATGACACAATTATTCTCAGCAATTAATGATCCAAGACTGTTCTGAAGGACTTATGAAAAATGCTGTTTGTCTCCAGAGAAAGAACTGATGGTGTCCGAATACAGACTGAAGCCTATTTTTTCCTTTGTTTATTTTTCTTGAGGATTTTTTATTTTGGTCTATATTTTCTTTCACAAATGTATAATATGGTTTAAAAGAATTGCACATGTTTAACCCATGTTGGATTACTTGCTATCTAGGGGAGGGGTGTGCTGGGGAGGGAAGGAGAAAAAGTTGGAACACAAGGTTTTGCATGGGTGAGTGTTGAAAACTATCTTTGCATGTATTTTGAAAAATAAAAATATATTATTAAAAACATGACTAATATGGAAATGTTTTGCATGATTACATATGTATAATGTATATCACATTGCTTGCCTTCTCAATGACAGGGTTTGAGAAGAGAGGAAGAGAGAATTTGAAACTCAGAATTTTCAAAATGATTGTTGAATTTTTTTTTTACATGTAACTGAGGAAAAATAAAATAAAAAATAAAAGATATATCAGTGATTCTCAAACTTTTGTAAAGGGGGTGTCAAGACCCCTTTATATTCTTAAAAATCATTGTGGATCCTAAAAGTTTTTTAAAATATGGGTCATGTCTATTGATATTTTTATTGTTGTTGAGTTATTTCAGTCCTATCTGACCATTTGTGACCCCACTTGGAGGTTTCTTGGCAGAGATACTGGAGAGGTTTGCCATTTTCTTTTCCAGTTCATTTTTCAGATGAGGAAACTGAGGCAAACAGGGTTAAATGACTTGCCTAGGGTCACACAGATAGTAAATATCTGAGACCAGATTTGAACTCAGGCCCTCAGGGCTGGTGTTCTTGTGATTGTATCACCTAGCTGAAGTTTTAATATTTACTGCATTAGAAATTAAAACTGATAAAAATGTAAAGTACTTATTTATTGATTCATTAAAAATAACAAAGCCATTTGTGTTAACATAAGTATCATGTTTTTAAATGAAAAATACATTTTCCAAAATAAAAAAAATAATGAAAACGGCATTGTTTTGCATATTTTGTAAATCACTTTAATATATGGCTTAATAGAATGCATCTGGATTCTCATATCACCTATTGCAGGGCTTTTTAAATTTTTTCTACTTGTGACCCCTGTTTGCCTGAGAAATTTTTATGTGACCCTATATATATAAATATGTATATATATGGATATATATACACACACAAATATGTATCTATGTATATAAAATAAATTTACAAATCAAAAATTTACTGATAATACATCATAATTTTGTGACCTCCACATTCTGCTATGTGGTCACAACCCATAGTTTAAGTGGCTTTGGCCTTCTGCATTCAATCTGTTATTATACATTGTTCTGGTTGAAGAACATGATTAAAAAAAAAAAAACTGGCTTCACACAGGTATGTAGTTGAAAGACGAGTATTTTAATAGTCAAATAACTATTCTTATAGTTAAATTGTTAAAAGATCCTAGGAAGCCCCCAGCTACCTTACTGTATTACTAATATTCATATACTCTATGATCTATTCAAATTGACTTGTCTTCTTGCTATTCCTCATATACAACTTTGCATCCTCCATTTCTCTGTCTTTGCACAGGCTCTCCACCATGCCTGGAATGCAACTTTCTCCTCATCTATACCCTTTAGAATATGTGGTTTTCTTTAAAATTAAGTTCAAACACTACTTTCTACATGGTAGAAGCTTGTCCTGGTCCTTACTGCTGATAATTTTCTACTACCCCCTCTCCAAATTATCTTGTATCTATCTTCCATTTATTTTGTATTTGCTTATATATGTATGTGTCATCTTTTGCTATAGGATGTAATCTCTCTGAGATAAGACATGGTATCCCTAGTGCCTAGCAGAGACACATAATCAGTATTTAATAAATGCTTATTGGTTGATTGATTGAAGTCATCTGATATTTCTGAATCTCAAATAATTCTCTAAGATTCTAAATTACAGACAGATTACCTTCTGAATTGGTTGAAAGAGTTCTGACGTTTAAATCATGAGTTTTTGATATATTGTCCAGATTGTAGTATGTGGCTGTAATAAATTAGTATACCAGTACAAATATGTAGGACACACAGAGGGCAGTGACCTAGGTCCAGAGCTGTACTGAATAAATGAATGAAAATTTAAAAACTTGTTGATGCTTCAAGAACTATGCTTAAGAAATGGGGATATAAATAGAAAAAAAGAGAGGTGTTTCTACTTTCAAGGTGCTCATATTCAAATTAAAGGGGGATAGGAATAGAGATAGCTGGATTTATGGTTTCATAGGGAATTCCTACATAAGGAAATGGTTTTAACAGCAACATAGGCTTTAATAATAGTCTGTCATTTTTTGACAACAGAACACATTTTGTCTTTGGTAAGATATATTTCATAGGATTTAAATAGTTTTTGTCCTGAATATCTTCTATAATTGACTAGAATTTAAAAAAAATAACAATAATCTCACTGATCTGTAGCTTACTTCAAGAACACTTCCCTTCAGATCATTAGAGCCAATTTTTGATACTTGAGTCCTTGTGGGGTTTTCTTTCCCCCCAATATTATGTATATATTTAACATATCTGGTACTTGACATGATCTCAATTCTTTAAAAAAGAGCTGACAAAAAAGAAAAAGATGGCAGAGTACATTCCACTCCAAAACACTTTAAAAAGACACCTAAAATTAAACTGTATAATAGCAGAGCCAACAACATTTTTTCCAGCTTAAGACAATTTAGAAAGTCCTCAGGAAATGTCTATAACACTGAGATGGGTGCAGGCCTAAAGCATGGCAGGAATACCAGTGGTGGGCCTTGGAGGTGGCAATGACAGCAGCAACAGCAGAACCTTCAAGATCTTTCAGCTCAGAGACGGTAAAGGGGTTGGTCAGAATTGTTTGGAATTGAGGGATGGTGAGGAAATTGGTCAGAAAGAGATTACAGGGGACTTTCTGCTGTCACTGTATGAAGCTGGTAATGACTGGCAACTCTATTGCCTTTGACGTTCTGAGTTGTAGTTCTTGGATAGAGAGGAACAGGTGATTTTTCACAAGGGAGCAGGGGCTTGGTCACAGTTCAAGGGTCAAAAGGAGCACTAGTACTTGAGTTACAGGGGAGCAAAGGCCCTTTCTGGATAAAGAACAGAACACAGAGTAGGAAAGAAATGATTATACCTCTCCCAGAATAACACCACCTTGGAAGCACCAGAAATTTATAGATACCCAGAAGAAGTTTTGAAAGCATCATTCAAAAAAGATGATAGATTGGTACAGTGTGTCCCCACTTACATTAACACAGCCCAACTTTACCATAAAGTTTAAAGTGAAGAAATAGTCTAGAAAAATGAACAAACAACAATAACAACAAAGAACTTGACCATAAAATGTTATGAAGGTCCCAGTAAATATCAAGACATAAATTTAGAAGAGAACAACAACGTGAAAACAGCTATAAGCAAAGAAAAATGCTAATTGGACCCAAGACCAGTAAGAATCCTTGGAAGATTAAAGAAAGAGATAAAATAGAGGGGAAAAAATGAGGAAAGAAAGTAGAGTGATACAAGAAATTATTAAAAGAGAGTTAAAAGATGTACAAAAATACTATGCATCTTAAAAACAGGATTAATGATAATAGAATCTAATGATAAAACTACAAAAATTCACTGAAGAAAAGAATTTCAGTAAAGAAAACCAATGTTGTAATGATGATGAATTGTAAAAGATTTGGCTTATCTGATCAATACAATAATCTCATATTAAACTCATATTTTAAAAAATGCTATTTATCTTCAGAGAGAAAACTGATGTACTCTGAGTGCAAGTTGAAGCATAATTTTCTCTTCCCCCCTCTCTTTTTTTTTGCAATGAGGTGAATATATATGTTTTGCATGATTTCACATGTATAGTTGATATCCTATTACCTTCTCAGTAGTTGGGAGAGGGGTGGGAAGGAGGAAGAGACTCTGAACCTCAAAATTTAAAAAAAAAAAGAATGTTAAAAAGAAGAAAATTGATTGACTACTGTTTTCTTGGGACTTTGTTTTACTACTTTTAATTGGTATTATTTTTGCCAGCTACCATGATCTCCCTCAGAAATCACAAAGTCTGTTAAATTAAAAAGTTTCTGTAAAAATAAAACTAATGCAGACAAGATTAAGAGGGAAGCATCAAATTGGGAAATCATCTTTACATTGAATGGTTCTGATAAAGGCCTCATTTCTAAAGTATATAGAGAATTGTCTCATATTTATTTATAAGAATTCAAGAAATCACAAAGTCTAATGATTCTTAATAATTTCTTCTTTCCATGTTTCCCAACTTTTTTTTTAATCAGTTATTTTAATTTGGGTTTTTTTTTTTTTTTGATCTTTTAATTGTATTGTAATGTAATATGCATTGCTTGGCCCCACTGTCTCAGGGCCAAATCTGCCATATCATTCCTTGGGGTACTATGAGGTTTATGGGATGTCTCTTTTGTACTACCAAGGTCAAGTCTTCACTGGCTGTGTTCCTACATTTATTGGGGGTCAATGACTAGAACTCTCTTATTTAACATCATTCAGCATTATAACTATTTCAAAGATATAGCAATAGCAAACTTTCCTCCCTCACCAACCTCCTTGTGATTCATATTCTTTCTTTTTACCATTTTGGTCTCTGGGGGAATAGACTTGAAATTTACCTTAGTTTCTACATAGCATTAATTCCACCAAACTGATGTCAAGAAGTGATATAGCTGCAGGATGAGTCCTTTTCTCAGCTATTGATCTTCAAGACATTAAAGCTACACTGGCTATAGATCTGGTTTCTTTATTATCTGGATATTAAGAAGCTCTTTGTCCCTTTTGAACTCAAGATTTAGATTTCACTACCTTCACTAGTCACCAAGCTAACAACCTAAGTTGATTTTTGCCCTTTATTCTTGAAAAGGACATGACATCAGGGAAGCAATACCATGACATGTAAGTGAATTGGGTTTATGTGAGGGAAGGCTGTGCAAAATCATCAGCCTCATTTTTTCCTCCAGAGCCATCCAGGTTCAGTGACAAGATATAGATCAAGATGACTGGAGATGGCCCTAGATGCAGTGGGAGGCCATGATCTTTTTAAGCAAAGGTCTTTGACAGATTCCAGTTTAGCAGGTCTTACCTAAGAGAGTTTTGGGCAAAGAAGATAAGAATGAAGTTGATAGACTTTTTTGAAAGATTCTAAAGTCAATCAAAGAGAGCCTCTTCATCATATGATTAACTTACCAATTATAGAATGTCTACATCTGCTCTGTAGTATCTCCAAGCCATTACCTTCATATGCAAAATCATGATTCTCCTAGAAACAGCTTCTTGGAGTTCTCTGTGTAAAAAGATGGTACTTTAGGTGAACTAGGGATATTCTGGACCCTCATTGCTCTAATATTTCTTATTATCTCATAGAGTTTGTTTTATCTATTTTAGTTTTTAGGAGTAACTGTCTTATCTATATTATTTATTCTCTTTCCAATTCTTTTTTTTAGAACTTTTCTTTTCCTTTTTTCCTTTTTTGTCTTTTCCTTCATTTCTTCTAGAGCTTAATGTAATACTTGCGGAAAATCCATTTTTTTTTCTTTAGGTATCTGCTTTCTCTCTAGGCTAGATTGTTGTACATATCTGATTCTACAAAAATTTTCAATATGGGTCTTTGTCTTCTTTGGTTTACTTATTCTCCAGTTTTAGGTCTTCAGAATCCTCCAAGAAATCTCAGGACAGAATGAGAGAGATGTAAGAGTACTTAGTTCTAGGCAGACTCCGCCTCGAGGTTTCTACTCAGAAACCAGTTGCTGTTCCCTTGGACTTCCAAAATTCACATTTTGACCTCCTGGGGCTCTTTTGAAGCTTCTTCCTCTAACACTTTCTCCAGATACAGATTATTGTATATTTCATATCTGACTCATTTTGGAGGATGCTAGATTATTGGCTTATGTGTTTGTGCCAGTACTGACTTTTCTGGTGGCTCCCTTTCCTATCTATTTGGGTTTGGAGCTGACTTTTTTGTGCAATTCAGGGATAGAAGAAATTATTTTCTCTAGTTTCTCATTAAATTCCTTTGTCATTATGCAATCTGGTATAAATTTTAGGGTTCCTCCCCCTCCCTGGAGTAGGTTTGTGAGAAATAAATAATCTGCCTCCTTCAATCAGTCATTTTAGCTGAGTCCTTCAGCTCAATTGGTTTTTAGAAAGGTAGAATGACATAGTAGATAGAAGGCTGGTTTTGGAATCAGAAAGAGGTTCAAATCTTTCCTCTGATATGTATTGATTGACCATTTTAAAGTTATTTAGCAAAATAGCTGGTACATGAAAGTTCTTTCTCTTTATCTATCTATTATTTACCTATTTATTTTTCATCTATCTGTTTATCTTCTAACATCAGGTGATCTTGAACAGCCCTCTTGAACTTAAATCCAATTTATTTGCATGTCATGACATTATCTCTCGGATATCATGGTCCTCTGTGAGAATGAAGAACAAATAACAGCAACAACAACTATCTATTTAGCTATTTTCTAATGTTATCTATTATCTATCTATTTAACTATCCATCCATCCATCCATCCATCCATCCATCCATCCATCCATCCATTCACCTAGCCATCTATCTATCTATCTATCTACCTATCTACCTACCTACCTACCTACCTACCTACCTACCTACCTACCTACTTTTTTAGTAATCCAAGCAGCTATTTAGGATTATCATCTAAGAATAGTATGCTACTCTATGTCTGTGAAGGAAAGTTCCACACCAGGAATTCCACACAGATGAAATCACAATTCTTGACTAACTCATCCCTCCCTCAAAAAACCACAACCAAAACCCAAACCAACAACCAAAACTATAACTTGGCACTCTTTTATATTTAGCATTGTTTAAGACAACTATCTTCTTGTAAAAATTTTTTCTGAAATTGTTTCATGTTTAAAAAAAAAATGATGTAATTAGAAAGTACAGAAAATTTTGTCTTTGGGCTAAAGACTGGATGCCCTAAATGTGAAATCAACAATTAACAATTATAAAACCACAGGACATATGTAAGGAACACAACTGATTAGAGACACGAAAGCAACATGTCTTCCCCAGAGAGTAGCGTTGATGTTTTTCTTTGTACCAGTGAGAGGTCTAGAAAGTTTCCCCTCACCTCTATTCCCTTTCTTATCAATAGTCTCCTTTTTGCAACTGCAACCTGAAGTCCCTTGCTTGCTTTTACAGCCAGGAAAAGAGAGCAAGGGTTTGATTCATTAGCAAGGGTGAGAATCAGTGGGGGGCTCCCTCCCTCCTTCCCTTCCTGCACCACCCCAATATAGGCTGGCCTTGCTTCACAGCCAGGCTTATCTCCAGGCCCACTAGGTACCAGCCAGAGTAATCTCTTTCCATATATAGGCAGTGTGGAGCCTCCCCTTGCTGAGATGTCCCATTTTGAAGGCCAGGCTCAGATCTGATTGTGCTTCAATGGGTGTGGATTGTCCCAGAGCAGCATTTTCCCAAGGCTTGGCTTTGCTCATTGTGCAAATAATTAGTCTTTCCATCTCCTACTATTAAAACCCAGAACTCAGGGGAAAAAAAATGAAAGAGAACTTTGGGAGGGAGAGACAAACAAACAAACCCGGAAAGGAGTAATAAGTGGCACAAGGTCACCCATCTGCTGCCGCTGCTTTCCATACTCCCTTATCTGTGATGTCACTGGCCCCAAGGCCCTTCTATTCATTAAAACAGTTGAATCATAGAAAATGATAAAATTGACTAAATTTTCGTCCTTCTTCCTTAGACATAATAGAGCTTGCCTTGATAGGGAAGACATCCTAACTTGATAAAGTTTCCCTCCTCCCACCTGCTTTGTGGCAGGGAGAGAGAAGCCCTGGACTTGGGCTAATGCTGGAAGCTATCAAGGACTATCAAATTTCCCATCAGATCCTAGACAGACAAGAAGCATTCTGGGGCAGGGAGGGACTAGGAATCATCACATAGTCCTGCCAGACAGATGTGGGTGACTTCCTGGGTAGGTGAGAGACTGACCCTGCAGACATCTTAGGGCTTGTGACAATGCCTTGCTATTCCACACCTTTGTAGGGGAGGGGGTGGCAAGCTGGCTAGCCAGAGTTAAGATACAGTAGCAAATGTTTGATAAAGTCTGAGCACTCTCTGGTCAGCCCATTCCCACCTATTCCATTTTCTCTTAAGTCAGCTGTGGGTTCAAATTCGAGGCATTTTTGTCATAGATTTTTATGGTCTTGGGGAAGTGACAAATTCTCTAGGCCTTAGTTTTCTCATCTATAAAATGAAAATGTTGAGCTAGATGAAAAAGTCCCTTTTATCTCTAAATCCTTTGAATCTATCCATATAAACCAGTCTCAAAGTCAGAATTACATAGGTAAACAACCACTTTACTGTACTGGTCCTTCTTAGCTCACTGAAGTAACCTTTACTGAGAAAATTTTCTAAATTTCAATGAGAAAATTTTCTAAATTTCAGTGAGAAAATTTTCAGTGAGAAAAACCAGAACTTTTTCATCAAGGAGAACTGAATAATGAAATGGTAGAAACTGTGCAATATGTAGCTTCAGGTTACAAAAATTTAGCATCTACCACATTAAAAAACCATGATCAAGTGGCTATAGAATGGAAATTTATCACTTATAATAATAATAAAAGTTAGTGTGGCTATTTTAAAATTTGCATAGTACATTACGAATATAACCTTTTATCCTCACAACAGAGGCAGCTAGGTAATACAGTAGATAGAATATGGGACTAGAATCAGGAAGACATCTTCCTGAGATCAAATCCAGCCTCAGACACTTACTCCTGTGTGATTCTGGGCAAATCACTTAACACTGTTTGTCTCAGTTTCCTCATCTGTAAAACAGGCTGGAGAGCTGAATGGCAAACCACTCCAGTATCTTTGTCAAGAAAACCCCAAATAGGGTCCCAAAAGTTGGATATGACTGAACAACAACCTCACAACCCTGCAAGGTAGTTGCTATTATGATCTTAGTTTTACAGATGAGGAAACAAAGGCAGGCAGCAGCTATATGACTTGCCCAGAGTGGCATTGTAGTAAGTATCTGAAGCTGGATTTGAACTCAGAAGTCTTCCTGACTTTATCTAGCCTTAATACTTTATCCATTATATCATGTAGCTGTCTCTATAGGGAAACAAGACAAGAATCCTTGTATCACAAACACAAACACCTTTAATTCCTTGAGAATTAAACAGATAAGCTGAATTGGGAACAGGATATCATTACAGAGAAAATTATGGTTCACAACGGCTTTGGCAAAATCAGAACTATTAAAGTTGAGGAACAATGTTTTTTAATATATATCATTGTAACAAGTATTCATAATTTCTAAACAATATAAAATAAAGTGCTTTGAAAATACAGAGATTAATATAGAGAAATGAGAGAATTAAGAGAAGTGCTTTTAAAATATAGAGAATTAATATAGAGAAAAATTAAAACCATATTAGAACAAAACAAGTCCCAGGTGATCCCTATAGTCCTGTCTGTTATTGGAGTTGAACCAAAGATGTCTCAGTGAGCTAAAAATGTAGCATTTACATTTCAATACTTGTTTAATTACAGAAAGTAGCCATTTCATCCACTGAATAGTCCATAGAGCATTCCATTTACATGGGTAATAGCAAAATAATGATTTTTCATAGGACTTTTTCTCTTTGAACATTATAGTAAAAGATGAGAAAAAATGAGATATAATAATAATAAAAGCAAATACTGTTATTAGTAGTATTATATAATATAATGCAATTACAACATTTTATAATTATATATTGTATTATATATATTATAAGTATATAGATATATATAAATATGTACTTTTGGAATAACAAAATAAGAATAACTTATTAGGTTTGGAATAATATACTTAGTTTGCATAATTTTTAAAAATCTCATAACCACAAAAATCTGTACAATATCAATGAAATATAGCTCCCATTAAGCCTAAGTTAACTACAGAAAGATAAAAACATCCTTCCCAAAAAGAAGTAAGAGGATTGATAGGCAAGCTAGAGTAAGTAATATACAGGTCAAAAAAAAATCTAAAGAAATACTTTTAGGACCTGCAGATATCACTTTACCAAGCAAATAGCAAAAATTCACAACAGGCATATGGTATTGGATTTGTTGAATATAACTGAAAACAGTTTACCTGAAATGACTAAGATTCAAGAGTGTAATCAAATGGCCCTCTTTGAGAAATATCTGCATTAATACAGTTAATCAATCAACTTTTATTAAATGCTTATTACTGTATCAGGCACTGTCCTAAGCACTAGGAATACAAAGAAGCAAAAAGTTATGCCTTCAAGGAGCTCAAAATCTACTGGAAAAGACAACAAATAAGTTACATATAGAATAAATAGGAAATAACTAATGGAAGGAAGACACTAGCATTAAAGGGTTGAAAAAGAAATGCTCTAAAAAAAAGATTTTAGTTGGTATTTAAAGGAAGTCAAGGAAGTAAGTAGGTGGAGCTGAAGTAGAACATTCCAGATAAAAGCCCAGAAAAGATACCCAGAACAGCAGGTATTTTGTTTTATTCAAAAAACAGTGAGCTCATTTCTGAATTGAATCAAATTTAAGAGAATTCTCTGATTGCCTAATGGTCAAAGGATATCAACAAGGAGTTTTCAGATGAAGAAATTAATGCAATCTATATTCATTTGAAAAAAATGCTTTAAATCACTATTGATTAGAGAAATGAAAATTAAAACTATTCTGAGGTACCATCTCACACCTATCACATGGGCCAATATGACAGAAAAGGAAAATGACAAATGTTCAAAAATGTGGGAAAATTGGAATACTTATGTATTGTTGTTGGAGTTGTGAACTGATTCAACCATTCTGGTGAGCAGTTTGGAACTATGCATACCATTTATTCCAGCAATACTAAAACTCAGTCCGTATCCCAAAGAAATCATAAAAAAAGGAAAAGAACCCACATGAATGAAAATGTTTATAGCAGCTTTCTTTGTGGTGACAAAGAATTGGAGATCAAGAGAAAACCTATCAGTTGGGGAATGGCTGAACAAATTGTGATATATGAATATCTGAGATATGTAACACATTTGATATATGTAATAGAATACTATTGTATTATGAGTAATGATCATCAGAGTTGATGGATGTAGTTCTTTTTAACAATGAGTTGATTCAAGCGCCAATTCTAATACACTTGTGTTGGAAAGAGCCAACTGCACCCAGAGGGAGGACTATGGGGATTGAGTGTGGATCACAAGATAGTGTTTTCACATTTTTTATTATTGTTTGCTTACTTTTTGTTTTCTTTCTCATTTTTTCCTTTTTGATCTGCTTTTGTTTGTGCAGCACGAAAAAGATGTAAATATGAATAGAAGAATTGCATGTGTTTAAACTGTATCGGATTACTTGCTGTCTAGGGGAGGGAGGAATGGGGGGAGGGAGGGAGAAAAATCTGGAGCACAAAGTTTTGCAAGGATGAATGTTGAAAACTATTTTTGCATATATATTTAAAGTAAAAATCTATTATTAAAAAAAAAATGATGAGCAAGTGGATTTCAGGAAAACTGAATTTACCTGAACTGATGTTGAATGAAGTGAGCAGAATCAGGAGAATGTTTTACACAGTAAAAGCAACATTGTGTGATGATCAACTTTGATAGACTCAACTCTTCTCAGTAATACAATGATAAAAGACAATTCCAAAAAACTCATTATGGAAAGTGATATCCACATCCAGAGAAAGAACTATGGAGTTTGAATGCAGATCTAGGCATACTATTTTCACTTTTGTGGTGGTTATTGCTTTTTTTTTTTTTTTCTTTTTTTTCTTTTTTTCTTTTCCCTCTTGTTCTGTTTCTTCTTTCACACTAAGACTTTGCCAGCTGAGTGGAGGGTGACCTGGAGTGGGGAAAACCTTATGGCAGAGAGACTATTGCAATAGTCCAGGCTTGAGGTGATGAAGGCCCAAGCCTCTATTAATTAACTTTGACTGTTAATAGCTATTTATCTTCAATTAAACTCTTTTATTTTATTTTTTAATTTTTAAAAAAAGAGATAATAATTCTTGCACTTTCTACCCCATATCTTTTTAAGAGGAGGGAGGGGAAGAATAGGCTTTGGGGGATTGCCTGGATTTGTAGTTTCTATTACAATTTCTATTCTGTAAATTCTCTATAATTTTAAGAGATGCCTGGGGTCCTGGGAGATTGTGACTTGCCTATGCAGATAGCACAGGAAATCAGTGGTGGAACCCAAACCCTGGCCTTTTGCTACTGCCAGCTTTGTAGCCACTGTGCTAAATAAACTACCTCACCCCAAACGAGATGAAGAACACAAAATGCTAGGTAAATGTAAATTATTGTTACTCTTCTCAAGATGCTCATCAGTGATGCTGGAGGGAGAAACTAAATCCATTTAATAGAACTCCAAGCCTTCAAGCCTTCAAGCCAAGCATGAGGCTGTGTGCTTTCCAACAAGGGCGTGTGTTGCATGTAACCAGAGTTGCAGGATCCGGAGGCGACATGCTTTGAGGTGATAACATAAGGGAGACTTATTTGGAAATGGATTAACCATTCTTGAAAACAGATTAAGCAACCACACCCATTCACACACCTGCCACTGTACTCCTTCTCTCTCCACTGCCAGTCATCTTCCCATTTCCTGGAGTACCCCCACCCGGGTTGCAGGATGGAACCCTCCCCAACAACCTTCTTTGAAATTGAATTCATTCGTCAAAAGGAAGGAAAGGAGGAAAGGGACTGGGGAAAACGGACTCTGGAGAAGAAAGAGATCTAGACGGATGCTGAGTAATAACACCTTAGCTCAGGCTGGTACAGAAAGAGAGGAGCTGGACTGAGAAAGGCAGGGCAGCAAATCTATAACAAGGTGATGTTTAGCTCCCCACCCCTTCCACCTCAATTCTGTTCCTTGAATAATCCTATGTTTCCGGAGAACAGACTACAGTAATGATAATCCAGGAAGTAAATTGCCCTTTGAAAAGCAGGGAAGAAATCAAATGGGCTAAGTATTTATTTGTATTTAATGCTCCAGGGCTTCTCTTTCCAGCTTTGAAGGATTTCTGGCCAAAGCTTCATGGAGCCATTAATCCTGGGATTGAGCTAAACATATTGGAGGCTGCTTCTGGTGTCTGTACCCTGGCATACTGTGTTTATAACAGGGGACTCTCCAGAAAGACAGGCAAGTAAGGAGAAGACCATTTAAAAAGAAGCAGGGAGAGGACAGAAAGTCAGGCTGATGGAGGACAATTTTGAAAAAAAGGAGAAACTATTCTATCTTGAATCCTTTTAGGGATTTTTGGTTAAAAGAAATTCCCCAGAGTTTTCTCTAGAAAGGAAAAAGGGAATGCCAGCTTAATGGCCCTTTTATCAGTTTGAGAAGTGTATACCAGAATTTTTGACTTGTCATCTTGCCTCTACCCCTATAGAGATGTTTGCTTCTAGGTCTGAATCTTTCCTCTGTCTCTTTTTACTTGTGTGGACAAGTAACTTTAATCTCTCTGTGCCTCAGTTTCCTGATCTGATGAGTATTGAAGAAATTTTTAGCTCTATATTTTTGGTCCTTCAACATTGGTCATTCTGTCAGTGTCTGGGTGAGTATTAATAGGTCAAAATCTATTACCTAAGAGTTTCAGCATGGATTTAAAGGATGTTTGAGATGAAAGAGACCTTAGAGATCATCCTCTGCACTTCCCATCCCTATTATGAATTATGAACATCATAGAACAATTATGAAATGGAGGACAAGAGAAGTGATTTGTGACTTATTCAAGGTCCTTTTGATAACTGGTGTCAGCAGCACTTGAAGATAATGCTTTGCTTTCTAATCCTTTCTTTAAGCCAAGAAACCAATTTATCTTTGTTAGCAAAAACACAAATCAGAGGAAATATACATAAGAAAAAATACACACACACACACACACACACATACACTAAACAATACAACATGGAGTTACTCTCCTATTGGGAGAAAGGTAACTCAATTTAGCCAAAAAAGTCCTAAATCTGAGCCAAGAAGTTCCCATAATCAGTGAAGAAGGCCATATACACCCAAAGAAAGGGATATGAAATGTGGACCACAACATAACATTTTCATGCTCTCTTTTGATGTTTGCTTGCATTGTGTTTTCTTCCTCAGATTTTTTTCTTGTAGACACAATTTTTCTTGCACAGAAAGATAAGTGTGGAAATATGCACACATATATTCGATTTGTCAGTAACATAATTAACATGTAGTGGACTTCCTGCCATCTAGGGGAGGGGTGGGGACTAGCTGGGAAAAATTTGTAACAGAAAGCTTTGTAAGGGTCATTGTTGAAGAATTACCCATACATATGGTTTTTTTTTTTTTTTTTTTTTGCTGAGGCAATTGGGGTTAAGTGATTTGCCCAGGGTCACACAGCTAGGGAATGTTAAGTGTCTGAGACCAGATTTGAACTCAGGTCCTCCTGACTTCAGGGCTGATGCTCTAACCACTGCGCCACCTAGCTGCCCCCATACATATGTTTTGCAATTAAAAAGCTTTAATAAAAAGCATTAAAAAAAAGAAGTTCCCATAAGTCTCTAGTATGTAAGCAAGGGATAGGCACAAGATGGAGACCACCATCTCCCCTTATGTTGGTGTCCTTCAGCAAGTTGAAGATGTATTGGTATTATCCATCTCTCTTGAAATTAGGAACAAAAAGTACTCAAAATGTCTGAAAAGGCCAAAGAGAAATTTCTAATCTACTCCATCACAGGTTATAACCAATCCCTATGACAATGATCTTTCCTAAAGCTCAGATCTGTCCATGTAACACACGCCCCTTCCCCAATAAACTTTAGTGGCTTTCTCTAACTTCCAGGATCACATAGGAAAATCCTCTGATTTGTATTCCAAAACTTTCATATCCTCTCTCCCTTCGCCTACCTTCTTCCACCTTTATATTTTATCCCACCTTCTTCTATATACTTGATAATTCAATGACACTGACTTCCTTTCATAGGCTATCCACCATGCTTGACATTCTCTCTCTCTCCTCATCTTTGCCCCTTGGATTCCCAGGTTTCCTTTGTTTCTCACTTAAACTCCTACCTTCTATAGGAATTGTAGTGCCTTCCTTCCCTCTGTTGAATGTTTATTTCCTTTTTATCTTGTTTATAGTTTGTTTTGGGTTTTTGGGGGGCATAGTTGTTTGTATATTGTCATCTCCTTTAGACTGTGAGCAACTTGAGAATAGGGACAACTCCAGTGTAAGCTCTAGGTGCTTAGAGGCCATTCTTTGTCTCAGTTTCTATCTAGCCTTAATTCCTAAAGGGGTACAGTATCAGTCAGACTGAGACCTGTTGAAGACCTTCCCTTCAAAAGACCATGGTCTCCCACTGCATCCAGGGCCAAATATAGTTATCCTAATCTATGTCTGGCCACTGTACCATATGGTTCTGGAAGGGAAAGTGAGGCAGTTGACCTTGCATGGCCTCCTTCACTTCAATTCAATTCACTTGCATGTCACAGCATACCTTTCTGAAGACATGGTCCTCTTCAGGAACAAAGGGCAAACAATAACAAGGAACTTAGTAGATGGTGCACAGTAGGAGCTTAAAAATATTTATGATCAACTAAGAATTCCTGTGGGATCACACCTAATGTTAACCTTCCTTTTGCCATGAATAAGATGGGCAAGCTCTATGGGCTCTCAGGTTCACTTCTCTTTTTCCCTTTTTTTTTGGGGGGGAATAAAAGGGGGAATTGGGGATTGGAGTTGCTGTTCTAATTTTCTGCATTTGTTCATGATAGGAGGAACCTTGGAGAAGAAGGACCATCCATAAACATGCATTAATATTACAAAAGGAAAATTCACTATAGATGTTTTACAGCTTCAAATGCTTAAATCAATGAGAAATTGTTAGTGGCTGTTTAGGTGTCATCCATGGCTGGGTGTCAGTGATTGGGTGTGAATTGCTGTGTGGGTGCTGGTGACTGAGTGAGAATTATTTTGGCATTTATTTGGCATGTATGTTTCCCTTCAGAGAGAACACACTACCAGCCTATACTTTGAGGATTGTTAAAGAGCCACTGGATACCTCGCCTGTGAAAGGTGCTATAGAAAATATTCAGTTCTGCCCAGGCCAGCATGACGTGAGAAGGGTTTTGTGGCTTCTAGACCCCTCTCTTGGCTGTGAGGATACCTTGTTTGTAGGCATTCATCATCACCCATAAAGGAAACTTGAGCAAGGAAGCCAGGAAGCCAAGCCACACCCTCCAAAGGTGCACCTTTTCCTGATCTGGAGACTTTTGTTGAAAACCCACAAATATGCTTCCCAAAAGATTTTGCTTGGCTTTATAATTGTGTATGGAATTCATTTTTTAAACAGTTCCACTGGTTTTTTCTTCTTTATTGTTTAATATTACTGAAGTTAGCACTAAAATTTCTAATCTTAAGATCATCATATCACCTCACCCTCCAAGATCTTAAACCTTTGACTTGATGTCTTAGTCCCTGGGCCTAAAATACTCTGATCAGGAAATTCAGCATCAGACTGTATCGGTGTTTTTCTCTATTTGAGGCAGAGACTGAGTGAAGAGAGGATGAGAAGGAAAAAAAGGGGAGAAGAGTAGAAAAAAATGGAAAGGGGGGAAAAGGAGGCAAAGGGAGAGAGAGAATACAAACTAGATTTGACAGAAGGTTAAAAAGAGCACTGGGAATTCCTTGGCTTAATGGATGTTGTGTGACTTTGAGGCAGCCTCTACAAGCCTTGATTTTGTCATCTGTGTTAATGAAGGACTTCTGGTCAAGGGTTCCCAAACTGGGGACAGTATACAAAGCTTAGGGCAACTAGGTGGTGAAATGGATAGAGCTCCTATCCTTGAGGCAGGAAGACCTGAGTTCAAATCCATCCTCATATATTTACTGTGTGACTCTGGGCAAGTCACTTAACCCTATTTATGTCGGTTTCCTCATTTGTAAAATGAGCTGGAGTAGGAAATGGTAAATCATTCCAGTATCTTTGCCAAGTAAATCCTAAATGGAGTCAAGAAGAATTGGACATGACTGAAAAATGACAACTTCCTATCTCTTTCTACCCCATCAATTGCTTTTACATTTGATCAATAACTATATCGTCCTATTGTAATTAATTTTTACTTTGTTTTTGTGTGCATACACATGATGAAATCTGGAATTCGTGTTCTTTTGTATTGAATGGGGAAGGTTTTGTGAATGTCAAGGGCTACAGATACTCAAAAAAGATTGGGAACTTCTTTGTGGTTGACACTTAATGTCTCTTTGAGATATAACATGCTATAATTCTATGACATTTATTGAGCTGTCAGAATGTTTAATGAATGATCTTACCTTGGTGGGGAGTTAAATAATCAAAAGAAGAGCATTCCTTGCCCTCCAGTAGCTTAAGATTTAAAAGAAGGGAATGAAAAAAAGATCAATCAACATAATCAATACAAGCTGTCTGGGGATGAATAGAAACAACACCCAGAGTAGAGGGAAGGAGGGAAAGAGGATTGTGTGAAATGGGAAAGATTGGGAGATTCCAGGAAGCAGATCCAGAAATGTTCACATTTTCATGTAACATTCTCTTAAAGTCCATTAAAGAATTTAGACCTTTAGACCTTGGAGAGGCCTGGAGAACAGAGTTCTATTGTAGGCACCTTCCCTCCAGCCCTGACCCTGTTCCAAACTGCCCTTCCCACTCCTCCAGATGGATTTTCTCCAGACCCAGAGGAAGCTATTGTTATTTATGCCTCAGTTTTTCCATGTATATTTGGAAAAAAATCATCATCAGAAATCTACATAGAGCCACTTTAGTTTCTCTTTCCTTTCCACTTTAGTCCAGTATTTTTTGTCTCATGGAAATGTGAATAATTTATAATTGAATGGATGTATGATGTATAAAATAGCCTACATTTCTATGGTACTTTAAGATTTATAAAATGATTCTCCTGCAGCAACCCCATGAAGCAGATACTGCAGACTTTTATATCTGCATTTTACAGATAGAAGTGGCAACCTGGTATGGATAGAAAGTCAGACATTTAGAGAGACCTGGGATCAATTCTTTTGCTTCAATCTAACATCTCACTGGGCAAGTCACTTACCTGATCAAGTCACTGAGCTCTCAGTTGCCCCTCAGCAACCTTCTGATACAATAAGTTGTGGAAAATCTGATCTGCTTTGGCAAAAGAGGGTTTTCTTTCCTCAAGTTCTTTATAATAGAAGTTTTTAAATTTTCTTTTAATTATTATTATTATTATCATTATTTGGTCTTCGAGTCCCTTTAAACTTGTAAAAGTATTGAGGGCCCTTCCTCACAAAAGATTGTGTTTATATGAGTGACATCCATCCATATTTACCATGCTAGAAATTAAAACATCTTAATATTGTTGGGAAAATAATTTTTATCTCAAGGACTTCTGAAAGGGTCTCAGGGATCCACAGGAGTCCCCAGATCATACTTTAATAATTGGTGCCTATACTAATGAAAACCCAGGTCAAGACCATAGAAATTCTTAAGACTGGGAAATTAAGACAAAATGAAGTTAAATGACCTCATCAGCATCACTCAAATGGTAACTAAATTTTAAGGTGAGGGGCAGCTAGGTGGTGCAGTGGATAGAGCACCAGCCCTGAAGTCAGGAAGACCTGAGTTCAGATTTGATCTCAGACACTTAACATTCCCTAGCTGTGTGACCCTGGGCAAATCACTTAACCCCAATTGCCTAAGGGGAAAAAAAATTTAAGGTGAAATCTCTGGACTGGAATCTTTGGTTTATGCCCCATTAAATATTGATAGAGCATCCAGTCTAATCCAAACCAACAGTATACCCAGTATACCTATAACAGCATGTATATAAATGGTTACTTGAAGAAAGAATACTAACTACTAAAACAATTATATTGAATTAAATATAAAGTAATAGATTGTGCAGTGACTGGAATGGCAGACCTAGAGTTCTGAATTCAAATTTCAACTTAGATATTTACTAGCTGTGAGACCCTGGGAAAGTCACTACTGTTTATCTCAATTTCCACATCTGAAAAATGAGCTGGATAAGGAAATGGTAAACCATTCCAGTATCTCTGCCAATAAAACCCCAAATGGCATCACAAAGGGTTGGGCACAATTGGGGAAAAAAAAAAAAGGCTCAAAACAAAAATGGAGCAATGGTGCAATAACAAATCAACCCTCCTATAAAAGTCCCCTATCCCAAACAAAATCTAGTCATACACAAAGTGTGGGTGCCAGAGTAACTCATATATCTTTTTAAAGTTAACAAACTATGAAGTCAGTACTGGAGGCATTATTGGTGGAGGAAACTAAAGCATAGTTAGGATAAATGACTTGCCCCAAATCACAAAGGAGTAAGAGTCAAAGCCAGAATTTGAACCTAGTTCTTTTTAATCTAGATAGTGACCCTTATCATTTGACCAAGATCACTCACATGGGACTTGAGAAATCATCTAGGTTCTGCCTTAACTAGAGTGTAGCATTGGGCAAAGCCTTTGATCTCAGTTTCCTCATTCCATTCAAATAAACATTCATTAAAGATCTAATGGCTGGGGGTGGCCATAGGGAAAGACTGATTAAGGTACTGAGAATACAAACATTTTAAAAAATCACAATGCCTCATATATGCAAAACTTAAGGAGTACCTATCAAATAGGGAATGGCCAAACAAGTCATGGCATATAAATGAGAAGTAATTCTATTATGTTGTGAGATATTATAAAGGAATAACTTTGGAGAAGTCTGACAAGATTTATATGAACATATGTAAATGAATAGAACAATTTATATGCTAAAGACAAACTTTGAAAGATCAAAGAACTTTAACCAAGGAAATGCTCAACCACAATTCCAGGAGATTCATGATGAAATGTATTGTCTACCTCTTGAGAGAGATGATATACTCAGGATGCAGACTGAGACATATTTTTTTGGACAAGGTCAATGTGGGATTTTGTTTTGCTTAATTATACATGCTTGCAATAAGAGTTTTTGTTTTTCTTTCACAGTGGGGGAGAGGGGAAGAAGAGGAAAGGAGAAATAAAATAGGTGAATTCTAATCAAATGAAAAATAATTATAGTATTTCTCTCAATAAGTTTACATTTTACTTAAATTCAACAGTCCTGTGGAGATCAGGCTAATTCCCTAATAGTTCTACTTATTCTTTATTTTCCAAGGAAATGCTTTAATCAATTGCTTGTGACTTTGTCAATTTGTCCCATCCAGTCAAAATTCAGGAACCTAAGAAAATTTCTTTTTATTGACATCTCATAGATCTACAAACCATTTAGAGAATTCATTCTGTAATTACTGAGTCACTTCACATGTTTCCAGAGAAGGGAAGAGGTTTCAGAGGCCAGTGATTGGAAATTATCTAGTCTAGGACTGGCGTGGGGGAGAATGGAGATGATCTTGCATATATCTAACTTCCAAAATCAAATTCTAAATTGTTAAACTGTTAAACAGTGTAACAAATATATATATTGAAGTCTCTATTTTAAAACTATAGCAGATTCTATGAGGGGATACAATGTTAAATGGCACATAGTTTTTACCCTTGAAGATTTAAGGCACATAAGCAATACAATACAAAGCAAGTTATTGTTGTTTAGCCAATTTAGTTGTGTCCAACTCTTCCTGACCCTATTTGGAGTTTTCTTGGCAAAGATACTGGAGTGGTTTCCTACTTACTTCTCCAGCTCATTTTATAGATAAAGAAACTGAAGCAAACAGGATTAAGCGACTTGTCCATGGTCACACAACTAAAATGTGTCTAAGGTCAGATTTGAACTCAGGAAGATGAGTTCAGGAACTCTATCCAGAAATTAGTCTTTCCTAAAATATGGCTTCCAGAACTATGATATGGCATGTGTAATATGACCATGGTAAAAAACAAACAAGCAAACAAAAATCCCTAAAACCCAGGACTATTATTTTCCATGATCTAGACTTAATGCAGCCTAAAATCAATGTCTGAGTCTATATTTGAATTCAGATCTTCCTGCTTATAGGCCAAGAGCTCTATCTACTGTGCCATCTTGCTGCATTTAAGCATTTCCAGATTCATAATCAGCTTGTACATAAAGCTTTGACCCTCTATTATGGACAGCCGGCTTTTCTTCTTAAGTGTGTAATAAATATATTAGTGAGAATATCTGGAAAGACATAAGAATGTTTTGCCAGGAGATATAAGGCAGGTATTCTAGTGGTCTTCATGTATTTGAAGGATTTTCATGACAAGAAAGGACTGGACTTTATCTAACTGACCCTAGAGGACACAAGAGCATTGGGTGAAAGTTGGTTAGAGACAGATTTGAGTGTGCTGTATTTTCTTGGAAAGGCATAGAGGGAGCTGTCCAAAAGGGGCATGGTCTGGCTCTAGAAGTAGGAGGTATCTCCTCATTAGAGGTGCCCCCACTTTATTGGGGCTTTTACAGAAGTGTCTCCTTGTCTAAATTACTCCTCAAGTTACTTCTAGTACAGACTTTATAATGCTGAATACTGAACTGGGAAATATAAAAAAGCATAGATCTAAAGGGAGTGAAAGTGATGAATGGTTTCATTCTTAAGGAGATAGAGATCTTTCAACAACCTTAATTTCTAGTATCAACATTTTAATTGAAACAAGAACATCTAGGGCGTGACTAATCCACATTGTGTTTTGTAAGAGAAAGTAGCTCCATTCTCTAAAGTGGCTTTAATAAGACTGAATAAGGTTAAGAAAAGACCACTTTGAGCAATTTGGAACTATGCCCAAAGGGATATCAAACTGTGCATACCCTTTGATCCAGCAGTGTCTCTATTGGGCTTTTATCCCAAAGAGATCTTAAAGGAAGGAAAGGGACCCACATGTGCAAGAATGTTTGTGGCAGCCCTTTTTATAGTGGCTAGAAATTGGAAAATGAGTGGATGCTTATTAATTGGAGAGTGGTTGAATAAGTTATGGTATATGAATGTTATGGAATATTATTGTTCTATAAGAAATGACCAACAGGATGATTTCAGAGAGTCCTGGAGAGACTTGCATGAGCTGATGCTGAGCAAAATTTGCAAAACCAGGAGATCATTGTACATGGCAACAAGAAGACTATATGATGATCAGTTCTGATGGACATGGCTCTCTTCAACAATGAGATGTTTCAAACCAGTTCCAATGATCTTGTGATGAAGAGAGCCATCTATACCCAGAGAGGACTATGGGTACTGAATATAGATCACAACATAGTATTTTCACTTTTTTGTTGTTGTTTGCTTGCATTTTGTTTTCCTTCTCATTATTTTTCCTTTTTGATATGATTTTTCTTGTGCAGCATGATAATTGTGGAAATATGTATAGAAAAATTGCACATGTTTAACATAAATTGGATTACTTGCCATTTAAGGTAGGGGAAGGGGGGAAGGGAAGAAAAAATTTTGGACATAAAGTTTTGCAAGGATGAATGTTGAAAATCATCTATGTATATGTTTTGAAAAGAAAAAGCTTTAATAAAAAAAAAGTATTTAAAAAAAAAAGATCTCCTGAGACAATTTAATTTTTAGGATGAAATAGATAGACACCTAAAACTTGCATCTGGAAGCTCATTGCAGGAAAGATAACTCTGGGGTTGATGATGAGCAAATAGATAATATTTGTAAAAATGCTTAGCATAGTGAATGGTACATAAATTCTTGGTCATTTCTTTTTCCCTTCCTTTGTTCAATTGCCCATTTTGCTCCTAGATAAAGTCAATTCTAGGATTATGCAAATTGAGAGCACAGACATATGGTGTAAGGATGATTTTCTGAGAGCTGGACAGGAACATAGAAAGATAAAAGAGAGATCCTTGAGGCTAAAAAACTAAAAACAAACAAACAAACAAAAACCCTACCAAAAACTAAGTAGTGTGACACTTTAAAAAGAGGGCAGACTTCAGACTACTTTTGGAGTTGGATGACTTGGCTTAAAATTCCAATTCTATTAAGCGTAAATGTGATCTTGAGTAAATCTAGTGGCCCACTTTACTCCTCACTTACTGGGCTGGCTTCTTTTCGCAATTATCTCATTTCTATCAACAAACATACCACAATTCCCCCTTTTCAGGCTAGAAATGTGAAACCATCTTTGATGATACTCTTTTTACCATTTGCTGTATATCCAGTCTATCACCACATCCAGACATTTCAGAAGAGGAAGGGTTACTTGGAGTCATCCTTTCTTCTCCATTCTTGCTGCTATTTCTCTGGTCCAGGAGACCACCCCCCTAGATCCTTTTCCAATTTTGGAAGTGTAATGAGATCAATATAGCCTTTACCCCACTTAGTGCAGGGGGCATTTGGCTTCATGTCATAGTTGAAAACCTTATTACTGGATTTGGAGTGGGAGGACCTAATTCTTTCTAGGGGAGTGTTTTCTATCTCCAATTTATCCTACATAATGTTTCCAGGTTAATTACTCTCTGTTACTTACTAATGGAGACTAAATTTCTTTTGCCCGGTAAGGTCTCCCATTGTCTTCACCCAGCCTCCCCACCTAACTTTATTGAACTGAATTAGACAAACATCTATTAAGGGCCTACTATGTGCAAGACACTAAGGGATGCAAAGACTTATGGAGCTCATGCCTTGTTTTCAAGGAATTACCAAGTTAATGAAAGAAAAGACAAATGAATAGCTATGATAAAAAGGAGAAGGAGATATGTGCAAAGAAAAGATTCTTCATTTATTCAACAGGCATTCATTAAGTATTTATCATGTGTAAGCTCCAGTGGTACAAAGACCAAAAATGCAAAATCCCTCCACTCAACAAATATACAGGGAGAGGGGAAGAATAATAAGTACACAGATAAGTCAGTGCAAAATATATGAAAAATCAGTACAAAATAATTTGTGGATTATTTGAGGCAACCAGATGGCTCAGTGAATAAAGTGCTAGACTTGAGGGAGACCTGAATTCAAATTTGTCTTCAGATACTTACTGTGAAGCTGGGTAAGTCACTTAACCTCTCTTTGGTTTAATTCATGAAAAAAGGAAATGGCAAACCAAAATCCCATGGACAGTGAGCCTTGAAAGGATCTAGGGATACATAGAGGCAGAGAAGATACCTTTTTTCCCTATAAAGTTATCTTGCCACTCTGACCTCTCCCTTTTTAGATACTTTTTTTTTTTTTTTTAATTTGTACAATAAAGTAACAGCTTTTCTGCTCGGAATTTTATTACCTTTTACTATTCATACTAGAAAGATTTATTGAACAAAGAACAATATGATCTTTAGAATCAACTTTATTCTCTTTTGATCTTTATAATTTGAGGAAATTTTTGAATTTAAAAATAGTGATTGAATATTTGACTATTCTCTAATTTATAGAATCACAGAATAACAGAGCTAGAAGGAGCCTTAGAAATATTCTCGTCTAAGCAGGATGATTTCAGAGAGGACTGGAGAGACTTGCATGAACTGATGTTGAACGAAATGAACAGAACCAGGAGATCATTATATACACGGCAACAAGACTATATGATGATCAATTCTGATGGACATGGCTCTCTTCAACAATGAAATGTTTCAAACCAGTTCCAATTGTTCAGTGAAGAAAGCCATATACACCCAGAGAGAGGGATGTGAAATGTGGACTGCAACATAACATTTCCATGCTCTCTATTGATATTTGCTTGCACTGTGTTTCCTTTCTCAGATTTTTTTTGTAGATATGATTTTTCTTGTACAACAATGATAAATGTGGAATATGTATACATATATTCGATTTATCAAGTTTTTTAACATAATTAACATGTAGTGGATTTCCTGCCATCTAGGGGAGGGGTGGGGAGTAGGGGGGAAAAATCTGTAACAGAAGGCTTTGTAAGGGTCAATGTTGAGGAATTACCCATACATATGTTTTGCAAATAAAAAGGTTTTTTTTGTTTTGTTTTTTGCTGAGGCAATCAAGGTTAAGTGACTTGCCCAGGGTCACACAGCTAAGGAATGTTAAGTGTCTGAGACCAGATTTGAACTCAAGTCCTCCTGACTTCAGGGCTGGTGCTCTATCCACCACTGCACCACCTAGCTGCCCCTAAATAAAAAGTTTTAATTTTTAAAAAAGAAGTATGAGTTATTATTAGAAGTAGTCCAAATAATAAATTGATACCCAGAGAATAGTGAAAGCACTTGTTTAAAGTTATACAATTAGTAAAAGGCAGAATCAGTATGGAAAGAAGGAAAGAAGAAAGGAGGGAAGGGGAGAAGAAAGGAAAGAAAAAAGGGGAGAAGAAAAGAAGGGAGAAAAAAGAAGAGAAAGGCAGAGCCTGAGGTCACAGGAACCAAGGGGGACAGGTTACCTGTAATATTGCTAAACTCAGAAAGACAGGATGCTCTGTGTCTATATCACTTAGCCTCAATAGCCCCACTTGCCAACAGGAGTCAGTCAGAAACCATTTGTTTACTTTCTAAGGCTTTTACTAAGGTTTACTTTCTATTCATTTCTCACCAACAGACTTGTTTCAGAAAGATTATGACTGAACAAATAACATGCAATACACAGCAACAGCACTTTCTGAGTCTTTTCTCAGTGTGCTGAGTTTGGCTACTATTCAAGATGAGCTAGAAGATGCCTTGACTTTTTCTCCTGTAGCTGCTCAGTCAACTATATATCACTCCTGGACACTGGGTGAGGGTTAGCTGAATTTAGCTACAGATAGATCCAAAACAAGAAAAGACCCTCTTTGATGCACTGTAGCTTTGGTCCTTGTAACTTTTACTGGAATCAAGAAAATTTAGCAATATTACAGGTAACCTGCTCCCCTTGGTTCCTGTAACCTCAGGCTCTGCCTTTCTCTCAGATATTTCATCCCTAGGGGCAGAAATTGGGGTCACTCTGTAGGGCCTTCCTCTTTTTTTCCCCTTTATTAAAGTTTTTTATTTGCAAAACATATGTATGGGTAATTCCTAAACATTAACCCTTACAAAGCTTTCTGTTACAAATTTTTCCCCCTTAGTCCCCACCCCTACCCCAGATGGCAAGAAGTCCACTACATGTTAATTATGTTAAAATACTTGACAAATCGAATATATGTATACATATTTCCAAACTTATCATTGTTGTGCAAGAAAAATCGTATCTACAAGAAAAAAAAATCTGAGAAAGGAAACACAATGCAAGCAAACATCAATAGAGAACATGAAAATGTTATGTTGCGGTCCACATTTCATATCCCTCTCTCTGGGTGTATATGGCCTTCTTCACTGACCAATTGGAACTGGTTTGAAACATTTCATTGTTGAAGAGATCCATGTCCATCATAATTGGTCATCATATAGTATAGTTGTTAGGGCCTTCCTCTTTAAGAAGATTCTGACTTGTAAAGCCAGTTATATAATTTTGCTATGAACCCCAGTCCAGAACTCATAAAACTGTGGGTTGTTTGGCTGGCTGGCACCACCCTTACTCTGACTGTTGTCACCTGGCTGAAACCAGTCCCTTTGAGATGAGAAGGGATTCTAACCCTCCAGGGTGGCAGGGTCAGAAGGGCTGGGGGAAGGAAAGGAACCAGCGGCAAGATTTATCTGTAACAGAAGTGCAAACTTACCTTCAGTTCAGTTTAAAAGCCTAGTCAATGATTATACATTTTTATTATTTACTTGGTAGAAATCCCTTAGAAAAAAGGGGGTTAAAAAAAAAAACCCAGGGGCCACATTCCTTCCAAACACGAGTAGTTTGGACAGACATTGCAAGGTTGATGCATGGGGAATTAGGGGCTTTGGTTGCTGGGCTCTGGGCTGAGAAATAAGTTGGAGTCATTAGTCTTTCACCCTCTGCGTCTGTCTGTCTGAGGTCTGTTTGAAGCAGCATTGAAGCCAGCTGGCAGACTTCAGCTCAGCCAGGTAATGCTCCCAGCCTTCAGATGACAAAGGTTGCAGGGACACCTGGTTAGCAGGTTTAATCATCTACCATCTCCAAACACTGCAGGCTAACAACCAGTGGAGTTGAAGACCATAAAAAAAAAAAAAAAAATCATCCATAGGGACAACACCGGTGAGAAGAGGGGCACCGGTGTGGTCCCTGGTTCTGGAACTGCCCCTACAGCAGGGGCCCAGTGATTTCATCTCCAAACAAGCAAAAGGAGAAACAGTTGTTACCAGTTCCATGAGAAAATGGACATCTGGGAAAATTTCTCTTCCCTCTCCCAGCTTTCCCAGCCCATTCCTTGGTCCAAGGAAGAATCTCTTTGGAGGGTTATCTCCATGATAAGGAACCCTCCTTGGGTGCACTGTAAAGGAACTAGGGTGTGCTGAGCAGGGCTTGTGTTAGCCACCTTCTCTGTGTCGGAGACCTCTCATTAGACCCAGACTATGCTGCCTACTGTTCTTTATCAGGATGGATTCCTCTGATGGTAAAGAGCAATCCAGACATCCCGATGTTCAACACTGGCTGCTGGCTTTCTTCAATCCTATTTGTCGGCAGTCTTCTGATAAGAGACCAGGCATTGGTGTCAGAGCTCAGTACATGGCAGGCAATTCAAGGAGTGGAAAGAACATGGAATCTGGAGTGAGTTCTGCCACTGCCACCTGTATGACTTTGGGCAAGTCATTCATCTTTCTGAGCCGTTTTCTTCAAAGTGAGGGAATCATAATTGTATTTTCTGCCTCATAGCAATTTTTGATGATCAAAATGAGACAATATCTATAAAACATTTTGTAAAATTTGAAGCACCATAGAAATATTAGCTGTTCTTAGAATGTTTTTAGATTTTAGAATAGGAAGAAATCTTAGAAAACAGGCAATTCAAACCTAATCCCAGATTTATAGATGAAGAGCTGAGACCCAGTCATCAACTTGTAGAGACATTCCTTTATATTTTTAATTTATATACTATGCCAGTATTAATTTTTAAAAAACTTATGAATATCAAAAGACCAGAAGTCTGGTTGTAAAGATTGTAAAGATCTTAGTTTTCATGTGAAATGATTTGCTGAATCAACAAGCGTTTAAGTTCTTACTGTGTGCTAGGTGCCATGTTAAGTGCTGGAGATTAAAAACAAACAAAAAAATAAATAAAAAGAAAGAAAGACAATCTCTGCCCTAGAGGAACTTATGTTCCAATGAGGAAAGACACATAAAAGGGGAGCAGAAAAGGGGATGGAGGAGGTACCCGAGAAGGAGTATGGTCTCAAAGCCCAGAGAATTAGGAAGGACTGGTTTGTACCCTTTTCCAAGATGGAATTTCCAGGAAGAACTCACCAATGGGAGAAAGGACTTCCAGAGGTGGAGAGAGAAGGAAATTCAGAAGATGAGGGAAGGCTGATCTAGGATCTTTCTCAGTGAGAAGCAGAACTGGGAGTTAAATCCAGGTGCTCTGACACAAAATACAGGGCACTTATGTTAAATATTGATGATGACGATCTTTCAGTTTACACAGAGGTATTAGGAGACTAGGCAGCTCTGGAGTCTGGAGTTTAAAATATTTACTTCTAAAACATCTCTACTTTGGGTTAACCATGGAAACACTAATACACCAGGTAGCCTGGATCTTATTTTATGATATTAGTTATTTGAGAGAAGATCAGCCAATCAATGAGTACATAGGTGTCATTCATTACACATTGGTTGAATAAATGAAGAAATAGCAAATGAATAAATATCAAATGAGTAGTATAGACCAAGTAGTCTATGTGGGTGAAAGGAGAACAAGATCACTCTAAGGCTTTATGGCAGAGCTTCTTAAATTTTTTCTACTTTTGACCCCTTTTTGCCTGAGAAATTTTTACATGACTCCAGGTATGTAGGTGTATAAACCAAATATACAAATGAAAAATGTATATATCATAATTCTGTGACCCCCACATTCAGTTATGAGACCCATATGGGTTTGTGAACCACAGTTTAAGAAGCTGGATTATAGAAATGTGACTCAAACTGAACCTTGAATGGTGGGTAAGATTCAGATAAGCAGTGAGAAAGGGGGAGGGAGCAGAAGAAGCTGAGGCAAAGGATTTAGGTTTGAATGAATGAGAAAAAAAACCCCAACAACCATTCATTAAGTTCTATGAATCAAGCACAATCTTAAGAATAAGGGCTATAAATAAAAAGGAGGCAGTCCCTGCCCTCAAGGACTTAGCATTCTGATGGTGCAAACAATAAACTTGGGGGAATAGTGGCCAGAGAGGGTGGGAAGTCACAGGAATAGAAATTTGAATTCTAAAGAGAGAAGTTATATGTGTGTACATGTGCATGTGCACACGTTTGTGCACATGTGTATGTTTATATGAGAGAAGTGAGATATAAAAGTATATATATATATGTATATATAGATACATATGCATGTATCTATATATAGAATAGATCTAGATAGAGCTACAGAATCTACCTAGATAAATTTAGAATATATGGAAAATATGCATGTATATGTATATGGTATGAATACATATAGAAGTAGTGAATTTTGTGTAACTATATATAGTATATTTATGTAGACATATATACATTTACACATAACTACTATTCCAAATACATATACACACATGTATGTACACATACAATGTATATACCCACAATCTATATACACACACACAAACACACACATATATGTCACTACTCCTAATATATACATACAGCCACTATTTCTATTATATAAATAGGAGTAGTGAGCCGAGAAGAATATAGTGGTTTGGGAAGTCAAAGGATTGTTTAATAAACTCATAGGGGAATTGATTGACACTCCCTTCAGGGAGTAATGGCCATATTGATTTGATTACAATTCCCAAATTAGAAAAGGCTGGAGTGGGGTAGGGGACAAGCCTGCATCTGGAAGGCAGATGGCCAGGTGGAATATGGAGCATTCCTGGGGTCTTGACAGGGAAGATCATGTGATATATTCACCTATTGGGACAGGAATTGTAGAGCTCAGAGCAAAAGTAAAGAAGATGCCTTTGTTGAGCTGCTGTGACTGAAAAACAGTGTCTCTGGATGGTTAGAGTAGGTAGTAAAGTTGAAAAAATAAATGGAGGCAAGATTTTGACACCCAAAGAAGAGAAAGCCCCACAAATCATCATTTCAAAGAAATATCTAGCAATATTTGCAAAAGGTTTGACTCTCTCTGTATTTCTATATCCAAATCATAAGAAAAGAGATGTAAACTACATGGGAAAGGAAGATGAATTAAGTGAAACTTTGACGAGCTTAAGAGTAAATACACCATATTGTTGCTTAACTGAATCATAAAATATCCATATTTCTGTTAGAGCTGTACAATGTATTTCAAGTAGAAATAAATACTAATACACGCTAGAAGAGAAGGTTTAATAATTGATAAAAATGTACAAAAATGTTCAAATAAGAAATGCTTCAGAATGTGTACCACAGAAGTCAATACTTCTCACTGAGTAGGGAAAAGGTTTTCTTCAATGAAACACTGGACAGAGGATATTAAAAAAAAAAAAAAACAAAGAGGAAGAAAGAGAAAGACAGAAAGATCTGATTTTTTTTTTTTAAATCAAGACAACTTTTGTTAAAGAAAATTTTTAAGTCAACATTGATTTTTTTTTTAAGACAAGGATATTGCAACTGTCACTTAAAATTTGGTGGCACATTCTTTAGTAGGTCCTTAAGGCAACATATTTAAATTAATTTACAATCTGATTTGATGTTAAATTCCTTTTTTAAACATCGCCTCAAAATAGATGTTCAAAAACTGGTATAGTCTTTAATGTAAACTAGTTTTAGTTATATCCAATTGCATAACAACTTTAATCAAGGCCACTGGAAAATTACACAAAACTTTTTGCTCCACATAGCTTGGGAAAATCAAAAAGCCCAGCAGAAAAATGTTGGCACTTGCCAACCCCCTTTCAGAGAGGATATTAATGGACCTTTGTACTAATTTACAATCAGTTGGTTGACTTGAGTACTGTTGTCTGGTACTCTTTTTAGGGAATTCACCTGCCAATGATGCTGGGGCCAGAAGTCCCATGACAGTTCCATGCCTTGGTCTTCACCCATTTCATATGGTATCCCAGTGCACTATGAGTGTTTAATAAATCTCCCTTGACATCACCAGCATCATTGTTTTGGGTTGTACTTTTTGGAATACTGTTGACTTAAGTCTTTTTAAACTCAACCATACCTTGGTTTCCCCTCCTTTGAAAGAAGGGGTCATAATAGTTGTTCTCAGGCATGATGAAGATTAATGAACTGGTGTTTGCTTAAGCTCTTTTGAAGCCTGAGCATTACATAAGCTCCTAGAGTTATTAGTCAATGTAGGACCCAGATGGTGATGTTGTTACTCTATTTGCCCTGATTACAAAGGTAGGCTCCAGTTCAACACCCAAGCTGCTTTCTTTCTCTTCTCAAGCTGAATCAGAATTTGGAAGGGGAAGGGAGTAGGAAAAGAGGGTTTTGTTTTTTTGTTTTTGTTTTTTTTTGTTTTGTGTGTGTGTGTGTGTGTGTGTGTGTGTGTGTGTGTGTGTGTGTTTAATTTCTTATTAGTGCTGACAATGCTTCAGTATCTTGAGGCTATTACCTGAGATAAAATGAATATCCTGTTTTATACTAAGGCAGAAAATCTTTCTAAGGAGATGATGATGGGTTGTGTATTCAGGTTTTCCAAAACAATTCTTGTCTTTTTGAGTTTTAGATTATCTTTTTTTCTGGGAAAAACAAACAAACAGAAAACAGAAACAAAAACCCACCACATGCTAGAGTGCTTTTATATATATATATATATATTAATTAATACTTTTTTTTGCAAAACATACGTATGGGTAATTCTTTAACATTAACCCTTACAAAGCTTTCTGTTACAAATTTTTCTCCCCTACTCCCCACCCCTCCCCTAGATGGCAGGATATCCACTAAATGTTAATTATGTTAAAATACTTGACAAATCAAATATATGTATACATATTTCCACACTTATCATTGTTGTGCAAGAAAAATCATATCTACAAGAAAGAAAAATCAGATAAAGGAAACACAATGCAAGCAAACATCAATAGAGAGCTTGAAAATGATATGTTGTAGTCCACATTTCACTTCCCTCTCTCTGGGTGTATATGGCTTTCTTCACTGAACAATTGGAACTGGTTTGAAACATTTCATTGTTGAAGAGAGCCATGTCCATCAGAATTGATCATCATATAGTATTGTTGTTGCTGTGTATATTGATCTCCTGGTTCTGCTCACTTCATTCAGCATCAGTTCATGCCAAGTCTCTCCAAGCCTCTCTGAAATCATCCTGCTGGTCATTATGCTAGAGTGCTTTTAAAAGAAAAAGAAACTCCTTAAAAATGGATGTGTATATAAGTCTAAGAGTTGTTTCCTAATGAATATATTCAAAGGACATGAATAAACAATTCTCCAAACTATTAACAATCACATGAAAGATTGTTCTATATCACTAATAAGAGAAATGCAAATCAAAACAACTTTGAAGGTTCACTTCATGTCTAACAAATTGACAAAGATGACAAAGACAGGAATAATCAATGTTGGAGGAGTTCCTGGAAGTCAGGCACACTAATACAGCATTAATGGAGCTATGAATTAATTCAACTATTTTGGAAAGCAATTATGGAACTCAGAGATTCCATTGCTAAGAATATGCTCCAAGGAGATGAAAGGAACAAAGAAAAAAGGAAGGAAGGAAGGAAGAAAGAAAAAAAAAAGAAAGGAAGGAAGGAAGGAAGGAGGAAGGGCCCTTACACACCAACATATTCTGAGCAGAGTTTTTGTAGTAGCAAAGAATAGGAGACAAACTTACTCAATTTAGACAGCTAGGTGACATAGAGTATAGAGAGATGTCTGAGGTTAGGAAAACCTAAATTCAAATCCATTCTCAAATCATCAGTTACTACATATATGACCCTAGAAAAATAACTTACTTTGTTTGCCTTAATTTCCTCAGCTGTTAAAATGGAAATAATAATTTCACCTGCCTTCAATAAAGATGAAATGGAAAAATAGTTATAGAATAATGCCTGGCTCAAAATAGTTGCTCAATAAATATTTGTTTCACTCCTTTGTTGTGTCAGTTGGGAATGGTGAAATAAATTGGGATACCTGAATGTTATGTTGTATTATTGTGTCTTAAGATACAAGAAATAAAATTGATTCAGGAAAGCTGGGAAGACTTATATGAACTGGAACAAAATGAAGCTGACAGAGGCAGAAAAACAATATACACAATGACTATGGCAACATTGTAAATGAAGAGAACAGAAAATCAAATTTGAACACTATATATAACTTTAATGATCAAGCTTGACTACAGAGAAGTGAGAAAATGCCCATATTCCCTTTATGGCAGAGGTGGGAGGGTCCTATACATGTGGAACACTGCATATATATAATCAGACATCGTTGATAAATTGGTTAGTTTTCTTGCATGGTTTTAATTTTATTTAAATGTTTATAAGTGATGATTCACAAGATAGGAGAGGGGAAGAATATATTTGGGAATGAATATAATGAAAAAGATAAAAGAAAAAAAAGATTAAAAAAATGAATTTTTCTAGTCACATTCCCTCCTTCCCCCCCTCGACCCCCAAAATGAGAGCTTATTTGATTCTATTTGATTCATCTATGTGGCAATCATAGGACTGGTTTCCATTTTACCAAGATGAAAAGTAAAATCTAAAGTGTTTATGGTATGACTAATGTCAATATGGAGTGTAAAATGACTAATGTCAAAATGAAGGAACGGGTTCTTTAAAATATTTTGGGAGATTTTGCTAGACCCTAAGCTTTCCCAAATTGCTATTTGAAAAGCTTTGACTGAAACAGACAAGCAACCTAATTTTCCCCATCTTATCGATTCAGACTAACTTGGCCACCCACTGATACATATCTGTAAATAAGCTAAATCCTCCCTTTGAACATACTGGTCCCTAACTTACTATCTTATGAAGATGCTTATGAGATGACAACATCAGAGGGTTCAGCAAACCAGTTCTAACTCTCTTTCCTTTGCAAGGAAATAAGAGAGACAGACAGACCTACTGGGATAAAAAGGGAAAATTGGCAAAGTCTAGAACTCTATAAAATGCTATCTTTCCTTATATCCTTCAGTTTTTCTTTTCTGTTCACTTCAGGATCATGTCCTGCTTTGCCACATACCTGTTCTCCCAAGACTCCATCATCTGGGACTGATAGGCTCTCAAGCAGATTTCTTTCTTTAGAAGACTAATTCCCTACAGAAGTGACTGAGATATATGATAAATTATGCTTCTATAACATTTTAAGGTAATACAATTTTTTCCCATACTTTTTCTCATTTGATTTCTGAAATAGTCCTGTGGAGCAGCTGCTGAATATATCTGTAAAGAACTTATTTTACCGATGGGGTTACTGAGGAATAAAGTAACTCAGTTCTTGTAACACAGCTATGAAGTGTCACAGCTAACATTCCACTCTGGATCTTTGATCCCCAAATCCAGTGTCTTTCATCAACATCTTGTCATCTCCCTTTACTTCTACCAGAAGGAACTCTTCTACCAAAAAAGGAGCTCTACTTCTCAGCAGTAAGGTGATTCAAGACAATTTCAATAGACTTGAGATGGAAAATGTCATCTGCAATCAGAGAGAGAACTATGGAGACTGAATGTGGATTGAAACATATTAGTTTCATTTTTTTTAAAAGATTATTCTTTCTCATGTTTTTTTTTTCCCTTTTTGGCTTGATTTTTCTTTCACAACATGAAAAATATGGAAACATGAAGTTTATACATCTATATCATATTGCTTGCTATTTTAGGGAGGGATGAGGTAAAGGAAGGAGGAAAAAAAATCTGGAACTCAAAATCTCACAAAAACGAGTGTTGAAAACTATATATAATTGGAAAAACAAAATGCTAATGAAGGGGAAAAAAGAAAAGGAGCTGTATAGTTTTTTAAAAATCAACATAATTATTAAGCCTCATTTTATTTTTTTTTCCTTTCATGGTTTTCAAGTCTTCCTGATTTTTTCTCGTTCCTCTCCCCCACCCCACCATGGATCCTTTCCTATTTGCATCTTTATTATCTCTTTGATTTTCACTTCATTTATATTTTCTTCATTTGTTCATTTTATTTAGATTATTTCTTGCTATCCTTTCCATTTTTTTTTTCATTTCTTTCTCAAATGGAAGATCTATATTTCAAATATCCAATGCTGCATGTAGGAGGCTTCTTCTTTTTTTTTTTTTTTTTTTTTTTAAGCTATTTAAGTACTGTCTGATTCTTTGCAAATTGAGGCAAACAAGATTATGTGATTTGAGCAGGGTCATGCAGCTAGTGTCTGAGACCAGATTTTAACTCGGGGGAAAAAAAAAATGTGTCTTCCTGATTTCTGGTCCTGCACTCAATTCTCTGCACCACCTAGTTGCTTGCAACACAAATTATAGCCATCTTTGGCTCTCCAAAATATCCTCCAATTTGCTCTGTGTTGCCTTTCCCTCTATGAATCTCCCCTTACCCATGCTTAGAATCATTTTTTTTTTGTAGCTAGCATATTCAGAATTATCTCCTCTAAGTCTCACAATAATATAATATATACAAGCCTAATAGAAAAAGAATAAGAAATGACTTGCATTTCTATATTGCTCTGAAGTTACAAAGTACCTTCCTTGTAAAATCTTTATGAATTGGGTCACAAGACTATTTTTATCTCCCTTTTCAGAAGAAGCAAACACTCATTAGCAAATGTCAGAGACTGTATTTGAGACTATTAATAAAGGCCCTTCCTTAATTAAAGACACAAGAGATAGAATGCTGGATGTGAAGTTCTGAGTTCAAATGTAGCTTAAACACTTACTTAAAACACTTAAGTCACTTAACCTCTGCTTGCCTGAATTTCCACAACTGTATAATGGGGATAATAGCATCTACTTCCTGAGTTGTGAGGATCAAGTGAAATAATATTTGTAAAGCACTTAGCACAGTGCCTTGCACATATATAAATATAAATATATATATATATATATAAATATGTACATATATGTAAATATATAAACTATATAAATGATAGTTATTGTGAGTGTTCAGTTTTAATTAGGTCAAAGAAACAGCAGTGAGTATACAGCAAAATGGAGTGGAGTGGATTTTAGGAAACCTGGGTTCTAGCTTCAGCTCCAGTACTAAGTGTAGAATCTTAGAGAAGTAACTTCTCTCTGAATTTCACTTGTAAAATAAGGGTATTGGAGTCTCAAAGAGTCTCTAAAATACTCTGATTCTAAGCTTTGATTTCCATCATCCATCTTATAATAATGATAACTAACATTTAGCGCCTATTATGTGGCAGCCATTGTGTTAAGCTAGGAAGTCATCTGGTCTAAGGTTGTCCAACTCATCAGGATACATATTAATTTAGAAAGACACCAATTAATATTGCTGTATTATATTTTTATTTATTTTGTTAAGCATTTTCCAATTATATTTTAATCTGGTTCTGGTCACAGTCAGGAGTCTTACACACTGCATTATAGGCCAGCTTCCAGTTTAGTTCTTCCATGCACTCCCTCCTCATTTTACAGCCCACCTGGAATTGGAAACTTAGGTGTATCAAATCCAAATCTGATACCATTTGCCCTATTTGACCAGTACAATTTTAAAGCTCTGTTTTTGAAGTGGAGCATGCTCATTTGAATGACTGATTTAATCCTATTCCACAGGCAGCCTCCACTCACACTGGGAACTTTTCCCTCCTCAAGGCCAAGGATATCAATTAGACTGTATCATATTTCTTGGAATTAAAGTGTGCAAGGGTTGTAGGATACTGGGGCTGTGTGCCAGGGGCTATGTTTTCTGAATTCATTCTTGTAATTTTCAAAGCTATCATCCAAGTGGAGGTGGTGTTAGTTCACTTAAAAGTAAACTGGTAAACAATGAGACAAAAGATCCAGTGACAAAGGGTGAGTGGAGGAAGAAGTGGGGTAGGTGGAGTGGGAAATAAATGAAGGGTTGTCTTTTCCCCTACAAAGCCAGAAAACTGGCCTTCTCTTTACTGTGTTTTTAACAGAGAGTTTCATAGTTCCCAGATTTGAGGTGAGATTTAAAAAAAAAAAAAAAAGTTTCAAAAGATGTCATTGTGTACTCTAGAGCCAGGAGCTCCTGTGGAAGGAGGTGGGGTGGAGTGGAGAGGGGAAGGAGTAATAAGAATGGGGAAGAAGAAAATCTGGAAGAAGCTGAATACACAGGAGCATTTGCTAATATTTCACTTTGCCCATCCTTCCTTGCCTCCCAAACATTTGTAATTGGGTTTGCCTACAAGGCAATCATGGTGGATGATGTGTGCAAGGATGATGTGAGAAGATCGTTTTTAATATTCACCTTTGCAAAACCTTGTGTTCCAAATTTTTCTTCCTCTCTCCTCCCCTCTCCCCTTGCAAGCTGATATAGGTAAAACGTGCTATTCTAAACATATTTCTACATTCATCATACTGCACAAGGAAAATCAGATCAAAATTAAAAAAAAAAAAAAAAACCATGAGAAAGAAAAAAAATCAAGCAAACAACAAGTGTTGAAAATACTATACTGTGATCCACAATCAGTCCCCATAGTCCTCTCTCTGGATGCAGATGGCTCTCTCCATCACAAGTCTATTGGAATTTCCTTGAATCACCTCATTGTTAAATATAAAATTATATATATTAGTCTTTGGGATATACTCAGTTCACAGAATTCAGAAACATATAAACTCATGTAGTATACAAACTTGAGACCTTCCTGGATAGCCTCCACAAATCACTTTTCATTTCTGGGTCTCCGGTTCCTTAGCTGCAAAAGAAGTAGTCTCTAATGTCCCTTCTAGCTTTGCTGGGCCATCACCAGACTTGTTCTATCTTGCAGCTGGATTCCAAGAATTCTGGAGGAAAAAGTGGGACTGAAGACTTTGCACAGGTCTCCCTCACTTAAATCCAATTATTCACAAATCAAGACATCACCTTTGTGGACGTCATTGGTCCTCTTTAAGAACAAGGACAAACATCAGTCCCTTCCAGTTTTAACATTCTCTGATTCTGGGTCCTGCTGTCATATCGAACAGAAATGGGAAGAGAAATGGATCCCAAGTGGCTATATTAGGGAAATATTTAATCTGTCAAGGTTATGCATGCTCTTTATAGAAGACTTCCATAATCCTAATTCTAATTATGCTTCAGAGTACTTATAGTTATTACAATGGATAGAGTGGAGTCAGGAGGACCTGAGTGCAAATTTGGCTGCAGACCTTAACATTTACTAATTATATAAGTGGGCAACTCACTTACCCCTAATTGCTTCACCCCAAAAAAAATACAGTGACAAAATATAGTTATTAATGGGGTTCTAGTATCCCAATTGATCTGTCCCTCTGCCCCCTTCTTTCCAAAGAGGCAGGTAAGTAGAATCCGGAAGACTTGAGTATATGACCTTAGATACTTAGTAATTGTATGACCCTAGGCAAATCATTTAACCAGTGAACTTTAATTTCTTCATCTATAAAATGGAAATAATAGTAGAGGCTACCCCATAGGGTATTGTGAGAATCAAATGAGATAACATATGTAAAGTACTTTGTAAACCTTAAAGTGTTATGCAAATACTAGTTATTATTATTATTATTACTGTTAATTGTCATGAATACCAGCCTGCTGAAAAGCTCTCTGATTTCTTTTCATCCTCCACCCTACCTTCCTCTGATTCAGGAAGGAAAGGTGATTCAGTCTATAACAAATTCCTTTTAAGGCCTCTTGCCTATTTGTCTATTGCCTCTGGGCATATGGGGTACCTAAGTGAGGCAGTTCCAGGATTGGAATGCTCATTTTGATTAATTCAAATCTGGCTTCAGACATTTAATAACTGTGTAAATCTGGGCAAGTCATTTAACTCTGTTTGCCTCAGTTTCCTTGCCTGCAAAATAAACTGGAAAAGGAAAGGGCAAATTACTTCAGTATCTTTGCCATGAAAACCCCAACTCAGGAAGAGTTGGCTACACTACATTGATTGAATAATAACAATTTATATGACTAGAAATAGTTTTAATTTCATCATCTGAGAATTGTCTGTTCATATCCTTTGACCATTTATCGATTGGAGAATGGCTTGAATTCTTATAAATATGAGTCAATTCTCTATATATTTTAGAAATGAGGTCTTTATCAGAACCCTTAAATGTAAGGATGATTTCCTAATTTATTGCTTCCCTCCTAATCTTGTTTGCATTAGTTTTGTTTGTACAAAACCTTTTTAACTTAATATAATCAAAATTATCTATCTGGTGTTCAATTAAGAGTTCCAGTTCTTTTTTGGACACAAATTCCTTCCTTTTCCACAGGTCTGAGAGGTAAACTATCCTAAGTTCCTCTAATTTGCTTATAATATCACTCTTTATGTCTAAATCATGAACCCATTTAGATCTTATCTTGGTATGTGGTGTTAGGTGTGGGTCAAGCCCTAATTTCTTCCATACTAGTTTCCAATTTTCCCAGCAGTTTTTGTCAAATAGTCGAACTCCACTCTTCTTAATGGAATGAACAAATCAAAGCTCCAAGAGATTAAATTACTTGTCTAATTTTGTACTTTAGTGACAGAACAGGGACTTAAACTGGGGCTCTGTCTGACCAGTCTAGTTTTCTTTATTTCTTTTTTTTTCTTAATAGCTTTTTATTTTTTCAAATACATGCAAAAATAGTTTTCAACATTCATCTTTGCAAAACTTTGTTTCATTTTTTCCCCTCATAGACAGCAAGTAAACCACTATAAGTTAAACATGTGCAAGTCTTCTAAACATATTTCCATATTCACCATATTGTCAAAGAAAATTCAGATCAAATGGTGAAAGAAAAAGAAAACACAAGAAGAAAAATCCAAGCAAACAACAACAAAATGTGAAAACATTATGCCTTGATCCATGTTCAGTCTATCTCTTTGAATGTGATTGGCATTTTCTATCACATGTCTATTGGGATTTTCTTGAATCACCTCATTGTTGAAAAGAGCCAAGTTCTTCACAGTTGATCACATAATCTTGTTGCTATCATGTACAATGTTCTTTTGTTTCTTCTCACTTCACTCAACATCAGTTCATGTGAGTCTTTCCAGGCTTTTCTGAAATCAGCCTGCAGATCATTTCTTATAGAACAATAATATTCTATCACATTCATATAATTTATTCAGCCAAATGAGGGGCATCCACTCAATTTCTAGTTCCTTGTCTAGTTTTCTTTTTTGCGATTAGCTAGATGACATAGTGAGTGGATTTTACTTGGAATCAGAAAGTTCTGAGTTGTAACCCTATGTTAGACACTTGCAAGCTATGTGCCTCTAGAAGTCACTTAATGTCTCCTTATTTATTTCCTTACTTATAAATAGACATACTAATAGCACCTATCTCCCAGGGTTGTGGTGAAGACCAAAAGAGATGAGTATACATATATATCACTTTGCAAACCTTAAGGCACTATGTAAATGCTAACCATTATTAATAAAGTACTTTACTTACTTTGTAGTATTATATGTATTAAATATTTTTATTATTGAATTGAGGAAATCCAAGATTCCTAATGGTCATATTGACATTCCAAGAAGTTAGAATAGAGATAGGCAATAATATCCTGGCTATATTACTAAGTCAGGCATTCCTAGATCTTAATTTTCTTTGCAATTAGAGAAACAAGATAAGTAAAATGTTTTTTAGTTATATGAGCTCTCAGAAAATACTTGGAAATACTGCCTTGTATGCAGCTGGTGGTGCAGTAGATAGAGCTTTGTACTTGGCATCAGAAAAACTTGACTCCAAATCCAGCCCTGATTTACAAGCTGAATGTCCCTGGAAAGGCAATTTAATCTCTGCTTGCCTAAATTTCCTCAACTGTAAATTGGGGATGATAGTAGCACCTTACCTCTCAGGATTGTTGTGAGGATCAGATGAGATTATATCTGTAAAAGTACCTGACACATAACCACTATATAAATGCTAATTCTTTCCTCCTCCTCTACTAAATCAATCTTTGAGGAAACTCATTTTTCTCTGAGAGGTTTGTCCTTTAACCATAACTATAGAGGATTAGGAATAAGTTGATTGGAACAATGTACTTATTAAATTCATCAAACATTTATTAAGTGTCTTCTAGGTTCAAAACACTGTGACAGGCATGGGGATACAAAGACACGCAGTGAAAATATGTTCTTGTCCTCAAGAAGCTTTGATTTTTATTGGTGGATACAATATCTTATAATTTGTCCTTGCCTGACCATATAAACATGTACAAAATAAGTTAAGGAAGGAGAGAATATTGATAGAGGGAGTTCAGAGACAGTTTTAGAGTTCAAATAATTGAGGTTTTTTTTTTTAAATTAATTAAAGCTTTTTATTTGCATAACATATGTATGGATAGTTTTTCAACATTTACCCTTACAAAGCTTTCCCTTACAAATTTTCCCCTCTATTCCTCTCCCCTCCCCTAGATGGCAGGAAGTCCACTACATGTTAATTATATTAAAATATCAAATAATTGAGTTTTGAAGGAAACTAGTTAGTCTGAGAGATAGAGGTGAAAAGAGAAAAGTGTATTCCAGGTATAGAATAGGAAGGGGGGGTAGATTCTGAGTTGGGGAATGGTGAGAAAGTTAATTTGACTCTAATTGGAGGGGATAAGTGGGAACTAAATCTAGAGAAGAATAGGTTGGGGTCAGATTGTAAAAAGCTGACATAACTGAAAAAATCCTTTGAAAGTTAAATGCCTTATATTATGGAGGGAATGCTAGGGGTGGTGGCAGAAATACTGAATTTGGAATGAGATCACCTGGGCTTGAAGCCTGCCACTTATACCTATATGGACAACTTGAGGACCTATCTGGACCTATAAAGTAGACCAATGATTCCCAGTCAGTGGGGTAGGAACTCTTGAGGGGTCCTGACATCAATGCAAAGATAGTCTGGGAATCCATTTTCATGCCAGGTATTGCTGTATGAATCCAACAAATTATGTGGCATGATCATTTGCTTTGTCAATGGACTAACTAGGAATAAATCAAGGAAGCTGTGGACATGGCATTTTTAAATATCAGCCAAGTATTTGACAGAATTTCTCATTTTTAATATCTATAAGTCAAATGGAGAGATGTGTATTAGATTATTATATAGTTAGGTTCATGTGGAGCAGATTGAGAAAATCCATATTCTGGTTCAGTTGTTCAGTTGTGTCCAACTTTTTGATTCTCTGGACCATAACACATTTTTCTATTTATCCTCCACTATCTCTAAGTCTGTCCAAGTTCATCTTCATTGTTTCTATGACACTCTCTATTTCTCTTCTCTGCTGTCCCTTTGTCCTCAATCTCCCTTCAGGGTCTTTTTCAATGAGTTCCATCTTTTCATTATATGAAAATAAATGTATTTAAGTTTTAGCTTCAGTATTTGAACATTTAGTGAATAGCTTCAGTTAATTTCTTTAAGTTTTAACTGATTTGATCTCCTTGTTGTCCAAGCTATTCTTTTTTTTTTTTTTTTTTTTTGGTGAGGCATTTGGGGTTAAGTGACTTGCCCAGGGTCACACAGCTAGGAAGTGTCTGAGATCAGATTTGAACTCAGGTCCTCCTGACTTCAGGGCTGGTGCTCTAACCACTGCGCCACCTAGCTGCCCCCCCAAGCTATTCCTAAAAGTGTTCTTCAACAAAATTCAAGTGTTGATTCTGCAGTCCTCAGATATCCTTATAGTCCAATTCTTATAACTGTATACATTAGAAAAACCATAGCTTTCACAATATAGATTTTTGTTGCAAGGTAAGGTCTCTAAGTGAAGGCTGGATAGTTAAGGATCATTTGGAAAGGCTATGAGAAAGCTACATGTTGGACAAGATGACTTCTAAAGTCCCCTAATAACAAACAGGTCATCTTGCAGATGATTCCTTTTGACCCTATGTAGGTTTTTTTGGTTTTGGTTTTGGTTTTGGTTTTTAGCAAAGACACTGAAGTGGCTTGCCATTTCTCTGTCCAGATCATTGTATAAATGAGGAAAGAGGCAAACAGGGTTAAGTGACTTGCTCAGGGTCACACAGTTAATAAGTATTTGAGGTTGGATTTGAACTTAATCTAGATGCATCACTCTATCCACTCTGCCATCTAGTTACCGATGTGATCCTGGACAAATAACTTAACCTCTGTCTACCTCAGATTTCTCAAAAGTAAAATGGGATAATGGTAGCACCTACCTTACAAGATTATTGTGAAGTATTTGTAAAGCATTTGGCACAGTGCCTGGCACATAAAACCCAATTTTAGTTTAAAAAGAGGTTCTTCATACATGAGAATCACTGAAACATGATTGGAAGGAAATTTAGTGGTTATCTATTCTGGTCTTCTCATTTTGTAAGTGAGAAAATTGAAGTATGAGAGATTTAAAAGTGTCTTTCTAAAGTCATATAGTTCGTGCAGTGCAAGAGGTATCATTCATACTCAAGTTGTCTGAATCCATACCTAACATTCTTTCCAGTACATGGGATTATGGGATTTAGATCAAAGAGAGATGTCAAAGGTCATTTAGCCTAGAAACCAATGGGGCTAAATGATCTATGACATCTCTCTCTTATTTTAAGTCCTATGATTCCATGAATAATAACAATATGTTGACAATAATAATAATCATATATTAGCATTTACATAGCACTTACAATATTCCAGGCATTATGCTAAGTCTGAATAACCACCAACTATGTCCTTTGTTCCAAAGAAGCTCCATACATTTTAAGCTCTTTCCATACATTTTAAGCTCTTTGAATCATCATTTCTGGGACTAAACAATCATTCTCATAAAAAAAAACACACACAGTAACATAGTCTTGCTGCTATGTTCTCAGACCCTAAATTACACTCCCTATTTCTCAATAATTTACTAGTATTTCTCCTCCATGGGATGTTTGGATAGATTCAAAAATTGTTCATATCCAAAAGACATAAATAGATGAAAGGGAAGCATTCAATGTAAATTACTGCCAAAATGAAGATTCAAAATCTTCTTGTAATTCATTTGAATGAATATTTATTAAATATCTCCTGTATGCTCAGAGTTTGTGTGTATATTTGTGTATTTGTGTGTGTGTGTGTGTATGTGAGAGAGAGGCAGACAGATAGAACTCAAAGAGATGATCTATCTTCAACTTTTGTCAAGCAGTCATACAAATTTAGTCTACCACAACAATACCAATAATAACTCACAATTATATAAGATTTCAGGGAGCTGTGCATAGAGGTCAGAGGATATATGAATTTTGATTGGAAATAAAACATTATATCTTTATTTTCACTCACCTTAACTGAAAATTAGGATTTTCTTCTATTAAGGGTTCTATGGCACAAAGAAAACTCTGATTTAGAGGGTTTTTTAAAAACTTATTTATTTATTTATTTTAGGTTAAATATATGCAATTCTTCTTAACATATTTCCACATTTATCATGCTGCACAAAAAAAAATCTTATCAAAAGGGTAAAAAAAATGAAAAAGAAAAAAAAAACAAGCAAACAAGAAAAAAAGGTGAAAACACCATGTTGTGATCCACATTCAGTCCCTATAATCTTCTCTCTGGATGCATATGGTATCACAAGTCTATTAGAATTAATTTGTATCACCTCATTGTTGAAAAAAGCCAAGTCTATCAGAATTGATCATCATATAATTTTGTTGACACTGTGTAGACAATGTTTTCTTGGTTCTATTCACTTCACTTAGCATCAGTTCATGCAAGTTTCTCCAGCCTTTCTGAAATTATCCTGCTGATCATTTCTTATAGAACAATAATGTTCCAGAACATCCATATACATAACTTATTCAGCCATTCTCCAATTGATGGGCATCCACTCAGTTTCCAGTTCCTTACCACTACAAAGAGGGCTGCTACAAACATTTTTGTACATGTGGGTCCTTTTCTTTTTTTCTTTTTCTTTTTTGTTCTTTTTATTTATTTATTTGTTTTCATAAAAGCTTTTTATTTATTTATTTTTTTTTTTGCTGAGGCAATTGGGGTTAAGTGACTGGCCTAAGGTCACACAGCTAGGAAAGTGTTAAGTGTCTGAGGCCATATTTGAACTCAGGTCCTCCTGACTTGAGGGCTGGTGCTCTAACCACTGCACCACCTAGTTGCCCCTTATTAAAGCTTTTCATTTGCAAAACAGATGCATGGATAATTTTTCAACATTGATCCTTGCAAAGTCTTCTGTTCCAAATTTTTCTCTCCTTCCCCCCACTCCCTCCCCTAGATGGCAGGTAGTCCAAGACATGTTAAATATGCTACAATATATGACAAATCATATATATATATATATATGTATACACACATAATAGTTATACAGTTATCTTGCTGTATAAGAAAAATCAGATCTGCAAGAAAAAAAAACCTGAGAAGGAAAACAAAATGCAAGCAAACATCAACAGAAAGCGTGAAAATACTATGTTGTGGTCCACACTCAGATCCTACAGGTCTCTCTCTGGGTGTATATGGCTTTCTTTGTCACTTACAATTGGAACTGGTTGGAAACATTTCATTGAAGAGAGCCATGTCCATCAGAATTGATCATCATATAGTCTTGTTGTTGCCGTGTATAATGATCTCCTGGTTCTGTTCATTTCACTCAGCATCAGTTCATGCAAGTCTCTCCAGCCCTCTCTGAAATTATCCTGCTGGTCATTTCTTACAGAACAATAATATTCCATGATATTCATATACCATAGTTTATTCAGCCATTCTCTAATTGATGGGTATCCATTCAGTTTCCAGTTTCTAGCCTACAAAAAGGGCTGCCACAAACATTCTTGCACATGTGGGTCCCTTTCCTTCCTTTAAGATCTCTTTGGGATATAAGCCGAGTGGAGACACTGCTAGATCAAAAGGTATGCATAGTTTGACTGATCTAGTTTTATGATTACAAAGTTGTTTATATATGTACTTTCTTTTGATCTTCACAATAACCCCATATACATAGTACTAAGCAGTTAGGGGGCTCAATGGATAGTGTGCAGGGTCTGGAGACAGTAGTATTCATCTTCCTGAGTTCAAATCTGACCTCAGACACTTACTAGCTGTATGATCCTGGGCAGGTCATTTATTCGTGAATGCCTCAGTTTCCCCATCTGTAAAGCTCTGTGACCTTGGGCAAGTCACTCCTCATCTGTAATATGAGCTGAAGAAGGAAATGGCAAAACCACTTCAGAATCTTTGTGAAGAAAAACCTAAATGGGATCATGAAGAGTTGGACATGATTGAACAAGAACAATAACCTATAAACCTGCACATATGTCTGCCTATGATTCCAGCCAACCAGTTTGTAAACTTACTGAAGATTGGGAACTAAGTCTTATACTGTCTTGGATCTTTATTGACTTGGCTTCAATGATGGAGTTACAAAGAAATTTAGAGATGATGCAATCCAATTCTTTCATTTTATAGATATAAAACTAGGGTTCAGGAAGATGGATCACATAAATAGCAAGTAGGGAGCTTCGGGTTCAAATGATATTTATTACTTATTTCTTAGCTTAGCTAACTATAGCTTTGTATCTTGCAGTCTGGAATGTTGCTCAATAAACATTTTTTTTTTTTTTTTTTTTGATGGATGAGTAAGAATGAAGTCTGTTCAAATCTAGATCACTCTCTTTAGTCAGTCTTAGGTGAAACTGTGCTTCATCTCCCATCCAGTCATCCATGTGGGATTGTCTTACCATGGGACTTTTGTCTATCACTTCACTTTGTACCTCCTACTCCGAAGAATAATTATAAAATCAGTATTATTGCTGTTTCTAGAAAGAACATATTAAAGGGTCACACTATCTCTGTAGCTCTCTGGACCAAAACTCTTTTTCTTAGCTGTTATTTCTCCATGTATTATCTTCCTCATGAGGAGAACAAGATGGAGCAATGGATAGAGCCCTAGATTTGACTTCAAATCTGGCATCAGATACTTAAATACCTGTATGATCATGGACTAATAATTTTGTCTGCCTCAGTTTCCCCATCTATAAAATGAGGATAATAGTACCTACCCCCCAAGTCTTAGCGAGGTACTAAGACTTTTGAAATACCCACTTAGCCCACTTAGCCTTAGTAAATCGATTCTGTCTATGTGGGTCTCATTTTCCTCATATAAAAACAAAAATCTTGGATTAAATACAGAATGTCTAGGTTTTGTTTTAGCACCATGATTATTTGATTCTTGGACTCATCTGGGGAAGGACCTGGGAATTCCAGATGTAAGTGACTCTTACTGGGTCATCCAATTTATCACATGGAAAGATTTTTTTTTTTAAGCCTTTGTTTTAAGGTAATACTGATTATACTTCTTCCTTTAATTAAAGTCTTGTGATTTTTATTTTTTGACTTTCAGAAAGCAGATCAATCCTATTACAATAGAATTTTTAAAAAAGATTAGGAAATGGAAAAACAGATGGGATCATTAGTTCCAGCACAAGGAAATCTGCATAAGAACAGCAAAAGTTTAGTAACTTTAAGCTTATTTTCCTAAGGTCCAACTCTTTGATCTGCAGAGGGTGGGGCCACTAAAGAATCCATTATCAATTACTTTCCTTCATTCCTAGTTAAGTGAAGAGCTTGTATTTTTGTTTAACTTCTAAGGTGTCTATTTCTATGGGACTCAGCTCTTGATGGACAGCTAAGTGGTTCAGTGGAGAGAACGCTGGGCTTGGAGTCAGTCATCTTCTGGAGTTTAAATCCAGTCTGAGATATAAATTGGGTCGCAGATACTTCCTAGCTGTATCACTTTGCTCGAATCATTTAATCCTCTCTGCCTCAATTTCCTCATCTGTCAAATGAGTTGGAGAAGGAAATGGCAAAACACCCCAGTCTCTTTGTTCTGCCCAAATAGGATCACAAAGAATCGGACATGACTTAAAGACTCAACTACAACAGTCCTCTATACAGTAGGGACGAACAGATTCCTTTTAGAACAGATAACTAATGGTAATGAGAGACTATGGAAAGTGAAAGGCTCAGGAGGAAGATGTAAAGATTGTTTTTTAGTTTAATCTGGAGAGAGGAAATTCACTATTATTGCCTACAATAATGGCTTTAGGTTCAGCATTTAAAGTAATTTCCTCCTTTGATGTTTGTTTTTGTCTTTCAGGATGTGTCCCCAACGAAGCCAGTGGTCCTTGCAAAGGTAAGTCCACTCTTACTGATTAGGGTCTTCATTTGCAAAGTGACTTGGTTTGATGGATTAAGTAGATTAGGTATATTAGGCAGAATGTGAGGTCACACTTAACTGATCCTATCTAATTCTTGTGACCTTCACAAGATTTGCCCCAATTGGAGGCCAAAATTCCTTGGGTTTGAGTAGGATAGTTTGGAAATAACACCATATCTATTTTACCACAAATTATTTCCTGTTATTTAATATTTGTTTTTTTGAAGCTCTAGACTGATTGTAGTGAGAATTAAAGATAAATTTTCTGAAGCAGATTGCTTCAGTGCCAAAATTGTAGGGATTCCATTAATTAATATACTTATCCATCTCACCAAAGAGGTCACAAAAGTCCAGATGACCTGACAGGAACTGCTTACTGCTTTCCCATCATAAATTTTGGCTGTCATCTGAATTATAATTTTATATTAAAAAATAGATTGTACGGGGCAGCTAGATGGCGCAGTGGATAGAGCACCAGCCCTGCAGTCAGGAGGAACTGAGTTCAAATCTGGTCTCAGACACTTAACATTCCCTAGCTGTGTGACTCTAGGCAAGTCACTTAACCCCAATTGCCTCAGCAAAAAAAAAAAAAAAAAAAATAGATTGTACAGGTCAGAGACCGACTAAACAACAATAAAGCATTAAATGCCTACAAAGTGCCAAGCATAGTGATTGGTAGAAAGAGGAAATTTCTGAGAGTCCGTGTAAACTCCAGAGACCAGAGATGTGGCTTCTATTTTCAAATTTTCATCTTTTCTTTTACATATGTCCTTCTTTATTGATTATTTGGCTGTGAGTCAAAAAACTTTGCAATTCTGGTTCTACTTCTAGCTACTTGTTTGACATTAGTTAGGCAAGTCATCTTACTCCTCTGAATCTAAGTTTTCTGATTTGAAAAATGAGGATTTGGAACTACATGTTTTCCAAGATTTCTCCTAGAGCTAGGTCTATCCGGTCCTTGCCCATAAAGAAGTTACTTTGCTTTTGTTTTTATCTTTTTTTTTTTTTAGTTTATAGTATTTTTTTTAATACATGCAAAGATAGTTTTTAACATTACCATTGCAAAACTTGTGTTCTAAAATTTTTCTCCTTCTCTTCTCTACTTCCCCCTCCCTAACACTGCAAGCAATCTGATATAGGTTAAAAACATGCAATTCAAGAAGTTACTTTTAAAAAATAGAGAAAAGAAAAAGAAATCAATAATGTATGTGCCCTCCCCCCAACTTGGGAAAGAAGAGTAGAGGAAAAGGGAGGAGGAAGAAATACTGTTGCATCAAAGTACTAATGAATAGTGCTAAAGTACTAAACTAATTATAGGGAATAAGAATTGACTTAAAAGAGTAGGATACTTTTAAAAATCTTAAAACAAAACAACATTAGAGACACAGAGAGTTGAAAATACAAGCCTAATTCTCATAATTTTAAATGTGAATGACTGAACAAATCATTTAAAAAAAAAACATTACACCATGGTCTGCTGCTCACAAGAAACACATTTGAAAAACAGAGGTATACCTACAATCAATATGATATTGTAACAAAATTTGCTATTCTTCAGGAGAATTTTAAAAAGCAGAATTTGCGATTATATTTTTAGAATAAGCAAAACCAAAATATAATTAATTGATATCTACTTTGAAATTTTTTTTAAATCCTGGCAAAAAGATTACAAGTTATCTTTTAAAAAAAAATCATTCACTATGATCATACTGAATTTATTCCAAGATGGCAAGAATGATTCAATACTAGAAAAAAATTAACATAGTTAATCATATTAAAAATATCAAAAGCCACATGATTGTATAAGTAATGTAGAAAATGTGCATTGACAACATACACCATTGATTTATGAGAAAAAACTACAAATTATAGTTATAGAGTCACTTTTATAAATATGGCAATAAATGTCTATCTAAAATCCAGAGCCAGTATTATTTGCAATGAGAAAAATACTAGATGCCCATTTCCCTACTGTTATTTGATATAGTTCTAGAAATGATGCCAATATCAATGACAAAAGGGAAAAAAAATCAAAGGAATAATGATACTCAAAGAAGAATCAAAATTGTATTTGTTGATGACATAAAGGAATCAGCGAAGAAGCTAGTGAGGAGAATTAACAGTATCAGTAAAGTTACAATCTATACAAAAACTCAGAAAAATCAATAGATTTTCTATATATTGGTAACATAACCCAGTAAAAATAAAAAACAAGAAACAAAAAACAATGCAATGTATCTACAAGTCTGTCTACCAAAGAATACTTTGTATCTGTGAAGATAGTTATAAAATGTTCCTTAAAAAAATCAAGAATTTAAGTAACTGGATTTATTAATAACTGGAACATCCATTGTTTATGAATTGATCATTCCAGTAAAACAAAATGATAATATTACTCAAGTTAATTTACAGATCACATAATTTATGGTGCTTGATAAAACAAAAACCACAAATTATCTGGGAAAGAACACTGTATTTGACAATTATTCCTTAAAACTGGAAAGCAATTTGGTAGAAATGAGATTTAGATAAACATTTTATACACTATATCACAGTAAATTGAAAATGGATACATGACTTGAATATTAAAAATCACATTGTTAAAAAGTAGAAGGTAAGCAGATTGTGTAATTTTCATAGTTAGAGGTTAAGAAGTGATTTCTACACCAAACAAGGAATAGAGGTGATTCTGAATTAAAAAGTTATTTTTGACTAATTTTGTATTTAAAAGACTTTTGCATAAACACATTTAATGTAACCTGGATAAAAAGGAAAGTATATGAGTGGAACAGAATCCTTACATAAGAGTGTGTGTATGTGTGTGTGTGTGTATGTGTGTGTATCTTATATGAGTATATAAGATATATAAGTATCAGAATACTTATATCAAGTTATCTCTCATTAGGATCTGATCAATCAATAATTCAGTAAAAATTTATTGGCTACTATATGCCAGGTCTGATGTCCAAGATATATAAACAACATCCAGAAATATGTAAGACCTAAAGCTATTAGTTCTATTATCTATTATCCAAAAGATAAGTAGTTCAAGCTTTCAAGAGAACTGCAAACTTCACAACCATGAGAAAGTATATTCTAGGCAGCTAACAATAAGTGAGATGCAAATCAAAGGAACTCTGAGATTTCACTTCACAATTGGCAAATTGGAAAAGATGACAAAAGATGGAAATAGTTAATGTTGGAGAGGTAGAAGAAAGACATAAATTGGTGGAGCTGCAAATTGGTCCAACCATTCTGTAGATCCATTTGGAATTTGATTCAGAGTTTTTATATTTTTTTCAAGAGTATTTATTTTTTCCAAATACCCAGAGCTTCCACTGATAGCCATATTCCCCAAGAAGGTCAGTGACAAAAAGATTTCCATATACACCAAAATATTGATAGTAGTACTTTTTGTGTTAGCAAAGAACTAGAAACAAAAGAAATGCTCATTAAGGCTAATGAAACAAGCTTTTGCATATAAATATGAGATATTAATATAGGAAATGTGAATGATGTAAAAACAAAAGCTCAACAAAAATTTATTTGAAAAAATGATACATAAGTTTATTGAAGGATGGAACTTCACTCTTTTCTCTCTTCCTCCCCTCCCCCCAATCCCACCTTCCTTTCTATCTTTAGTACCTTACACTTGCTTGGTGCCCAGTAAACACTTATTTAAGCTTTTTGAATTGAATTGCATTGAATTGATTTCTCTTCTGTATCATGGTTTCTTCAGTGATCCGTATTTTATTGATGTGGGTTCTTCCTTTACCTGTGGAGATTACAATCCATTCATGCCTATTATTGTAGTTACTGTATATAACCCTTCTATTTCTTATTTGTTTACAGTATTATTATATTTGTATATCTTATTTGTATTATTATACTGTATCCTCAACCCCAATTCCACCTCTTCCACAACTGCCAGATCCATGAGGTCAAAATACAGTGAGAATTATCTTTGTATCTTTCTTGGTGACATTATATTGAATACATAACTATTGAATGAATGACAGAGTAACCTAAGAGTCAACTAGTTGCTTGTATGTAAGCACCAATTACTTGTATGAGCATAAACAAAATCATTCCTGCTTCCCTAGAACCTACATTTTCCTGGAGGAATAGACTACATCTATACAGATAAACAAAGGCAAAGAATATACCAAAAGATACAAAGTGATTTCAAGAAGGAGAGAATATTAAGGTAAGGTGAGGATCAGGAATATCTTTCCATAGGAGAAAGCACCTAAGCTGTGTCTTACAGGAAGTGAGAGATTGCAGAAGGTTGAGATAAGACTGGTATCTCTTGCTATTTAAAATAGTAAAATCAGCTTCTGAAAGACTTTATGTCATAAATCATTGTAATGGGGTTGGGGAGATGAGGGAGGAGTATTTCAGGTTTTCAATCAAGAATCATTTTCTGTTTGAGGGTCTTGTATTTCAAGACTATGTGTATTGACTATATCCAGTTGGTGGAAAGAAGTCTTCCTTTACTAACTGAATTTTTAAATAAATATAAGAAACCTTCCCAAAGTCAACATATTTCAAATAAAGCTTGGAGGAAAAGGGAAAAGAATAATCCTTTCATCTTAAGAGAGTTGAGGGGGAAGTTGGAATGGAAGGGAAAATGTACAATTCGTAGAGGAAGAAATCATTAATTTGAGACTTGAATCCTACCAGAACCTCCTGCTAAATGAGAATATCCATGCCCTGGATGAAGTCATTAAGAAGATTTTCAAACCATAAAAGAAGAAATGCTCTGTCCAGTCAGAAGTGTCTCTTAGTTTCTTAGGTGCCTTTAAAAGAGAGGTTCTTTTGTGTGTTGTGAATCCCCTTAGCAGACTGGTAAAACCTATGAACCTTTTTTTCAGAATAATGTTTTAAATGAATAAAATAAAATACTTGCACTCTGAAAGAAACCAATTATCTTGATATAAAAATGTAATTTCTTCTTATTCAAATTCATGACCCTTTGAAATCTATACAACGATCCTTTGAGTCTTTGGACCCCAAGCTTTAGGATTTGGTATCATGATTTAGGATTTCTTGTCTTGGAAAAGGATAGGAATTCAGATAAATCAATGAAGAAATTATATGACAAAGCAAATGGAGGGTGGACAGGTAGGTGATGAAGTGGAGAAGTGGATAGTGTGTTGACCCTGAAATTAGGAAGACCTGAGTTTAAATTTAGCCTCAGATACTTAGTAGCCATGTGACCCTAAGTAAGTCATTTAATCCTGATTACCTTCTTTCTCCCACTCCACCATTACCTCTATTCAACTGGTAGTCTTTCTCCATTGAGTTGTAAGGCATCTAGATGGCTCATTTTTATAAAGCTATCTGAAATGGATAGTATAAGGTTTTCTTTTCTTGCCTTTTCCAAAGAATTTAGTAATCTTGTTGTAAGGAAGCTGTCCCCTCCAGGAGGCTGCATTTTTATTTTTTCTTTTGCTGAGGCAATTGAGGTTAAGCGACTTGCCCAGGGTCACACAGCCAGGAAGTGTTAAGTGTCTGAGACCAGATTTGAATTCAGGTCCTCCTGACTTCAAGGTTGGTGCTCTATCTACTCCACCAACTAGCTGCCCAGGAGGCTTCATTTTTATTGAAGCATATAACTTATTAGTATTCCATATTTCTATATTGTATATTTATATATAATTATGGGATTATACATTTATAGGATATAGTAGGGTAGCAAAGGGATCATTTCAAAGGAAATTTTGACAGTGAAGCCTCTGAGTGGCTTCCTTTTACTTTTTTCTTTTAACTCTGAGTGAATCTGCCCATGTTGTCCTGTTCAATAAACCTTGGTGGAGTGGATATGTAAATGATAATAATAATGGACATTAATTATTTTAAAATTTTCAAAGTATAAGAAATCATTTAGACTTTTTGAATTGTGCCTACTATGTAAAAAAAAAAAAAAATTGTGCCTATTGTAAGATTTGAATGTAGGACTTCCTAACTCCAAGTTCAAAATGTTTCCCATTATGCTATGGTGCTCTCAGACTGACAGAAAGAAATTAGATGCATACAGTCAGTCAGTAAGTACCTATTATGGGCCAAGTAGTGTACTAAGCACTGAGGAAGTCAGTGAGTGCCTGCTATGTGCTAGGCACTGTTCTAAACACTGAGGAAGTCAGAGAGGGCCTACTATGTGCCAGGCATTATGCTAAGCACTGAGGAAATGCTTATTATGTAACAGGCATAGTGCTAAACACTGAGAATACAAAGAAAGAAGGGCAAAAGACAGTTCACCAGGAGCTTACAATCTATTGGAGGAGTTTGCTAATAGGAAAGAATAATAAACCAGAGCTAGATAAAAATCATTCTCTTGGTCTTACTCTATGCCTCCATTTCTAGTTGCATTCAGTTGTTTTAACTGTGTGATTCTTCATGATCCAATTTAAGGTTTTCTTGGCAAAGATACTGGAGTAGTTTGCCCTTTTATTTTAGAAATGAGGAAACTGAGAACAGGGTTAAGTGACTTGTAAGTGTATGAGCTCAGATGAATCTTCCTGACACCAGGTCCTCAACAAAGCTCTGTGGATCTGTGGTTATATTGGAAGATTTCCCCTGACCATGTCTGACACATGAGATTACAGGGAAGGGGACAGCTAGTTCTCATTTTGTTCAGCCTGTGTGGGGAACCTCCAGCAGTTAGCCATGTCAGGAGGAGAGCCCTGTTGGGAGTTCAGCTAAGTGAAAGGAAATCTCATGAAAGATCTGACTAGGTAAGAAGACCTATGTAAAGTACTTTGAAAACATTACAATTCTAGGTAGATGCTAGCTGCGATTATCATTTATTGTTCTCTTCATTCGACATTTATCAAGCAGTCTAAGATGTGCATCACCCTGAAGTAGGAACCTGTGGGGACCCCCCCCAAAAAAAAACCAACCAAAAAAAATCCAAACCAAACAAAACAAAACAAACAAAAAAAAAACAAACAAACAACTTAAAGATAATCTAAAGCAGTTTCCCAGAAGGATCTTGCAAACCAGGCGGAGAAATAAGATACATATATAAGAAAGATGGACCAGTCAAAGACCAATACAATGCAAAAATACAAGCAATTTCACAAAACAAGTTGTGTCCAGTGGATCATATTGACGAAATGAATGCTATGGGAGTTAAGATAACTGTGGGTCGATTACTTTATGGAGATCTAATTTGAGCTGGAAATAAGAAGAGAGGGTAATCGATTTAGGATTTAGGATTGCAAAGATCTTCGTAAACCATTTAATCCAATCTATTCATTGAAGTCCCAAGAGGTTTGTGACTTGCCTAGTAAACTTCAGAGCTTAGATTTGAATTTGGGACCTTTGATTTTAATAAATCCATTATAGACTGCACTGCCCTCCTATACTGATATGAGTTAGATTTTATGTTAAGTGATATAGGAAATATGGGATAAGACATACTCTATAACTTTGAGCTTGTAATTTTTGGAAATAATAATACTATAACAATGCCACATTAATAAAGTTGTTGTTCACTGTGATGGACTTGAGTCTTTTCAACAATGAGGTGATTCAAGGCAATTCCAATAGACATATGATGGAAAGAGCCATCCATATCCAGATACAGAACTATGGAGACTAAATGTGAATTAAAGCATAATATTTTCACCTTTTTGTTGTTGTTTGCTTATTTTTTTCTCATGTTTTTTTTTTCTTTCATCTTTTGATCTGATTTTTTTTCTTTGACAGCATGACAAATATGGAAATATGTTTAGAAAAATTACACATGTTTAATCTATACAGGATTGATTATTGTCTATGGGAGGAAGATATAGGAAGAGATGGAGAAAAATTTGGAACACAAGGTTTTGTAAATGTGAATGTTGAAACCTATCTTTGCATGTATTTGGAAAAAATAAAAAGCTATTAAACAGAAAAAAAATTATGTTGTTCATCCTTCATTTTTAAAGAAGACCAATTATATCCTGGATGTATTGACTTGTGAGTGGGATACAATGGATGTCCTTGACATCTCTGATGCCCGACCAAATTCTAAATATTCCACAGCACCTGCTTCAATTGCCTTCATGGCTGTTGGAACAAATCATTCTTATATATCCATCCTGCGAGGGAAAGTCTTCACATGCATAGAGAAGACACCTATTGGTTTGAGGCCTGATGATTATCCTCAACTTGTTTAATCCATCTGCAGAGACTGTTTTACCAAGATGTGACTGCTGCACATGTTAAAGCTTCTTGAAGTTGGATAAAGATGGACACCATTAATAACAATTTTTGTTGATCAGTAACTCATGAGCTTTTTGCTCTTGTCATTTTGTCAAGGATGTTTGATGGTGGTACTGTTTATTCCACAGAGATTTGCCAGCAGGTTGTGAGGAACCGAGTATTGTAACCAGTGACTAAGGATTCAAAAGGTAGGATAGTCAGAATCATGCTGAGAATTCACTGAGATCCTCCAAGTATCTTTGGACCATGTTTCTCAGAATCTGTCTGCATTTGGGGATTATGGACTCTCTCTTCCCTGCATCTCCTTTTCTGATTTTAGATCACCTACAAGAGTTATCACTGAAGGAAGTTTCATGATGCTTTCTCCAGCTCCTAAAAGACGAGCAGCAACCTAATGATTTCCTAACATCTGTCCTTTAATGTAGTAGGTTCATTAGTGGACGTGGAGTCAGGAAGATCTGAGTTCAAGTCTCATTTCAGATACTTAGTAGCTGTGTGATTCTGTATAAATCATTTAACTTCTTTGAGCCTGTTTATTTTTAAAAAAATTAATTTATGTTTAATACACATTGCTTCATGAATCATGTTAGAAGAGAAAAATCAGAACAATAGGGAAAAACCATGAGAAAGGAAAAAAACAAAAAAAAACAAACAGAAAAAAAAGAAGTGAACATAGCATGTGTTGATTTACATTCAATTTCCAGAGTTCTTTTTCTGGATGCAGATGGCATTTTCTATTCTAAGTCTATTGGGATTGCCTTGAATCACTGAACCACTGAGAACCAAGTCTTTCATAGTTGATCATTGCATATTCTTGCTGTTATTGGGTACAATGTATTCCTGATTCTGCTTGTTTTGTCCAGTGTCAGTTTGTATAAATCTTTCCAGGCCTTTCTAAAATCAGCTTGTTAATCATTTTTAATTTTTTTCTTTCTTTTTTTTTTTAATTAAAGCTTTTTATTTTCAAAATATATGCATGGATAATTTTTCTTTCTTTTTTTTTCTTTTTTTAAAATACTTTTTATTTGCAAAACATATGTATGGGTAATTCTTCAACATTAACCCTTACAAAGTTTTCTGTTACAAATTTTTCCCCCTACTCCCCACCCCTCCCCTAGATGACAGGATATCCACTACATGTAAATTATGTTAAAATACTTGACAAATCAAATATATGTATACATATTTCCACACATCATTTTTGTGCAGGAAAAATCGTATCTGCAAGAAAGAATAATCAGATAAAGGAAATACAATGCAAGCAAACATCAATAGAGAGCATGAAAATGATATGTTGTGTTCCACATTTCACAGCATGGATAATTTTTCAACATTAACCCTTGCAAAACCTTGTGTTCCACTTTCCCCTTCTTCCCCCATCCTTTCCCCTAGATGGCAAATAATCTAACACGTTCAACATGGTAAAAACATATAATAAATCCAATATACACCATTTTTTATAGAACAATAATATTCTATTACCTTCATATTCCCCAATTTACTCAGTCATTCCCCAATTGATGAGTATCTACTCATTTTCCAATTCTTTGCTACCACAGAAAAGAACTGTTACAAGCATTTTTGCACATGTGGGTCCTTTTTCCTCCTTTATGATTACCTTGGGTTACAGACCCAGCAATGGCACTGCTGGGTCAAAGGGTATACACAGTTTTTTGTTTTTCATTTTCAAAATATACGCAAGGGTAATTTTTCAACATTGATCCTTGAAAAACCTTGTGTGCCCATTTTTCCTTCCTTCCCTCCACCCTCTCCCCTGCATGGCATGTAATCCAATATATGTTAAACATGGTAAAAATATATGTTAAATCCAATGTAGGGTATGCACAGTTTTATAGCTCTTTGGGCATAGTTCCAAATTTGAGCCTGTTTCTTCACCATGAGAAACTTGTACTTGCTGATCACCAAGATCCCTTCTTATAATCCTCCCACAGTTTCCAGAATTTGGTTGATCCATCTCCTTATAAATATTACTTTTGAATAACCAGTTGGCCAAGATTGAGAGTTATTGGTACAGGCACATTACCATACCTAGCCAACTAATTATAGTTCCTTAAGAAAGGGACTGAGCAAAGTGGAATTCACTTAACTGGCCTAAGTTGGTTGAATTATCTCCATTTTGACAAATCCACCTATCCATGGGGGCCTGATAATGAGGGATTCTTAGTAAGTGGGAAGGAAAACAGGGACCTCATTGAAGACCCACAGAGCAAGCTCTCATTTTGGCACCTAAAGTCCTCAATTTTAGTTGATCAGATTCATTTCGCAACCTGGTTATGTGATTCATAAGCATTATTTCTTATCTCTAAGTAGAGGTGTGGAAAGCAGAAACCTGCCAGCCACAGCCTGGCAGAAGGCCCTTTGTGCTAAGATGAAGGCTTGTCTCAGTGGGATAGAATAGGACACATGATGCCTCTAGGTTAAGTCCCAGTTCCCCACCCCACCACCAGCTCACTGCTTTCCTTCTTTCTCCCCCAGAAATGATCTGAAACTCTCTCTGGTTGGCACACTGGCAGAAAAGGGAACCTGGGACACTTCAGAGGGGAAGGAATGAATATCTACTCCTGCTTACACTATTTTTTAGTGCCAGCCCTCAGGGAAGGGAGGACTGAGCTGCTTCCAAAGTTGGTGAACGTTCCCCAAATGTGACTTGAAGCTTATCCACAAATATGTATCAGGCACCGTTTCAGGGCCCTCCTGGGAGCAAAGAACAAAATGGCGCCATGCCAGCAACTTCACAATACTGCACGTTGTTAATGCTCTTTTGGATGTTTCTGGGTGGCTTCGGCAGGGCAATGGAGGATCTGTTTACGGTGACTGGCTAGTATTGATTCTTTGGGGAGTGACAACTACAATACAGGTCTCTGTTATTCTCTGGGGCTGGCTTGGAAAAGGCTTGGCTAACTCTTGAAGGTATCCTATGATCCTTTTGGTTGGTATGGTACTAAATTACACACCTGGAGGGTGAGCTCATTCCTCCACTTCAGGGAACAAGTCCCTCATGAGTGTGTGTGTGTGTGCATGCGTGTGTATGTATGTGTGTAGGTTATGTGGGGAGCAGGTAGGAGATTCAAAGCTCCAGGTCTTTGAAGACTCAGTATCTCTTGGAAAAAGGAGAATTGAGTTCAGTGGTTTTTAAAATATAAAAATATTATCTATAAATAGCTGAAGTTCATGAGTGCCCTTTAGGTAAACTGGTCAACAGAACTTTTTTTTTTTTTAACTTATTTTCAAAACATATGCATGGATAAATTTTCAACATTGACCCTTGTAAGGGGCAGCTAGGTGGTGCACTGGAGTCAGGAAGACCAGAGTTCAAATCTGATCTGAAACACTTAACATTCCCAAGCTGTGTGACCCTGGGCAAGTCACTTAACCTCAAATGTGTCAGCAAAAATAAAATAAAAGTAAATTTAAAAAAAATTAACCCTTGCAAAACCTTGTGTTCCAAATTTTCCCTCCCTTCCCCTTCCCCCCTCCCCTAGATAACAAGTAATCCAATGTATGTTAAACATATTAAAAATATTATATCCTTTGATCCAGCAGTGTTTCTACTGGGCTTATATCCCAAAGAGATCTTAAAGGAAGGAAAGGGCCCCACAAGAATGTTTGTGGCAGCCCTTTTTGTAGTGTCTAGAAACTGGAAACTGAATGGATGCCCATCAATTGGGGAATGGCTGAATAAATTATGGTATATGAATGTTATGGAATATTATTGTTCTGTAAGAAACGACCAGCAGGACGATTTCAGAGAGGCCTGGAGAGACTTGCATGAACTGATGCTGAGTGAAACGAGCAGAACCAGGAGATCATTATACATGGCCACAACAAGACTATACGATCAATTCTGATGGACATGGCTCTCTGCAACAATGAAATGTTTCAAACCACTTCCAATTGTTCAGTGAAGAAAGCCATATACACCCAGAGAGAGGTCTGTAGGAACTGAGTGTGGATCACAACACAGCATTTTCACTCTTTTTGTTGCTATCTGTTTGCATTTTATTTTCTTTCTCATTTTTTAATTTTTTTTTATTTTTCTTGTGCAGCAAAATAATTGTATAAATATGTATGCATGTATTAGATTTAACATATATTTCTACCATATTTAACATATATTGGATCACTTGTCATCTAGGGGAGAAGGATAGGGAAAGTGAGAGAAAATTTTAAATACAAAGTTTTGCAGGGGTTAATGTTGAAAAATTATCCATGCATAGGTTTTGAAAATAAAAAGCTTTTAAAAAATGTTAAATCCATAGCATACATATTTATACAATTCTTTTGCTGCACAAGAAAAATCAGATGAAAAAGGAAAAAAAAATGAGAAAGAAGACAAAGTGCAAACAACAACAAAAAGAATGAAAATGCTGTGTTGGGATCTATCTTAAGTTCCCACAGTCCTCTCTCTGGGTGTAGATGGCTTTATTCATCACAAGATTATTGGAACTGATTTGAATCATCTCATTGTTGAAGAGAGCCACATCAATCAGAATTTATCTTTACATAATCTTCTTGTTACTGTGTATAATGATCTCCTAGTTCTGCTCATTTTATTTAGCATCAGTTCATACAAGTCTCTCCAGGCCTCTCTGAAATCATCCTGCTGATCGTTTCTTAAGACCAATAATATTCCATAACATTCATATAACATAATTTATTCAGCCATTCTCCAATTGATGGGCATTCATTGTTTCCAGTTTCTAGCCACTACAAAAAGGGCTGCCACAAACATTCTTACACATGTGGGTCCCTTTCCCTCCTTTAAGATCTTTTTAGGATACAAGCCCAATAGAAACACTGCTAGATTAAAGGGTATGTACATTTTAATAGCCCTTTGGGCATAGTTCCAAATTGCAATAGAGCTATTTCTATGGAAGCCTGTGAGTTTTTTTCGTTTCCTTTTCCACTAATGTTCATTTTTTCTTACTTCTTGGCCTTTTTTTGATAGGATCAGGGGTAAACTCTCCTGATAACTCATTGTAGTATGAAAATGATCCTAAGTTCTTCTAATGTCATATAGCTGTATAGTGGCTAGAGCACTGGATTTGGGGACAAGAAAGTTGTTGGCAAATTGTTTCTGACTTTTCTTGATTGTACAGACCATAGCATGCCAGACTTTCTGTCCTAAACTCATTCTCAAAGTCTGTCCAATCTCATGTTAGTTGTTTCTATGACATTAACTATACATCTCATCCTCTGCCATTCCCTTTTACTCTTGCCTTTAATCTTTCCTGATATCATCCTTATTTTCAAATAAGTCAGAAAAACCCGAATTCAAATTTTGCTTCAGACATTTATTAGCGTTGTGATTTTGAGAAAGTCATTTGACTTTTTTCCAGCTTTAGTTTCTTTATCTGTAAAATGAGGATCACAAAAGCAAGCACTTGCTTAAAGAATTGTTGTGAGGATCAAATGAAGTGACTTTTGTAAATATATAATGCTGTTATTATTATTGTTATTGTTATGTGTAAGCATTGGCAAATTCTCTTATTTAAAAAAGCTTTAGTTCTGGGCCTAATAATGAGCTACACCTCTGTCATAATAATAAGAATAATAAGAACTAACATTTATATAGCACTTATTATCTACCACGTGATTTACAAATATTATCTCATTTTTATCCTCACAGCAGCTCTGGGAGGTAAGTGCTATTGTTATCACCATTTTACACATGAGAAAACTAAGGCAAACAGAGATTGTGACTTGTCTAGAGGGACATAGCTGGTAAATGTCTGAGTCTAGATTTGAACTTCTGGCCCTAGGTTAATTCAGTACTCCATCCACCGTTACCAGCAATAGCCTACCTATATGTGGACAGGCTCACTAATGCCAAGTCTGCAAGATATGTTTTTCATTCCAACTAGTTCTTTTTTTTTTCTTCAGATCTTAATCTTTTGTTTTTTTTGATGGAAGTTTTTTTATTTTCAAAACATATGCATGGATAATTTTTCAACATGACTCTTACAAAACCTTGTGTTCCAAATTTTTTTCCTCCTTTCACTCACCCTTTCTCCTGGATGGCAAGTAATGCAATATATGTTAAACATGTTAAAATATATCTTAAATCCAATATATATATATACATGTTTATATAATTATATAATATATACATGTTCAAAAAAATCAGATCAAAAAAAGGGAAAAAAATGAGAAAGAAAACAAAATGCAAGCAAGCAACAATAAAAGAAGTGAAAATGCTATGTTGTGATCCCCACTCAGTTCCCACAATCCTCTCTCTGACCAACTAGTTCTTCATGGCTGTCTGTATTGTCCTGATATGATGCCCTTCACCAATGAAGCCCAAGGTTGTTTATTATTGAAGATCCCAAATTGTATAAGTTTCTTGAGAGTAGGGAATATTTCTCTTTTACAAGATCCTCTGTGCCTGGTACATAGCAGTTGTTTCATAAATGTTTGATGACCTATTGAATCGATATCAATAGGTACAAAACCAATGAACACTTCCAAATACTAGCCAGTATGATATCTTTTGCTCAGGCAAAACTTCACCATTTGTTTTGTCAGAGTGGGAGAAATTGATGACTCAGGAGCCTTTTGTTCTGCTGATGAACTACACCAAAATTAATCCAGAGCTGTGAAATAATATAAAATTATTAAGTAGACTAAGTTTAATAGTATTACAAGGCTTCTCTCCAACCTCCCTTCTAAGATTTGTCCCAGCCCAAAATCTGGAATTCTATGAATTGCCTACATGATGACTTAACTGACCTTCCTTTCTCTGAAATGTATTCCACCCCATAGGAAAATCTCATTGGAATTCTTTCTCCAGGGCCTGAATCCCTTGCTGCAAGCAATTGCGGTATCCCTGGGGATCTCCACTTAAGGGAGCTTTCTAGAAAACTGAAGGTCACCACTTTAAGCACCACATACTTTTATTTTAGCTATTTTTTGATGGAAATCTTTGAAAAATGTAAATAACTCGAGATTACTGTCTTTCTTCTTTAGGGAATAGTGATGACAATCTATCCTTCCCAAGAAGACTCAGGGGCATGATTAGGGACAATGATTCTTGTACTTTGTAGTAATATACTTTCATGTCAGGGTTAAAATATTTCTGTTCCTTCTCTGAGCCTGCTTCTGACAACCTTTCTCTCTCCCTCTCTCCTTTCCTTTTGGTTTACTCCATTAAATTTCTTGTGAGCTGGGAAATCAGATAATCAAATCTTGCTAAGAACTAGATGTTAAATAAGAGACTTGAGCTCAGTGTGAGGACTTAAGTAAGGGATGCAGTCCATGGTTTTAGTGTTGCTCTTGGGGTTAGATGCTGTGACAGCTATTTGCAGAAGGAGGCTTTGAAACTTTTTTCTACTGCTTTAAGACGGACTCCAGATGTTTCCTACAGGAAACCTTCCCTTTTCCTTCTTAATTCCAGTGCCTTCCCTCTGTTAATTATTTCCTACTTGTCCTGTATATAGCTTACTTTGTGGGCAGCTAGGTGGCACAAGTCTACAGTCACCAAGATCAATTTATTCCTGAATTCAAATCTGGCCTCAGATACTCCCTAGCTTTAAGACCCTGGGGAAGTCACTTAACTTTGTCTGTCTCAGTTTACTCATCTGTAAAATGAGCTGGAGAGGGAAATGGCAAACCACTACCCTACCTTTGCTGAGAAAACCCTAAAATAGGGTCACAGAGAGTAAGACTGAACCAATTGAACAACAACAAACTTACTTTGCTTGTATTTGTTTGCATCTTGCCTCTCCCATTAGGCAGGGCAGGGACTAGTGCTTAGCAGAGTCTGGCTTAATAGTGTACACTTAATAAAAGTTTGAATTGAATTGAATATTTTAAAATCTCTAAGACTGATCCTTGAATAAGGGTGGAATAAGAGTTGTTCCTCCTGAGGGCATTTGCATTTTATTGGAGGAAAAAGGCTATGCTGAAAATGTTGCTGAGATTTTGGCTTGCAATTCTGTCTCTGCTTCTCTACTTAATTTCTTGTGTGATCTTGGCCATGTTCTTTTACCTTTGTGGACCTCAGTAAAATGAAGAGATTAGACAGATGATTTATAGACTACTTTCCAACTCTAATGATTTATGATTGTGTAAGTCTTTTGGAATAATAGAGTTAAAATTGGAAAAGACTGACGAGGTCACTTTGATCATCTTTCTGATTTTACAAATGAGGAAACTGAGGCTTAGGGACTTGTCCAGGGTCAAGTGGTAACTATCAAGGGTCAAAATCAGGATTTGAACTCATGTCCTCTCTCCACTATTTTATACTGCCTTTTTGAGACAAGGCCTACTATCAGAACATGGGATTTGACTTGCAAGTCAATTCATCTGACACTGCCTAGCTGTGTGACCCTGAGCAAGTCCCTTTACCCTATTTACCTCAATTTCCTCATCTGTAAAATGAGCTGAAGAAGCAAATGGTGGACTACGCCAATATCTTTGCCAAGAAAATCCCAAATGGGGTCATGAAGAGTCAGACACGACTGAAATGACTGAACAGTAACAATAATATCCATTCTCTCACACCTTACCGTTTCTCATAGACAAAAAAATCTTGGAGATATAAAGGGGATATTGGGGAAACTTCAGGGACCTTGACAGGTAATAGAGGAGATAATTGGTATGGAATGGGAGGTCCTACTTCCCCAGAACCTTAAATTTAAAGGCAACTGCCTGCCTCCTTATAGGGGAGGAAGGAAAAAAGGGAAAAAAAAGAAAAAAAAGCATTTTATTAAGCATTTGCTATTTGTCAGGCACTGTGTTAAGAGCTTTACAAATACAGCTCATTTAATTGGCAGCAAACAAACCTGGAAAGTAGATACTTTTATTATTCCCATTATACATAAGGAAACTGAGGCAGAGGATAAATGACTAGGGTCACATAATGAGTATTTGAGGTTAGATTTGAATTCAGATGCTAGTAGTATGCCATTCCTTTTTGACCTTTGGCTGGTCATCCCTAAAGAGATTCTTTAGGATCAGGAGATCTTCATCTTTTTTTGTGCCATGGATTCCTTTGGTAATTTAGTCAAGCTCATGCACCTCTTCTCAGAATAATGTTTTTAATTGCATAAAATAAAATACAAAGAATTACAAAGAAAACTAATTATATTGAAATAATTATTAATCTTTTTGTTTTGTTTTGAGAACTGTTTTTTTCTAAACCTCTAAGTTTGATTTTAGCTCTAACTCCTATTATCTCTGTTTAACCCCAAGATATTTAAACACCAGATGACACTATAATATTAAGAAAACAATTTAGAAACTGGAAACTGAATGGATGCTCATCAACTGGAGAATGGCTGAATAAATTATGGTATAAGAATGGTATGGAATATTATTGTTCTGTGAGAAATGACCAGCAGGATGATTTCAGAGAGGCCTGGAGAGACTTGCATGAACTGATGCTGAGTGAAGTGAGCAGAACCAGGAGATCATTATACATGGCAACAACAATACTATATGAGGATCAGTTCTGATGGACATGGCTCTCTTCAACAATGAAATGCTTCAAACCAGTTCCAATTGTTCAGTGAAGAAAGCCATATACACCCAGAGAGAGGGATGTGAAATGTGGACCACAACATAACATTTTCATGCTCTCTATTGATGTTTGCTTGCATTGTATTTCCTTTATCAGATTATTCTTTCTTGTAGATACGATTTCTCCTGCACAAAAAAATGATGCAATAACTATACATATATTCGATTTCTTAAATATTCTAACATAATTATCATGTAGTGGATATCCTACCATCTAGGGGAGGGGTGGGGAATAGGGGGGAAAAATTTGTAACAGAAAGCTTTGTAAGGGTTAATGTTTAGGAATTACCCATACATATGTTTTGCAAATAAAAAGTATTAATAAAAAAAAAAAAAAGAAAACAATTTAGAAATGTCTTTTGTACATTTCAACTTGGGGAAGGGAAAGAGACACTTGCTTGTCTCTTCATCCTTAGCTCCTTTACTCTTACAGTAAAAGTCAAGCTAGTCTTTAAAAAAAAAATAGCTCTTTATTTTTCAAAATACATGCAAAGTTTTCAACATTCACTTCTGCAAAACCTTGTGTTCCAATTTTTTTTCCATCCCTTCCCCATCTATTCCTTCCCCTAGATAGCAAGTAATCCAACATAGGTTAATCATATACAATTCTTCTAAATAAATGTCCACATTTATCATGCTACACAAGAAAAATCAGATCAAAAGAGGAAAAAAATGGGAAAGAAAAAACAGGCGAGTAAACGATGGCAACAACAACAACAAAATGTGAAAATACTATGTTATGATCCACATTGTTCCCATAATCCTCTTTGTGGTTGCAAATGGTTCTCTCCATCACAAATCTATTGGAAATCAAACTAGTCTTTATATGCCTACTGGAAAAACTTCTTTCTAGACCAAGGCGCAGCTTTCATGTTGGTAAGAATGAACCACTAGAAAAACATGATCTTTGCCATTTTCTCTTAATGTCCTTTAATATATATGTATATATATATATTAATTATAGCCTTTTATTTTAAATATATATGTGGATAATTTTTGACATTCATCCCTACAAAATCCTGTGTTATAATTTTTTCCCTAGCCTTCCCTTCCCTTCCAGTTGGCAACTGATCCAATATATGTTAAACATGTGCAATTCCTCTACATATATTTCCACAAATATCATGGTGCACAAAGGAGAAAAAAATGAGAAAAAAAATACAAGCAAACAGCAACAAAAAGAGTGAAAAGATTATGTTGTGGTCCACATTCAGTTCCCACTGTCCTCGCTCTGGGTTCAGATGGCTTTCTTCATCACAAGACCATTGGAACTGGTCTGAATCACTTGTTAATGAGAGCCATGTCCATCAGAATTGATCATCATACAATTGTGTTGCTGTGTACAATGATCTCCTGGTTCTGCTCATTTCACTTAGCATCAGTTCATGCAAGTCTCTCCAGACCTCTCTGTAATCAACCTCCTGATCATTTCTTATAGAACAATAATATTACATAACATTCATATACCATAACTTGTTCAGCCATTCTCCAATTGATGAACATTCACTCCAATGTTCCTTTAAGAGGTCCAAAGTCTATGTGGTCCTCTGATAGAAGGAGTCTATTGGAATAAAATATTGGAATGAGAAATCAGACCCTTTTCTAGTTTTCCTGCAAAGTAATTTGTTCTCCCTAATGATAATCAATCAAAAAATTAAACATTTTTTAAAGAGCCTACTAAGTGCTAGGTACTGTCCTAAATACTGGAGATACAAAAATAGGTAAAAGACTTGCTCTCGAGGTATGATGGGGATAACAAGTCATTTTTGTCCAGGGAGAAACAAAGACCTAGACTATAAGATGAAATTATAGGCAATGAAAAATCCTTGCCCACCCTACTACTGGCACTGATTATGGAAGTTGTTAATTCTTTATCTATGTGGGTTTTTTCACAACCATCCACACTTTTTCTATATCTTTCTAGCTGTATGTGGTAAAGTCCCTTTGGGTCAGTCTATCAACAAGGAATTATAGAGTGTTTTGAAAACCACTTGGTAATTTGGATTAAAGCTGAATGTAGAGAAAAGGCAATGTGTACAGTACCTTTCATATAGGAGTTGCCAAGGAAATATTTATTAACAGACTTAAGGATATTTTAGTTGTATGCTGTTTGTTAAATTCATGTTGAGTGGTTGAAATTGGCTACTCATTTGCTTTTGAATATAATTCAAGGTGTTTGTTCTGATTAATGAGGGCTCAGTACAGCATGTTAGTCTGCAGAAGATTAAAATTTTGATTTGGGAGTCAAAAGAATGCTCTGGAAGGGTCAGGAGTTGGTGGTGCTAACCACCAAGTTTATTTAAATCCATTTGAAATGGGTGAAAAAGGTTCATTTCTAGCTCACATCCTGTGTAGTTTAGGATCTGAGTCACTTGGCAACTGAGTTCTAAAGATGGCTAAACTCTGCATTTGTAAAAAAAATCAAAAGAAAGCTAGCATATTGGATGGACTGTGTATGGAGAAAGGCATGGATGACAATTCTACAAGATAAGATGGAACAGAGAAAAATGACAGATGACTATCTTTACTAGTGAATGGAATTTCCACAGTAGTAAGTGTCAGCATGGGAGTGTGATAAATTAGTGGCTGGAGTAAGAGGGTCTGGATCCATATCATGTCTTCTGATGCTTATTACATATGTGACCTTGAACAAGTGCTTCTTGAACAAAGAGGGACTTACATTTGATGACTTCTGAGATCCCTTCCAATTTTGGATCTCTGATATCTTAAAGAGTCCAGATTCATTGAAATATCTGCAAAGATCTATTCCAACCACTGCATCTCATTAAGGCTTGGATGTCTCCAGCAGAAGTTGGGCATATTTAAATTATACTATACACTTAGAGCAAGGATTAGATGTCTGATCTGTAGTCAGAAAGACCTAAATTTAAGACCTGCCTCTGGTATATACTGGTGATGAGAAAGAGGGAGCCTAGGCAATTTTCAATGAATTGCAGAAAGGGTACTGACTGGTATTGGTAGAGGTAATTTCTTTATAGGAAGTTCCCTATACCAATGAAATTATAGTTCCAGTTCAGAAAAACAGATGTTCCAGGTGCTAGATCTATGCTAGATCCCAATCTATAAAATAAAAGAGTTTCTGCCCAAAGGAAGCTTCCATTCACTAGGAAAAAACAATGTGGCCATTTGTTGTTCAGTCATTTTTAAATTTTTTTCAGTAGTGTCTGACTTTTCATGGCCCCAGGTTTTCTTGATAAAGATATTGGAGTGATTTGCCATTTCCTTGTCCAGCCCATTTAACAGATGAGGAAACTGAGGCAAAACATTCAGAAAAGGAAGTATCTGAGGTTGGATTTGTACCGAGGAAGATTAGTCTTCCTTATCTAAACTTTGCACTCTAGCCACTACATTACTATGCTACCCAATGTGCAAATGGTTGAGTCAATATACAGCAACTTCCATAACCATTGCTAGTGGTTGATCGGCAATGATTGTTCAAGATGTTTCACTGCCTATGATTTCATCTTACAGTCTAGGTCCTTCTTTTTCCCTGTGTCAACATAATTTGTCTTTCCCATCAAACTTTGAGAGTAGGTCTTCTACTTATTTTTGTATCCCCAGCACTTAGGATAGTGCCTAGCACTTAGTAGGGACTTTAAAAAATGCTTATTGATTAATTAATATTAAGAGAAGCAAGTTATTTTGCAGGAAAACTAGGAAAGGGCCTGATTTCTCTATCTCATTCCCAAATATTAAATCAAACTTTTGTTTGTAAGAAATTTACACATTGAAGGGGCTTAATAACTTAGGTTAAATCTGATGTTTGCATAAAGTGAAAACATGTCACTCAAGACAAGCTAAAGTTCTCACAGATCTTCTGTTGCTTTTTCTACAGGGCTGGGGAGACTCTTGTGGTTTATCTGGGGGATAGGGAACACATTTGAAATCAAACTACAATTCTCTGACTATCTTCATTGAATTTTCCCCTTTAGTCTTTCCTCTAAAACTTTGCTTTGTTGCCCTTTGAGGTCCACTGCTGTTAGTTATTTGTTTACCTGTTGAGTAAGTGATCTCTAATGTCTGAATTCCAATGACTAGTTTGTAAGCTTGTTCATTCTGATAGTTTGCCAGGAGACCTGAGTGCTAGACACACTTTTACTTCAAAAATATTTTTTAAATTTAAATTTTGTTTTTCAATTAACAAGTATTTATTTTCTCTAATTTCTCACTTATCTCCCTCATTTAAAAAAAAAAAACTTGTAACAAATATGCATAATCAAGAAAACAAATTCCCATATTTTAGAAAATGTAGAAAAATGCAAATGCATGTTTCTTTTCATTCATCTTGGACCTATCATATCTGTCAGGAAATGAGTAGCATGCTTTATCATCAATTCTTTGTATGTTATTGCATAGATCAGGGCTCTTAAGTCTTTCAAAAATTATTTAGACATCTTTTTAAAAGACACAGAAAGTAAATTCTATGACCATGCAAATCTGCTCATGTTACAAAAACAAAAACATGCTATACCAGCCATTTTTTTAAACTGGACTAGTTTGGCAAATGCAGGTTTTCATTATCTCCAAAACTGAGACAAATATTTATTGGGGGAAAAGGCAGAGAGGGAACTGGGGAGGATTCTTAATGAAAAAAAAAAAAAAAAAAAAAAAAGGAAACAGTTAACTGGGGAATCAGATGAGATTACTCATCCAGGTAGCTTCATGGCAAAATCCAGATTCTGTGGGAAACAGGGTTTTTTGTTTTTGTTTTTTTTCCAAAGACTAGGATGAATTGCTGTGCTAGCAAAAGAAGGGTTTTTATTTTTCCACAAAAGATCAAGGAAAATGGATTTTAAAAATGTAAACATTCCTTTGTGGTGTTTGTAGCTTCTCTAATACAGAAGGACAAAGGTCTCGGAGCTTAAAGTAAAAGACAGGAACAGGCTATAGATAACAGCTCTCCTACAGGCAGATTGTAAACTAAATACCACAGGAAAAAATACACTATACATAAAAATACTGACTGAGATGGCAGATAAATATCAGAATTAGGAGGCTATTGGCATTTTCTTTTTCGTTCTTAGTATTTTTTTGTCCTTTAAGAAAGGTCTTTAAACATAAATGACTCCTGAGACTGGGAGATAGAGGAGAAGGGAATAATTTGTACAAAAATAAATGCATAATATGCACAAAAAAAAGAATTACTCCATCAACAAGCACATATTAGCTACCAACTATATGCTAATACAGTTGTGCTAGACACTGAGATTGTGCTCATTTTGTAAGGAATTTCCATTTTATCAGGGGAGACATAAAAATATACACAAAATAATTTAGGGGGAAGGGGGATGCATTTAACAACTGGAAAGACTTCATGCAGACATTTCATAACACCTTAGATTTAGAGCAGAAAGAACTGAGAAGCTTAATTCTGACAATAACTAAGGATTCTAAGAAGTAAGGAAGGTATATATTACAGGCATGAAGATCAGCTTATGCTGTGTGTAGAAATGGTTAATACAATGTCATATTGAGAAAGAGCAAAAAATTCATATTTAGCTGGATTGTAAGGTGAAGGAAATCATGAATGGGAAAGCTGGAAAGGTAGTTTATTGATTAGGAGACAGTCAAACTTGCATTTCAAGCAAATTATTTTGGTCCCTGAGTACCAGACTGAAGAAGCTTAAGACAAGGAGACCAAGTTATTAGGCTATGAAATACTTTGATGTTCACAGAGAGACAGTGGGAGAATCATTTGCAATCAGAGAGGCCCTGAAATATGGTTGAATTTTAGAGCTGTGAAGAAACTGAGAGCTCACTTAGTTCAACTTTCTCATTTTACAGATGAGGGACCTAACAAGACTTTTGGAGTTTAAATGACTGTCCCAAGTTCACACAGTCAATAACCAGATCAGGACAAGACTCTCAGTATCCTGCATTTTTCAATAGCCAACACAACAGACATTCCTTAAAAAAAAAAAAGAAAAGACATAAACCGAGGCAGGAAAGTGAGGATAAATGATTTGCCCAAGATAAAAGTCAAGGTTACACAAAGAAAAATTCTAAATTGAAAAATGGCTTTTTCAGGTCTTAGACTAAATTGAATTAAATGCACTAAATATCTGGGTTAACTTCTCAGAAATCAGTCATTAACAGAGGCAGGTGAATTGGAATGACTGAAAGGCAATTGATTCAGGGGCCACCTGCAGACATGGTTAGTTTGCATGTCATTCCTTTCACACACAGGAAGCCAGAAGACCAATTAGGTTCAGTGTTTCTTGACCAGAATCCAAGATCATCTTTGAACCATGAAATGTTAATACTTCCTTTTGCTGTGATGTCACTTTTTCCCCCACTGTGATTTTATTGGTGTAGGAGCTCCCATTTAGGAACTTACTCTGTTACAGCAGATTGGCACTTGTTCTTCAATTTATAGGTTACTATCAATAATGACTTTAGAAAATGAAACTTCACCTTCTATGTATAGTGTTAGAAAAATGTTGTGGATTTCAAGGAAAATGAAGATCATTCAATCAATAAGCATTTATTAAGTGTCAGCTGTATTCCAGGCAATTGGGATATAAATACCACGATGATAATGATGATGATAATAATAACAAACCCCCAAATAGTCCCTGCTCTTAGGAACTCTAAGAGCTACCAAGTCATTTGTGGTTTACCTCCTTTATCAAAGTGTATACAAAAGCCATGATTTTGCTCTGGCTCTTTCTAAATAATTTGTGACCAAAGGGGAAAAAAGTAAATTCAAAACATCCTTTTAAGTCAAGCCCTTGGCACATCAAACATGGGTTCCACTGTTGGTTATAACTACACCGCCCACCTGTCTCCTGAGCCCTTCTGTGTCAACTGTCTCCAAGAAGTTGTCTGGATGGGTTGGCCAGGAAACGACAAGGATGCCATGAGTGGGGCATGGTGAGTTCATACTCTGAATGATAGGCAGTGTTTACAACAGGTACATTGTGCAAACCAGATAGGCAGCTAAACTTGTGAAACTCGTTCTAAGGCAGAAACAAGAACAGATGGCAAAAAAAAAAAAAAAAAAAAGAGGTTTTGGGGGAATCTGTACTTCTGACTACAGCCTTTGGGGAAAAGAACAATTTGAATTATAAATGGAAAGAACTCCCCCTTTTTCTCTTTCTCTCAAAGATCTACCAGGTTTGGAGTGGAGCTGGGAGAGAAAGGAGAGGTACTCCATTTGTTCAACAGCCATCATTGGGGCTGTGCTTGTGACAGACAGAAACACGGCTGTGAATAGAAAGTCTATCATAAGGGTTCTCAAATATGAGAGTTAAGTTGGAACAAAGAACAGGCATCAAGCCCACTTCCCCTGTTAAAGATTATGCAGCATGTCACTAGTGCCAACGTTCCCATAAATCCCAGCAGCAATTGGCAGTTATATCTCACCTAATGTGACTTAACGGCTTTGAAACCCTGCCCAGAACTTCACGGCATTCCATATTACCACCTCATCACAGGGGAATGAACTTTATCTCTAAGATTTTAAGTGTGTTTGCTTTTAAAATGATTTACTGCGCTCAACAATTATCAAATTTCCTAAATTAAGTCTGATCTCTTGTTGTAATTATGTATCTTGCAATTATAACAAGAGGAATGCCTCATCTAGGGAAACTCAGATCCATCTGTCTAGAACTGGAAAGAATATCAGACTTGGAGTCAGAAGGCAAGTATTTGAATCTTGACTCTGGCACTTCTTACCTTTGTCACAGTAGACAAATCACCTAATGTCTCTGAGCCTCAGTTTCTTCATCTGTAAAATGGGGATACTAACAATACATCAGAGGGAATGTATGAGGAAAATGGTTTCTCAACTTTGAGCACTATACAAATTGGGAGTAGAAGTAGTGATCTGCTAGTAAATATTTAATAACCAGCTCTCTGGAAAAAGTTCACATTATTGTTTTCTATATAACTTTCTTAAGCCTTAGATAATCACCAAAATAAATCATCCCCCAGTTTGTAGCATTATTGATTTTTGAGATAAATTGCTTTCACTGAAAATTTAACAACCAGATCTAGTTCAAGTTGACAATAGCACACTTCTTGGTGGAAAACATCAAAGAAACATGATGAAAAAGGAGATAGGGTTCTAAAACATGGTGTAAGTATGGGAAAAACAGAAGATTGAGTCCTAATGCAACACAAAAGGACATGTATTTTCCTACATTAAAGATTAAAAAAAGAGAGACTTTTTATATATTGCATAGATTCTCTATAGATGCTATATGGAAATATAGGAACAAATATAACAGGATAAAAAGGCATGAGGGAATGGTGATCACACCAGCAAAGGGAGGACCAGCTGCTGAATGAATCCTGTGATGTTCCTAAGTATCTTAGTCTTCCAAACAATTCAAGAATTGGTGATAAGTATCGATTAAACACTTAATACCTACTTGGGATTTTTAGGCACTCTATATCAATAGCATACCTCCTTCCTACTTTCTAAGAATTTATAATCTAGTCAGAAATTCCTCTAACAACCCCAATTCTAACACTATTTTCTTTCTTCTGTCTCCCAGACAGAAGATTGACTCCTAATCCCCCTAATTTAACCCCAATTTCCTTCACCCTCACTTTCTTTTTCTGGCTCCTGTCTCCACTTATAATGATTGCAGGAAAATTTTAAAATAAATTCACAAATTATCAAATAGACTCAAACTGACTAAACATGCTATAGGAATTCAGAGAAGGAAATCAAGGAGGGGAAGCTTTGTGGAGAAAACAATATTTTAAAATGGGAAGGACTGGAATTGGCAGAAGGGGGAGAAGAGGACTTTACAGGTGAGAGAAAGATGGGGAGATAGGAAGGAACCTGGAGTTCCTTGGAGTTTGACTTGGGAAAATTTTGAGACTTTCCACTCTATTAGTTGAAACTTCTCTCTGGATTTCCTCCCACCCCCAACTTTGTCCTTTGTAAAAATTCCTTTCATCTGTCTTGGTCAGGTAGGTAAGACTTTCTCTACCCCATGACCCCTTCATTGCCTCTCCTCTCCCTCTCAAAAGACTATTACTAGGTTGCTTTTGAAGGACACAAGAGTGTGTGTGAAAAGAATAGGCCTCCCATGTTTTTAAAGGAAAAATATATTTAAAATGGAACACATCAAAAGTAATAGGTGAAAAATGCTTATATTTGGAAAGTGCTTCTGCTTTGATCCCTTTTTCTATATTTTAAGAGGTTGACAAATGTGCCCTCTGTAGTTTGGCTTCAAACATCTTCAGGCCACAAAGCACTTTGTTCAATGGGAAACTCATTTGATCCTACATTAGCTGGTCCCTCAGATCCCAAAGGGCTGGGAATCATGGAACAGGAAGGGTGCTTGTTATTTTTATGTCAGGAGTCATTGAATCTGAAGCATTCTCCAAGAGAAAGGAAAGAAAAGAACAGGACTGAATCTGTGGGGACTTGTCTCCTGTGAATCTTTTTGTTCCTTCTGAAGGATGGACATTAGACCTAGAAAAAATAAGAATTGTGATTTTCCTTGTTTAGAGAATTTGTGCCAAAGCAATTCTCTGTCTCTGTCTTTCTGTTTCCTCTCTCTGTATCTCTTTTTTCCTCTGTCTATCTCTCTGTCTCTGTTTCTATCTCTTTCCCTTCCTTCCTCTTTCTGTCTCTATCTCTCTCAATCTTAGAAAACTGCCTAGAATTTTAAGAGGTTAAGTGACTTGTTCAGGATCACACTGTTAAACTGGCTTGAACAACAAGTCTAGGGTGCTAACCAATTGCCATGCTGCCTTTCTGAGGAATAGGAATATTTGATTTTTTTTTTCACTGAATCATCTTGAGGTACTTTGCCACACAGATTACATTTCTCAGATATCTCTCTTGCTTTTCTGTTCCGTGAGGTCACCTTGAATCTTTTTATTGTGGTTGATGTGTGCTAACAGCCCTTGACCACACAGTTCTAGGAAGTCACTTGCAAAGGAAAATGCATTGAGAGAGTTGTTGAAGACAGATGATAACCTTCTACCAGGCACACGAGCTTTGTTTCTCTGGGCCCCCTTAGCAGACAAACTTCAAAGGTCTTTTTAATCTTTTTTGAAAGTGAAAACTCTTGATATCAATTCCCACCAATTAACAAATGTAGATTAAAAATATTTAAACCAGATATCAAATGTTCCTAAGCCCTACCCTAGTTATTAGTTGTGAAGCTGCCATACCATCTACTTATATTACAACCTCCATAGCTAGTTAAGGCTTTTTCCACCTCTCACTGAGAACATTTTCATGACTCTCTTGCCATCAGCTTCAATACATCCTTCAGACAGGTACTAAATGGATATTCTTAAAGCATGCGTTTGACTATACTCAAGAAAACTCAGTGGCTCCCAACTACCTTTAAAATAAAGCACAAACTCTTCTATTTGGTATTTAAAATTCTTCATGATATAACTTGCCTTTCTTTCTGGAATGATTACTATCATAAATTCTATATAATTCAAGCCAACCTGCTTGCTGTTCCTCATACACCATACTCCATATTCTAACTCTGGACCTTTATAGATTGTTTCTGTCTTCCATACTTAAAATATTCCTTTTTGAGCACTATATGTGGAAGATGGATTTTTGATCACCAGATTGAACTTCCCAACAGAGGAGTGTGCACGATAATAGGAGAATAATAAAGGATCTTGAGAGAGTGGAATGAGGTAATGTTAAAATGTGTACTTGCTAAAAACAGAACGGTCCATCTGGCCAAAGTGGTGATAGTCAGCAGGCACCAACACTCTCGGGAGAGCCCAGAAGCAGGGCTTGAGGAGATAACACCCCCAGCTCCTCACCAATATTCACTACTGTTCTCAGAACTGCTGGCATGGGCAGGGAAGCATTTCCATGAATGTTCAGATGAGACAGGGGAGATGATGAATTCACCCTTGGACTGATGAAAATTACAGACAGGTCCAGAGAGAGAAATAGCATGGAATTTAGTATCGGAGGTTAAGAACAAGAAGAGGATATAAAAGACAATATTTTTAGCTTAATATTTTATAGATGAGGTAAACTGAGGCTCCGAGAGGCAAAGCAGCATTGTAACTATAGAGCAGTTAAGTGGTTGTAGTGGATAGAATGCCAGGCCTAGAGTCAGAAAAATTCATCTTCTTGAATTCAAATCTGACTTCAGATACATACTTGCAAGTTAATTTTGCCTTAGTTTCCTAATCTGTAAAATGAGCTAGGGAAAGAAATGGCACATCACTTCAGTATATTTGACAAGGAAACTCCATAAGATCACAGAGAGTTGATATATGACCGAACGACAACAAACATAGGATCATAGGTTAAGCTCCAGTTGTGTCTAACTTTCTGTATCCCCATTTGAGATTTTTTTGGTAAAGATACTGGAGTAGTTTACCATTGCCTTCCCCAGCTCATTTTACAGATAAAGAAACTGAGATAAACAGGGTTAAATAACTTGCCCAGGGTTGCATAGCTAATAAGTGTCTGAGGCTAAATTTAAACTTGGATTTTCCTAATTCCAGGTCTGTAGCTTCTGGGTCACCTAGCTGCCCCAGAGATCATTTAGCCCAATATTTTACAGATAGGGAAACTAAGGCTTGGAGATATTAAATGACTTGCCCATGGTCAAAGCAATGTTCAGATGCAGGATTTGCATTCAGCACTTCTTCACTTTAGTCTCAACACAGTCCATTATATATCATATTGCTAATTTGTCTGAAGTCACACACCTATGATTTTGGAAATGTAGAACTTCTATAGTTCAAAAAATAGCGTGACCCATAAATCCACAGTTTGCTCTGCACTGTATTGTTGTCTCTCTTCTAGAATTAAGGTGCTTGCCTTCTTTCTAGGTGTTATCATGGCACATCTTTAACTATTGGGTTTAACCCCAAAGACCCCAGCTTTTGGGATAAGTATTCACTATTTGACAAAAACTGCTGGGAAAACTGGAAACTAGTGTGGAAGAAATTAGGGCTTGACCCACATCTAACACCACATACCAAGATAAGATCTAAATGGGTTCATGATCTGGATATAAAGAGTGATTTTGTAAACAAGTTAGAGGAACATAATATAGTTTACCTCTCAGACCTGTGGAGATGGAATAAATTTATGTCCAAAGAAGAACTGGAACTTTTAATTGAAAACCAGATAGATAACTTTGACTATATTAAGTTAAAAAGTTTTTGTACAAACAAAATCAATGCAGACAAGATTAGGAGGGAAGCAATAAATTGGGAAATCATCTTTACATTTAAGGGTTCTGATAAAGGTCTCATCTCTAAAATATATAGAGAATTGTCTCATATTTATAAAAATTCAAGCCATTCTCCAATCAATAAATGGTCAAAGGATATGAACAGACAATTTTCAGAGGATGAAATTAAAACTATTTATAGTCATATGAAAAGGTGCTCCAAATCACTATTGATCAGAGAAATGCAAATCAAGACAACCCTGAGATACCACTTCACACCTGTCAGATTGGCTAAAATGACAGGAAAAGTTAATGATGAATGTTGGAGGGGTTGTGGGAGGGCTGGGACACTGATGCATTGTTGGTGGAGCTGTGAACGGATACAGCCATTCTGGAGAACAATTTGGAGCTATGCTCAAAAAGTTATCAAACTGTGCATACCCTTTGACCCAGCAGCATTTCTATTGGGCTTATATCCCAAAGAAATCATAAAGGAAGGAAAAGGCCCCACATGTGCAAGAATGTTTGTGGCAGCCCTTTTTGTAGTGGCTAGAAACTGGAAATTGAATAGATGCCCTTCAACTGGAGAATGGCTGAATAAATTATGGTATATGAATATTATGGAATATTATTGTTCTGTAAGAAATGACCAGCAAGATGATTTCAGAGAGGCCTGGAGAGACTTACATGAACTGATGCTGAGTGAAATGAGCAGAACCAGGAGATCATTATACACGGCAACAACAGTACTATATGACGATCAATTCTGATGGACATGGCTCTCTTCAACAATGAAATGTTTCAAACCACCTCCAATTGTTCACTGAAGAAAGCCATATACACCCAGAGAGAGGGATGCGAAATGTGGACCACAACATAACATTCTCATACTCCTTGATTGATGTTTGCTTACATTGTGTTTCCTTTATCTGATATATAGTTTGTGTAGATAAGATTTTTCTTGCACAACAATGATAAGCTTGGAAATATGTATACATATATTCGATTTGCCAATATTTTAACATAATTAACATGTAGTGGATATCCTGCCATCTAGGGGAGAGGTGGGGAGTTGGGGGGAAAAATTTGTAACGGAAAGCTATGTAAGGGTTATTGTTGAAGAATTACCCACACATATGTTATGCAAATAAAATAAAAAATTTAAAAAAATAAATAAATAAATAAATAAATAAATAAAAAAACTATTGGGTTTAACTTATTATGTTAAAAGTTTGGAGTGTTGGGAGTTTCTTATTAAAAGTTTGGTAATGCAAGGAGATGCATACCCTGGTATGATAGATAGAGACCATTAGACTCAGTAGTCACAAAACTTAGATTTTTTTTTGCTCTTCCCTCTGACACAAATTATATATTCAGGTTATTTAATTTATTTGAGCTTCTGATTATTCATTGGTAAAATAGGAATAAAAAAACCAAACACCTGTGCTACTCATCTCACAGAATTGGAAAATACTTTGTATATTTAAAGGCACTATAGGAATAGGAGTTGTTGTTTTTATTATTTTAAAACTTTGGTTAAATTTGGATCATTCTTTTGGGATTCAGACTTCATTTTAGTAAAAGGGAAATAAGATCAGTATCTTTTAGGATTGTTTTAAGACGGACTTTATTCAATAAGCTATTGAACAAACATGAAGCAACTACTTTTTTTCCTTTTCTTTTGTTTTTTGCTGAGGCAATTGGGGTTAAGTAACTTGCCCAGGGTCACACATTTCTTTTCTTTTTCAATTAATAAGTCTTTACTTTCTCTTCCCCCATTATTTGTTCCCTTCCCCCAATTGAAAAGGAAAAACAAAACCCCTAACAAGTATGCATAATGAAACAAAACAAATTCCCACTTTGACTATGTCCAAAAATGTGTATCTCATTCCACATTTTGAATCTATGAACTCTCTGTCAAAGAGTAGAGAGTAGAGATCACAGCTTCTTAAACTGTGAATTGGTATCCCAATTGGATCTTGTAATTGACTTGTGGGGTTATGGAATTAGGATTTATAATCAGTTAATGTTTGATTTGTATACCTATTTTATATACTTATATATCCAAGATATAATTTTTCCAGAAATCATGAATGGAAAAAGTTTGAAAAACCTTGACATAGATCAAAATCAGTCTTCTGAAATCATGAATTGAGCAGAAATCTTAAGGTTTTTTTTTTTTTTTTTTTTTTTTGGTCTTTACTAATACATTGTTGGTCGCACTGTGAACTGATCCAACCATTTTGGAGAGCAATTTGGAACTATGCCCAAAGGGCTATCAAACTGTACATACCCTTTGATTCAGCAGTATCTCTTCTGGGTTTGTATCCCAAAGAAATCATAAAAAAGGGGAAAGGATCTATGTGAGCAAAAATGTTTGTAGCAGTTATTTTTGTAGTGGCAGGGAATTGGAAACTGAGTGGATGCCCATCGGTTGGGGAATGATTGAATAAGTTACAGTATATGGTATGAATAAGTTATATTATTGTTCTCTAAGAAAGGATTAGCAGGCTGATTTCAGAAAAGCTGGAGATACTTACGTGAACTGATGCTAAGTAAAGTGAGTAGAACCAAAAGAACATTGTACATAGCAACAGTAAGATTATGTGATAATCAATTGTGATTTTCAACAATGAGTTGATTCAGACCAATTCCAATAGACTTGTGATGGAGAGAGCTATCAGTATCCAGAGAGAGGATTTGGGGGAACTGAATGTGGATCACAACATAATATTTTCACTTTATTGTTGTTGTTTACTTGTTTGTTCTTTCTCATTTTTTTTTCTTTTTGAACTGATTTTTTTTTTTTGTGCAGCATGATAAATGTGGAAATATGTTTAGAAAAATTGTACATGTTTTACCTATACTCAATAGGTTAACCATAGGCAATTACTTGTTGTCTAGGGGAGGGGCAAGGCAGGATAGGAGGAGGAGGGAGGGAGAAAAATTTGAAACACAAAGTTTTGCAAGAGTGAATGTGAAAACTATCTTTGTATGTGTTTTGAAAAATAAAAAGCTATTGTTAAAAAAAGTTTTTTGTCTTTATAATGTTGTTACTATGTACATTGTTTCCCCGGTTCTGCTTGATTCATTCTGCATCCATTCATACGAGTCTCCCCAGGTTTCTTTGAACTCATCCCTTTTATCTTTTCTTAGAACCCAACAGTATTCCTTTATATTCATATATTTCTTCAGCTCTTCTCCAATCGAGTGACACTCTCTTAGTTATCAGTTCTTTGACACCACAAAAGAACTGCTATATTTTTGCATATATAAATCTTTCTCCTCTTTCTTTGATATCTTGGAGTATAAGCCTATTTGCTAAGTCAAAACAAATGCATGGTTAGTGATTTTTAAGGCATAATTCCAAATCACTTTCTAGAATGATTGGAGTGCTTTATATCACCATGAACATTATATATCAGATTGGTTCTCTGACCTCAAGGAGTTTATGATCAATGTTGTTAGTATTCCTAATAATAGTTGGTTTTGGAGGAAGAGAAAACAGATAAACAAAGAGTTGTAATATAAGACATTGTGTGGCAAATGATGTGAGAGTGGGACAGGCAAGGAAGTGTGGGAGTTCAGAAAGAGAGGTGTAACTTCTGGCTGAGGGTACCAGGCAAGATTCATGGTGTAATAGGAAATTGAGCTGAGCTTTGAAGGATAGATAGAATTTTGACAGTTGGATATGATGGAAGGGATGTTTTGAAGAAAGCTTAGGAGGTGAGAAAGGGAATCAATTCTATTTAACTATCAAAAATATAGTTATAGGGGCAGCTAGGTGGCGCAGTGAATAGAGCACCAGCCCTGAAGTCAGGAAGACCTGTGTTCAAATCTGGTCTCAGACACTTAACATTCCCTAGCTGTGTGACCCTGGGCAAGTCACTTAACCTCAATTGCCTCAGCAAAAAAAAAAAAAATATATATATATATATATATATATATATGTATATACATATATATATAGCTATCAAATTAAATGGTAATCAAAGTAATAATCAAAAATTTAAAAGTTATCAGGATAATAATAATAAAAAAAAACTTTCAAGATTCTAGATTAAGAGCCTTTACTATATAAAACTTTCAAGTTCTCATTAAGAGAGACTTAGTGAGTGGGCAGCATAATTTCCCAGGATGATGCTCTGATAACATTCACTTAATATCAAACATAATGTTGAATTCTCTGAGAGGAAGATGGCCCCCATCCCCATACTGATTCAATGAAGAATTTGGAATCAGAATCAGAAAATCAAGCCTCTGCCATTTAGAAACTTGGATAAGTAACATTAAGTTCTTTGAGCCTCAACTCCATCTGTAAAATGAGAATAATAATCTTACACTGACTACTTTACAGTACGATTGTAAAGATTAAATTCAATCATCTGTAGAAATTGCTGTACAAATGTCAACAACTGTCAATTTATAGTTTAGATACTTAATTTTTAAAAGATCACTTAAAAAAGGCCTCTAAAGAACAACTCAATTTTTCTTCTGTGTTTCTTCCATGAACCCTGGGACCCTTGAGAGAGCCTTGGATTTATATGCAGAGAACCTTGATTCAAGGTCTATTCTTCCCTGCCTATATGACTTTGAGTCAAATTGAGTGTGGCTCAATTTCCTCAGTTTCCCCTAAGTTGGGACTTAACTAACTCTCAGTTTAGAAGACCTTTCTGTTAGGAATTATCTTATCCAATGTGTTGCCAAATCCTATTGATTTCAGCATTGCAAAAAAACCTCTTTTTTTTTCTCTTCCATTGCCTCCATTACTCTTGTGCAAACCCTTATCAATTCATGCCTTGACTATTGTAATAGTCTGATAGAGGGTCCTCCTGCCTCAGGTTTTTTCTTAACTCTAATCTACCCTCCATTCAGTCACTAAAGCGATTTTCCCAAAACTCTAATCTGATCACATCAGCTGGGTCCCCCAATAAACTGTAGTGGCTTTCTACTGACTCCAACAAATGTAAAATGCTCTGACATTCAAACCTTGCCTCTTCCTTCAACCTTTCTTAGTCTTCTTACATCTTACTTCCTACTCTTCCATTATATTTCACTGGCCTCCTGACTATTTCATCTCTCTGCTCTAGTCCCCCACAGAATGCTCTCTCTCTTATCTCTGCCTATTGCTTTCTGTAATTCGCTCCAAGTTCCAAATAAAATCCCATTCTCCACTGGAACTTTCCCAACTCCTCTTAATTCTAGCATCTTCCTCCCTTAATGCTTTTCCATTTATCTGACATGTAGCTTGTACATAGTTCTTTGTGGTCTCCCCCTTTAGATTGCAAGTTCTTTGAGGGTAGTTACTGATTTTGGCTCTTTTTATTCCCAGCACTCAGCACAGTGTTTAATAAATTTAATAAATGTTTGTTGACTGATTAGCTGAATTAGCTTTGATTTTGTCAGAGAATGTGAAAAACAATGCACAAAGACCTATGGGTATAACTTAGATTTCTTAGTGGTTGCTTAGTCAAGCCTCTGCGCCAAAATGTTCAGTGGCTCCCTATTGTCCTCTGAGCAAAAATTAGAATTCTTTTGTCTGCCACTCAGGGCTCTCTGGAATTGGCACAGCCCCACATTTCCTTATCTCAGAAGGATATTATTCTTATCTTATATTACTTCCCTTCAAGCAATCCATGTTGTAGTTCAAATGGATGACTCTCTGTCCCCTGAATATACTTTCTTGCTCATTTTTTTGTTGTTGTTGTTCATACTGATCCCTTGGCCAAAATGTTCTCCTTTCCCCTCTTTGCTAGTCAAATTGCAGCACTACCCCTCATTCTTTAAAACTGATGCAAATTTCTTCTCAAGCCTTTCTCTGATCCAGAGCAATTTCACATAGCCTTCAGCTCTCATCTAACACTTTGTTCTGCAACTCTACAGCATCAATTGATTTCATATGACAGTTTCTGTATGAGTGTCTTGCTGCTAGATTGTAAGATCTACTGGGGAAGGGGCAATACCTCCACTAAACCTGTCCCTCCTTCAGCATACACACAGTAACTATTTAAGTGTTTGGTGAGTGAATGGACACTCATTTATTTATGGTTTAGTTTGCAGAGTGCTTTTTTTTTTTTCAAAAACCCCCCCAAAACCCCAAATAGTATTAGGTATGAATATAATTACTCCTGTTATACAAATGGGAAACAGACTATGAAATAAGGGACTAAGGTACTGATCACACAGCACCATCATCCAGCTTCAAATCCCAGACTGCCTCAATAATATAATCAAGGGTGTATTGGAGTCAGCTGGAGAGCTGGCTCTGCCAACCCTTAAATTTTCACAGTGAGCATTTATACCTCAGAAACGGGCACACCTACAAATCAGGGCTTGATTTATGGTTTTGTTGATAGTTCAGATTCATGAAAATAATGGAGGAAATATTAATAATGAAGATGAAACTGAAAATTGTGGTACATGCATATTTCCCCCTAGAGAGCCAGTTGTTTGTTAAACATTCACCTGCACAGCCAAGTTGAATTTCAGAAGAAACTGATTCTGGTTGCTTAACTTCCATTGAGAACAAAATATCACTTGTCTTATGGAATGAGTACTTCTCTCATGCATCAGCACTTCCCTTCCTCATCTCATCTTCCATAAGATGGAAGATGTTGCATTTCTCTTGTTTTCAACAGTTTCTGTGGAACAAGAAATAAAAGAACTGTTTTCTTCTCTATTGTTTTCCCAAGTGTTCTCTGCTGACTAAAGGGCTGAATTTCAGTTTCCTTGTTTTCTTTGCAAAGTGATGTTTGATCAACACCCTTTGATTTTGCCATTCCCTTTTTGGGAGTGGAGGAAGGTCATCTATACCCTGTCAGTACTTCAATTCACTTTGAAGTAAATGAAATCTTCATCTTTGTGAGACAAGAGGGCGATTCATCTTCCATTGTGAAGTCCCTCTTCAGCCTAACTCTTTCAGAAGAGGAGAGAAGGAATTTAGTTCCCCCTCCCAAAAGGAGGGGATTAGACCAGATGACCTCCACAGTCCTTTTCTAGTCTCCTTCAGTTCTAATGAATGCATTTGCTAATCTTTCACTCAAGGAGACTATTAGGAATTGTCAATTTGGGATGGATTCTGAACTGGTTCATATTAGGACTGTTGGTTTCTGATTTGTTTTGAGAGGGCAGTGTGTCTTAGCAGGTGGTACAGTGGCTAGAATTTGGAAACAGAGTTTGACTCTGTTTGCCTCAGTTGACTCATTTGTAAAATGAGCTAGAGAAGGAAAAGATAAAACCTTCCAGTATCCTTGCCAAGAAAACCCCAATTGGGATCACAAAGGGTCTGACATGATTAGACTGAATAACAAATATGGTGGATAAGGCATGGAACTTGGAATTAGAAAGAATTGGATTCAAATCCTACTTCAAACATTTAGTGGCTGTGTGATCCTGGGGAACTCTCTAAAACTCTCTTTGCCTAAATATCTATACAATGAGGAGTTTGGACTTGATGCTTTCTACCTCCAAATCTATATGTTTACAATCCTGGGATTTTTGTCCTGTTCTCTGTGGCCTCCAGAGGTTCTTCCAGAAACAAATTCCCACCGGATCTCCCTGGTCTTTGTTCTTTTTTTTTTTTTTTTGATCTAGCTTAGAGACTAGCCTGACCCACTGCTCCTATTTCCAGGTGAAAGGGATTTTGATTTCCTCAAATTTGTTTGGAACGCTTCACCTGGATTTCTCCTTCATCTTGATCAGATTCTGCCTATTCTTCTTCTTGGAGTCTTCTAAACACTCTCCACTAATTTCTAACCAAGCTAACTGTGTCTGTCTTCTAAATGTGGATTATCCTCTCCTACCTCTAAACTCAGGTGCCACCTTTCCTCTTTTCAACTGTTTGATCCTTCCCTTTTTTGATGTTCATTTCAAATGCCATCTGGTCCATAAAGTCTTTCTTGATCCTCCCATTGGTGAAGTTATTCCCTCATTAAACTGTTCAGCTCACTTTTTTTTATTTATTTAAAATTTTTTTATTTTCTCCAGTTACTTGTAAAACAAACTTTTTTTTTTGGTTATACATGTATGTTCATTTTTTATATAATCCCATATAAATCTGTTGAGAGAGAAAAACAACAAAAAAGAAAAACCGTGAGAAAAAAAAAGAAGGAAAAAAAGGTGAATATAACATGTGTTGATTTATATTTGATCTCCACAGTTCTATTTCTGGAGGTGGATGGCATTTTCCATTCAAAGTCACTGAATTGTTGAGAAGAACCAGGTCTGTCATAGGTGATCATTGCACAATCTTGCTATTACTGTGTAGGTTGTTTTCCTGGTTCTTCTTGTTTCTCTCAGCATCAATTTGTATAAATCTTTCCAGGCCTTTCTAAAATTAGCCTATTCATCGTTTTTTAATAAAACAATAATACTCCATTACTTTTACATTAGGTCTTCACAGTTCTCTCTCTGCCTGTACATGACATTTCCCATCCAAAGTGATTGTTAATTTAAGGATTGTTTTAGACCACTGAACCACTGAGAAGGATCAAGTCTGCCATAGTTGATCATGGCACAATTTTGCTGTTATTATGTACAATGTTTTCTGAGTTCTGCTTGTTTCACTCAACACCAGTTATATAAACCTTTCCAAGTTTTTCTAAAATCAACTTATTCATTATTTTTAATGAAATTTCTTTCATTTCTTTTATATACCATAACACTTTATTTTTGTAACTCTAATATATGTAAACTTTACTAGCTTAAGACTATGCTAGAGGCAGCTGGTGATCCAGTGCATGGAGCACTAGACATAGAATCAGGAAGATGTGAGTTAAAATCTGGCCTTAGATAATAACTTCATGACCCTGGACAAGTCACTTAACTCAGTTTGCTTTAACTATAAAATAGGGCTATTAATAGCACCTACTTCCCAGAGTTGCTGTGAAGATCAAATGAGATTATATTTATAAAAAGTACTTGGCATATATAGCCTATATTTTAGGGAGGAGGAAGAGAAAAGAGGAGGAGAAAAACCTGGAATTCAAAATTTTATTTTAAAAATGAATGTCAAAAATTGTCCTTACATGTAATTGAAAAAAAAATACCATTTAAAAGAAAAGATTAAAAAATAAAAGAGAGAAATATAAAAAAAGAAAAATTAAGTGGTTGACATATTGCCTGCATGCAATATGGTAGATCCTATATAAACTTATTCTCCCTCTAACTTTTGGAACACTCCTGTATATTGTTGTTTCCTATGCCTTATCCTTCAACTAGACTGGAAGTTCCTTGAGGGCAGGGCCCTTGGTTTGTTTATTAGTATGACCATAGTTCTAGAGATGAAAAGACCCCAGAGACCATCTTTTTTTTTTCTTTCTTTTTTTTTTTTTTTTATAGATAAGGAGACTAAGGACAGAAAGTTTAAGTAATTTGATCAAAGTCACAAAGTCAAAGGTGGGATTTGAGACAGTATTCTTTCCACCATACCAACTGCTTCCCGAAATGTAAAATCCCTCTCCCACTGCACCTCTCTGCATCTTAGAGAGTGCTCTGTACATAGTAGGAGCTTAACAAATACTTTCTTTTATTGGAATGTACATTCTATACATATAGCGTCCTTCAGTTAGACTACAAGTTTCCTGAAGGCAAAGAGATTATTTTCATCAATGTATTGGTAATATCCTGAACTGTATCCTGTTCATTTGTTGGATTTAACAAAAGATTTCTGAATCAAATTAAAATGGAACTTCCTATAGCATGTCTTCCCTTTTCCTGTAGGTCATTCTAATTTTCAAAATTCTAGACTATTATTATTATTTTCTGATTACTATGTGCTGGGCATTGAGCAATGGTGTGGAGTATGAAGGATACAAAAATGTATGAGACCTTGAGGAATTTCTGCCCTTGATGAATAAGGCTCCAGGCTGGGAAGAAATTACAGTTTATTCTTTCTCAGTCAGATAAGGAAGGCTGTCTAGTAATAAAAAAAAAAAGTTCTGGATTTGTAATCAGAAGAAAAGAAGTTAAGTCTGAGACCAAGTAACTATTATGTGTGGGCTGATCACTTTATCCCTCTCAGTTTGTTCATCTATAAAATAGGTAAATTGGGATGATATAGTAGTTAATAATACTTGCACCCCTTCCTTCATAAGATGTTCTGTGAGGGGAAAAAAGTGCCATGAAAATTTCAAAGTGTTGCAGAAGCATGAGTTATTATTAATAGCTAGTAGGGAGGTGATAAGATAGGTACAAAAATAGCTACAATACAAGGCAGTGTGTGGTAATTGCTATGATTGGTACAAACAAAGATCATGTAGAAGCCTGTAGGAAGAGGGATTACTTTCAGTTGAAACAATTGAGGAAGGTTTTCAAGAGAGTTTTTTCCACTGTTCTGGGAGTTAGTGAAAATTAGTGAAATGGTGCAGATTAATGGCATTCATCCTTTAAAAGCATGTGTAATGATGGGATAATGGAAGGAGGGACGGACTTGGAGTGAAGTGGGTTCAAATCCTTCTTTCAAAGATTAAAAACTATGTAACTATTTTCAGATTGCTCCCTGAGTCTCAATTTCCTCTCTTTTAAATGGGGATAATAATAATAATAATAATATATTATATATACACATACAAAAAGTATAATAATTAATATAAATAAAATATAATTTAATATAATTTAAAATGTACATAATAATAAATTTACCAATGAGGGAAGTCCTACCAATGGAAATTAACATTTTCTCTGCAACATACAGTGTTAGAGAGCTGCCTAAAGCAGAAGTGTCAAACTTGGCCACAAGAAACCTATAAAAATTCTCAAAGCAGGAGCCTGAAGGCAGTTAAAATGTAATTGGAAAATGTTTAACGAAAAGTTTTTAAAATGCAATACAAATAATGTTAATTTGTGATTTTTTAAGTCAATAAGCCTGCTTCTGGGATCCATTTTGAAACTACTGAGACAAAATGATCTTGCTCAAAATCATATAGCCAAGAGGTGTCAGAGGTGAATATCTAAAATCCTAAAGATGCCAATGATAGATACTATTGTTTATGATGCAGCTTCTTAAGTCTTATGGCAATAGAACTCACATGTCCAGTCTTTATCCTGAAGTGTTATTATGTCCAGTTTGTGAAAGAGGAAACTGGGACTCAGAGAATTTGTTTTTGCTTTTATATCCTCAGCAGCTAGCAAAGAATCTATCTTATGGCACTTAATATTTATTGACTGATCCCTTTGGCCCATGGTTCCACAGCTAGTAAATGTCCCCATGATTTGAACCCCCCAGTCACGTCTATTCAACTCAGCAATGGTTGACCCTACAGAAATAATTTCAAAATGTTTGATCTACAATAATGATCTGCATTCACATAACATTTTTGTAAACATCTTTTGAAAGATTATCTCCTTGATTCTCACAATAGGACTAAATACTATGTAGGTGCTAAAAGTCCATTTTGCAGATGATGAAATTTAGGCACAGTGTGAATTAGTGAAACAGTAAACTGATAGTAGACTCTAACACAGAGCTGATTCTCTTGAGGCTTTTTTCTAAACACCAATCTGGTTTAAAAAACAAAGTGAGCAGTAAAAAAATCTGCATGACATTGTTTAACCTTTATTGTATTGCTTGCAGTCTAGGGGAGAGGGGAGGAAAGATGGAAGGAGAAAAATTTGGAACATAAGGTTTTGCAAAGTTGAATGCTGAAAACAGTCTGCATATATTTGGAAAACTAAAAAGCTATTATAAAAAAATTTTAAAATAAAATAAAAGTATGTTTGGACAAATGCAAAACAAACAAACAAAACAACTGCATGGAGTCCTTCCTGACACATTTGGTTAACTTCAGAACACTCCAACTAAGAGAAGCAACAAAAGTAATTCATAATTGGCAATTAGCCTTCCCATGTGATTATCTTGTGGAAATTTGAAAAAGAAAAAAAAAAAAAGAAAGGTTACTTTTAGAAAGCAAATCTTTGAATGAAATAAAATTAAGAAAACATTGATATAATGCCTCACGATCATTGTTTCCTTTTCTCTCTCTCTCTATTCCCTATCTTATATCATCAGGAAAGGCAGTGAAGTGTGAGAAAAACATCTTGGTTCTCTATGATGTTTTATAGAGTTCAGTTTAATGCAGAAAATAACTACTATGTTCAATGTTCTGTTCTAGGTGTTGGAGATAAGCAAAGTTTAGGTAAGATATTTCATATAGTTCACCATCAAATATGGAGATGTAAGAAGCATACATACAGGAAAAAATAGATACATAATGATCCATTGTAAGTATATTAGGGAAGGGCATATTATGTGAAGTCTAAGGGGAGAGAGGCCCATAGACCTTTCTTTGAGGGGAAAATCTCCGGTGAAATGGTAGTGGGAAAAATAAAAGAAACTTTATTCTAGGTGGAGGAAACAAAAAGGTTAACAAATATATAGTGAAGTAGGGTTAGTTTTAAATGTCTGAATTCCTAAAGGGCTTACAATGTCTTTTCTCTGATTTTTTGTGGAAATAATTCCAGAGGACTGAAGTTTGAGTAAATTTTTCTAGTCTTTGAGAATCCCCTTCCTTTTACAGACACATATAGCCATTTTACAAGTCCCACTTGAATGAACTTTGGGGAGAATAGAAACATTAAAGAGATCCTAAGGAGAAAGGAAAAATTAAAGGAGTCAAATTAAATTAAGGGGAAGTATTAAAAAATGTTCTAAATCACTACTGATTAGAGAAATGCAAATTAAAAGTACTGTGAGGTACCACCTCATACCTCTCAGACTGGTTAAGATGACAGGAAAAGATAATGACAAATGCTGGAGGATATGTGGGAAAACTAGGACACTAATGTATTATTGGTGGAGTTGTGAAATGATCCAATCATTCTGGAGAGCAATTTGGAAATATGCCCAAAGGGCTATAAAACTGTTCATATCCTTTGACCCAGCAGTGACACTACTGGATCTGTATCCCAAGGAAATCATAAAGAAGGGGAAAAGACCCATATGTGCAAAAATGTTTGTAGCAACTATTTTTGTGGTAGCAAAAAATTGGAAAATGAGTAGATGCTTACAGATTGGGGAATGGCTGAATACATCGTGGCATGTGAAAGTAATGAAATATTATTGTACTATAAAAAAGATGAACAAGTTGATTTTTGAAAGGCCTGGAAAGATTTATATGAACTGATACTGAATAAAACAGGCAGAACCAGTAATACATTGTACACTGTAGCAGCAAGATTGTATAAGGATCAACTATGAAAACCTTGGTTCTTCTCAGCATTTTGAAAAAATTCAAGGGAGGGGAGAATATGATCATTATCTTCAAATATGTGAAGGGGATGTATGTTTAAGTGGGATTGGACTTGCTCTGCTTTGTCCCAGAAGATTGAAGGAGGAGCAATGAGAAGAAAAATCAGAGGAACAGATTTTAACCTGAGATAAGGAAAACTAGCACTTGGAGCTGTCCAAGTTAGGATTTTTGAACTAGAGCCCTCCAAATCACTTGTAAAGAATGCTGGAGTCCTTGCAATGTGGGAGGATTGCTGGTCAGGTACAATTTGGATTTGATGGCCTCTGAAGGTTTTGAGAGTCCATGAAAATCTGGGAATATTAAGGAATTGCACCAAAGAAGGATCATAGTCCTTTCTAATCATAACAGGAGTTACCACTCTTCTGAATCAATAAGTTGTCTTAGATCTTTTTGCAAAGTGTTAAAGAAACATTCCATAGAGAATCTGATAAGCTACTGGACTTAGTGCATGCAAAGAACTAGTTAATTGCAAACATAAAAGCACAATAAAAACAGAACTTTATTTTATTTTTAAAAATTCTGCTATGAGGAGCAGCTAGATGGCACAGTGGATTCAGCCCTGAAGTCAGGAGTCTCACAGGAGTTCAAATGTGGCCTCAGACACTTCACTTCCTAGCTGTGTGACCCTGGGCAAGTTACTTAACCCCAATTGCCTCAGCAAAAAAAAAAAAAAAAAAAAAATGGTGGTGTGTTCTTCCCTAGAAGACTTCAGGAAAAGTATAGGTAAGGTGTAATCGTAGCCATACGACATAAGAAATTTGTGTTCAGAAAGCCTGGGTTTGAATCCTGTCCCTATGGTATATTACCATACAGGTAATTTACTTCTGCAACTTTGGGCAAGATACAACCTCTGTATGGTTGTCAGTTTGTTCATTATAAGATAAGGGGTTTATACTAGTTGATCTCTGAATTCTCTTCTAGCTCAAAATCATGTGAGTTTATAACCATATGAAGATAGAACACTGAAACAGAAGACTTGTGATCGATCTCTCATGGCTCTGCTTCTTTTGAGTATAAATGGCATGTAGGGGAGTTACTTTGGCAGTGGAGGTTTTGTTTTTTGAAAACTTTCCTTATCAAAGGTATGATATGGTCTTTATATTAAATATGGGAACTCCCCTCTAGGTTCTTCTTCTAAGAGTCTGTTGTGGTATAGTAGAATAAATGTTGAGCTTAATGTCCTAAAATCTTAATTCAAAGGCCAGCTCTGATACTTGCTGTAGTCAAATTACCTGATCTCTGTAAGCATCACAGTCCCCAGATGTAACATGGAGATAATACTTGTAGTACCCATTTCTCAGGGTTGTTGTGAGGATCACAATATATGTGAAAAGTGCTTTGAAGACTTTAAATATCAGCTATTATTCTGCCTTCAGATTTGGGACCTTTTTAAAAAATTATGTTTTTGATTAGGAGGATAATAAACTCTTGGCTAATGTTTGGAGCAGAGAAAATCCTATTGTTCATTGGAAAATCAGATTTTTTTTCCTTGTAGATAAATTCTGTTCCTTTATATCAGATTCTGTTCTCTCTGTTTTTTTCTCTTTCTCTGTCTCTCTATCTCTTCTCCCTTTCTCCTTTCTCCTTCCATCTCTGACCCACTACATGCCTGATAGTAAAAGAGCAAGTTGTTTTGGGAATGGGGTAAACTTTTCTGAGGACCTGTTTCATTCTCAGTGGGTATCCACATATGACTATAGCTAATTCCACTGGTGGCTATGGTAGGAATAAGAAGTCAAAAGGGGTGGAGATGAATGATAGGGAAACTAGGTTGCATAAATCTCATTTTGAAAAATGTTATGAGAAAATGAGATAGTTTAATGCAAGTCTGTCCTGTCTAGACTAAGAAGTAGGGCACTGACCTTTACTTACCTGATGATGTTTAATTTGGTGGGTTTACTTCCATGGATATGAGAGCACTCTGGATGAGAGGTCATCTTGTTTGGTTTGGAACCAATGAAAGAGATGCAATTCTTCCCACACTCTGCTATCTGGGAAAAAAACAAACAAACAAACAAAAATTGGCAATGAATTTGAATTAATTTCAATAACATTCAACTCTTTTTCCTTTTATTTAACACCACTACCTACTTCCAACCCCATTCCCATTCTTTCTCAGACATCAAACAACAAAATGTAAAGCATTTTGAAAAACCTTGGTGTACCACATACATGTCAGCTTCTTATTAATATTATTATTATCTTGAAAGAAATTCAGATAATTATTTTTTTTCTCCAGCAGTTTTATTAAAATCCTGTTCTTGTGTTCCAGAATGTGGTTTTCTACAAATTACCAGGAGCAAAGATCCTAAAGTGATCTTATTAACATCTTACAATTTTCTTACATCTCTCTCATTATATCAAATCAACAAATCACCAAAAGGGACAACTTTAGGGAGAAAAACAAAATGAATCATCATGTTTTCATATATCACAGGAAAAGCACCTTTATAAACAATTTTGAGACAGAATGAATGACATGAGTCTGGTTGGTTACATAAAAGCAGCCAAGGAGATTCCTGGCAAAAAAGAGGAACACCCATTGGAACAAAAATAGATTCCCCCCAACCCAAAATATGTGTGTGTATAGATTATATACATATATATATATATTAGAAGAAATTAGATGAAATGATCATCCCCTATAAAGGGGAGGGGGAAGCCTCTAAGCCTCTTTCATTTACATATTATTTACAAATACTGGACCTGGAAGGCCATCTTTTACAAGACCCAGCACATTTTAGCGATAATTATATTTTGTGTTGGTGGTTTGGGCTAAGGGGAGAGGAAGAAACAATATTTTTAGGAAAGGACAATTTGAAAATGATTCACTGAACCCTGAACTTGGGGCAGCTAGTTGGTGTACTGGATAGAGCATCAGCTTTGAAGTCAGGAGGACCTGAGTTCAAAGCTGACCTCAGACACTTAACACTTCCTAGATGTGTGACCTTGGGCAAGTCACTTAACTCCAATTGCCTCAGCAAAAAACAAAACAAAAAAAAAAAAAACCCAAAACGAACAAACAACAGCAACAACAAAAACCCCCTGAATTTGAAGATAATCATTAAAGGTGGGGACAGTGGATTCAGTCTCCCCCTATTTCATTCTTAGTTTCCCCACTGAATAAATATGCCAAAGAAATATGCCAAAGTATAGATTCAAGAGAGCTGAAAGTTCATCAGATACCTTTGCTCTCCGATTTATCCAATGGAGCTTCTTCATTCTAGCTTCCCTATTAGCCAAAAGCTTCCAGAATAATGCTTTGGATTATTTTTTAACCAGTTCTCAAAGTTTCAGTAAGCCTGGAAGCTACTAAATCAATGTAGTACTAATAGATATATCTCTGGAAGCTGGTCTCATGCTTCTTTATGGTCCTAAAACCAACCTTACAATAAAAGATTACTTGTGTTTCTTAGACATAGCTTGAACCTCCCACTCCCTTGCTTCAATGCTTCCCTATTATTTCTAAGATCAGATTCAAACTTATTTGCTTGAAATTTAAAAACAAACACATAAGAGTTTAAAAAATACTTGTTGAATTGAATTAGAGAGACCAAAAAACCCAAACAAATCAACCCCAAAACATTTTGCCCTTATGCAAATTTATCTTTCCTTATGATATTTCTAGTCAGCCTAGTAAAAGAACCCCTTTTCTGTTTCTCTGCATTTTTTCTGTCTCTGATGTCCTGAGTACCTATTCCCCTTGTCCCCCAGTTGTCCTATATCTGAATCTGGAACCTCACATTTCTCTTATCTCTGAGATCTTTGTATTTTTTTGCATGGATACAGTGATTTGAGGCTCTCTGACTCTTTATATTCTGTGTGTATACTCCTGATGTCTGTCTCCATTGTTTCTCTAAGTTTCTGATGAATGATGCTATCCAAGCTTTGGAAAGTAGGAGTATGTTAGAAGTAGTTTGACTTCTGTGAAACTTTCTAGAAAAGAGAGAGAACTTACCTCACTCCTAAAAAGAACACCCTACTCACCCAAAGGCAATACTTGGTAACCTCTTGCTCCGTACCACTTAAACCTGCCATTTCCTTGAGTGTAATGAGGATGCTTGTCTGATTCAGGGATGTATTTTTCCACTAGAATATGAGCCTGTTTTCTGCTCAAGTCCTAAATCATAATGTTAGATCAACTAGACTGGGGAAGCACTGATACTGAACCCTATAACCTTTAGAAGATCCCCTTCTCAAAACTTAAGTATTTTTATCCTGACTTTTCTTTTCTTTTTTTTTTTATTAAAACTTTTTATTTGCAAAACATATGTATGGGTAATTCTTCAACTTTAACCCTTACAAAGCTTTCTGTTACAAATTCCCCCCCCCCCCCAGTCCCTACCCCTTCCCTAGATGGCAGGATATCCACTACATGTTGACCCTGACTTTTCTAGGAGGAGGGTAGGACAAAAGGAAGAGGGGAGAGGGGAGGTTGTGGCAGATAGAATTTTAGCTTAATCTGACCTTCAGGAATTTATTAACTGAATTGATTGGCTATACTAACTGGTGACCTCCATGTCTTCTTCAGCAATATACATTAGGTCACTTTTGTGGGAGTGGAATAGTTGATAGGAGGTCAGGTGATGGAGGCTGAGTGGGAGGGAGGCAGCATTTGGTTTACCATTAGTTACTAGACTTATCAAGAGAGCCCCATATTAGTCAGAGGATAGAATGCTGCTATGGAGTTATCTATTTCTTCTGCTATCTGCCTGTTTGGTATTCAGGCAAGGTGGATTGCTCCTCATTGTTCTCTGTTTTAGATTAGACATTCACTTGATCACCTTTTAAGTTTTGTCATTCTCACATTCCTCTTCGAACATGGAACGTGGCTCCTCCAGGGACAAACTGCTAACAGTGTCTGGACAGCTTGGCTTCAGGAGATTGGCTGTCTGCCTCCAGGTCTTCTCCCTACGGCCTCTGCCTGAAAGGAGAATGTGTGTGTGATAACAGTGCCCATCATAAGGCCCCCAATGGAGCAGGAGAGCCCCATTCTTGGTGTATGTTTGTAAGGGTTGCTGCATGGTAGAAGGGATGGATTCTATGTTCTAGTAAGAGCAATAGGAAATAAAGAGATCTTGAAAGTCTTAAACTGCATGCTTCTTTCAATTAACTGCAACTCCTCCCCCAACCAAACTCTTTGCAAGATCACAGAATCATGGAGCTGGAAATAACTTCAAAAGTTATCTAGCCCAAGGGTTGTTTATCTGAGACCCATGGACCAACTTCGAGGGATCCTTGAATAGATTTCAAGGGATCCATGAACTTGAATGGGGAAAAGAAAATTACATCTTTATTTGCACTAATTTCTAACTGAAATTTAATATTTTTTCTATTATGAATGTGGGCCACCTGTCAGATTGGCTAAAATGACAGGAAATGATAATGATAGCTGTTGGAGGGGATGTGGGAAAACTGGGACACTGATACATTGTTGGTGGAACTGTGAACGGATCCAACCATTCTGGAGAGCAATTTGGAGCTATGCTCAAAGAGTTATCAAGCAGTGCATACCCTTTGACCCAGCAGTGTTTCTACTGGGCCTATATCCCAAAGAGATTTTTAAGGAGGGAAAGGGACCCACATGTGCAAAAATGTTTGTGGCAGCCCTTTTTGTAGTGGCAAGAAACTGGAAATTGAAAAGATGCCCATCAATTGGAGAATGGCTGAATAAATTATGGTATATGAATGTTATGGAATACTATTGTTCTGTAAGAAATGACCAACAGGAGGATTTCAGAGAGGATTGGAGAGACTTGCATGAACTGATGCTGAGTGAAATCAGCAGAACCAGGAGAACATTATACACAGCAACAAGACTATACGATGATCAATTTTGATGGACATGGTTCTCTTCAACAATGATGTGATTCAAACCAGTTGTGCTGCGATGAAGATAGTCATATACATCCAGAGAGAGGCCTGTGGGAACTGAGAGTGAACCACAACACAGCATTTTAACGCTTTCTGTGAATATTTCCATGCATTCTGTTTTCCTTCTTAGGCTGTTTTTTTTCTTCTTCTCTTTCTAGATCTGATGTTTCTTGTGCAGCAAGATAACTGTATAGATATGTATACATGTATTGTATTTGTCATATAATTTATCCTATCTAGCATGTATTAGATTACCTGTCATCTAGGGGTGGGGGGTGGGGGGAGGGAAAGGAAAAGCTTTGGAAAAAAAAAGTTTTGTTTTGTTTTGTTTTTTTGCAAAGGTCAATGTTGAAAAGTCACTCATATGTTTTGCAAATAAAAAGCTTTATTAAAAAAAAAAAAGAGAGAAGTATGAAGGCCAAAACTTTTATTTTAAATGGAGCTATTTTGATGTAAATAACAGAATGTTCAATCATTTAAAAATTATATATCTCTTTTATCCATGTATTAACATATCAGTAAAATGTCATTAAAACATATTATGAATGTGGGCAACAAAATATTATTCTGAGAAGTGATCTATAGACCTCACCAGACTGCAAAATGAAAAGGTTAAGAATTCCTGTTTATGAATAAACAGACTGGAAAAGGTGACATGAAGTGCCCAAGATAATAGAAGTAGTTAATAGCAGAGCTGAATTTGAACTGAGTTCTTCTCCTGGGACCCAACACACCAGCACCTCAGGTGCTTCCCATCATAGATTATTTTTACTAAATTCTACCCCAAATCATACCTACCAGAGAATGGTGCTTCTATAAGAAGGAATCTCTTCTAGTTTCCAAGGTACATAATTGTGCCAGGAATAACCAAATCTGAACTTGCCTCATGAGTCTTGTGACCCCAGACTGAAAGGGGAGAAGGGTTCAGAATCATGCTGCCTTCCAAGCAGACTTCCAGAATCTGGGAAACAGCAGCCTATATGTTTCAGTGATTGAGATAATTACTGAGAGAAAGGGATGAGAGAAAGGATGAAAAGAAAGGAAAGGAAAAAATCTTAGACAAAAAAGATGAAGAAAGGCACAGTGTTTAACCAGAACTCATTTTGAAGTAGATAGTATATAACATATCTGAATTATCATTTTTACTTATGATGGGTGGGTAAGGTATATTATGCCAATTACATCAAAACAATAGCATTTTGTTTCCCTTGCACTGAACCTGATAAAATTGCCTGTCCAAGAAAAGGAAAGTATTTCACTCCTGTACCTTTGAAAAGGATAATCCTTTCTGCACTTCCTCTCCAGGGGCAGGGTGTCCTTTGTTCTCTTGCCTCTGACCCACAGGGTACTACTCATTTCACCTTAAGTTTTGAGGAAAGAGCTTCCAGCTGAATTAAAAAAAAAAAATGCAGTGTGATGAAATGAACAGCCATTCAAGCAAATTGGAAAAAGAAAAATCAAAGGGTCACTTGGGGGAACTACTTTATTTAAGAAAGTACAGGCCATGTTTTAGTGATTTGATTTGATTTTAATGAACCCATGATTTCATCAATGTTGGAAACTCATTTCACTGATTTTGAGACAGAGAGAAACAGAGACAGAGAGAGGAAACAAGAATGACAAGTAGGTTGAAAGAAAGCCTGGGAAACAAAGCACTTTGGTACTTATGTCTATTAAGAAGTTAGTAATAGATTTTGCCTATTGTCTAAGAACCAGCTGACCTGAAATCAGAGAATTGCCACCAAAAAGCTGATCATAAAATGACGCTTTTTTTTTTCATTCAAAGTAACTCACAAATAATATTTTCTGAATTGTGAAGGGTTTGTGATTTTGGCCAATAAAGGGAGGAACCATATTGAAAAAAAATTAAGAACCTTGACATATTGAAGTAGAGTTTCATGTCTTAAATGGCTAAAACTCATTGTTAGTCAGCCCTCTCTGAGAGTGACCATATCTTAGATTTATCCTGAGAAGATTTTGAAAAGGAAATTTAAAAGTGGCATTGAAAATGTAGAAAAGCAGTATGTTATGGGAGATAACACTCTGGATTTGGATTCAGGAAGACTTAGATTCAAATACTACCTCTGAGACTTTCTGGCTGTGGGACTAAACAAATCATTCACCTCCCTGAGCCTCTGTTGTAAAAAGTATAATTGCTTCTACCTCACAGGGTTGTTATGAGACTCAAGTGAAAAAATGCATGTAAAGCACTTTGCAAACCTGAAAGGACTATATAAATGTAAGCTGTTATTATTATGAAGATATCATAGGGTAGGCTAATGTTATATGTAACTTTTCTTTTATTCTACCCAGAATTAATTCCTTGGAAGGAGAAAGAAGAAACTCTTGGTGGGGTGAGGGAGTTCCTATGCTTCTCTCATATGACCATTACTGATGGTACCCAGACGTAGAACCCAAAGCAATAAATGGGAGGAAGGTAAAATTTAGGCTTGATGGCAGAAGAACCTTGTTAGCCACCAGAGCTGTCCAAAGTAGAATGGATTGTCTCTGGAGGTAATGGATTCCCTCTTTTTGGAGGTATTCAAACTCTGCTGGAATAAATGATCACTTATCAAGTAAGTCAGAGATTCCTTTTTGGGTATGAGTTGGCTGAGATGGTCCTTCCCAAATTTCAAACTGTGTTCTGTGATCCTGATTCAGTTATGGACACTGTGCTACAACTTCTTAGTGGAATAATTGATAGATACTGAAGAATAAGTCAGAATCTCCATAACTCTTGATCAACTTAGGAGAAATTGTGCATGTCACCAGACCTATCATGGAGTGACCCTTACTTACATTACTCTCATGTTCTAAATTATATCTCATCTGATCCAGACCTCTACCAGATAATGTACATAGAAGTACCCAATATGCCACCATGGAGCAACTCTACCTGAACCACAGTCATAAAAAGGGACTTGGACTCTCCTCTCTCTGGTATGAGACAAGACCACATTTCCAGAGGTGAAAGATCAGCATTTTATTATTTGTTAAACCACTCAGCTTCCTAGAAATAAACATGGTCTCTGATGTTGATTTGAGAACTAGAGGATATCTTTCAAGTCTAATAAATGTGATAAAAATAAATAACATCCTTTCATAAATTTAATGGAGCATAGCCCTATGTTTATCTTGTGTCATGTACTTGAGATTACTGCACTGGAGGAAGAAAACACTTGATTAATGCACTGACTCTATTTTGTAATCTGTGGCTGACTGGAAGATCTTTCTCTCCTTCCTGCTATTCCTTTTCTTTACTCTTTTGTCTGGGAAAGTTATCAATGGTGTTACTTTGTGATAATAATAAAACAACAATCTCCTGATTTGCACAAATGCAGCCAAACAAAATCTCTCTCTCTCTCTTTTTTTTTTCCTCGAGAGAAGGATGATTTTTTTTTTTTTTGGTTACTTTTAAAAATTTCAGGGTGTGGGCTTGTCAGCCTTGCACAGGATTGAAATGCGGAGAGAACCATATTTCATTAAAATGGTTATCTTGAGAAGAGGAAAAACTATAATTTAAAATTAAATACCAAAGCATCTGCTGAGGAATTCAAAAGAGCATTGGACCAGAAGTCAGAAGACTGATGATATCTACCATTTATTATCTGTGTGACTTTAGGCAAGTCCCTTAACTTACCTGCATCTCAATTTTCTTACCTATCACATGAGGGGATAGGACTACATAGTCTCTCTTTCTTCCAATTTTAACATTTCAATTTCCAATGATTGTGACATTAATTCACATTTAAATTTTATTTTATAGTTTCAAATAAAATATGGTCCTCTCACTTGATCTTTACAATAACCAAATGAGGAAGTTTTATGGGAAACATGAGTAAGAAAATTGAATCAGAAGTATAGTGGCACATTTTCTGTCTTCCAGTACAGTGTTTTTCTTTTTTTTTTTTTCTTTTTCTTTTTCTTTTTTTTATTGAAGCTTTTTATTTGGATAACATATGTATGGGTAGTTCCTCAACATTGATCATTACAAAGCTTTCCATTACAAATTTTCCCCCCAGTCCCCTCTCCTCCCCTAGATGGCAGGAAGTCCACTACATGTTAGTTATATTAAAATACTTGACAAGTCGAATATATGTATACATATTTCCATACTTATCTTGCTGTGCAAGAACAATCGTATCTACATGAACAAAAAATATCTGAGAAAGGAAACCCAGTGCAAGCAAACATTGATAGAGACCATGAGAATGTTATGTTGTAGTCCACATTTCACATCCCCCTCTCTGGGTGTATATGGCCTTCTTCACCGAACAATTGGAACTGGTATGAAACATTTCATTGTTGAAGAGAGCCATGTCCATCAGAATTGATCATCATGTAATACTGTTGTTGCTGTGTATAATGATCTCCTGGTTCTGCTCATCTCACTCAGCATCAGTTCATGCAAGTCTCTCCAGGCCTCTCTGAAATCATCCTGCTGGTCGTTTCTTACAGAACAATAATATTCCATAACATTCATATACCATAATTTATTCAGCCACTCTCCAATTGATGAGCATCCATTCAGTTTCCAGTTTCTAGCCACTACAAAAAGGGCTGCCACAAACATTCTTGCACATATGGGTCCCTTTCCCTCCTTTAAAATCTCCTTGGGATATAGGGCCAGTAGAAACACTGCTGGGTCAAAGGGTATGCATAGTTTGATAACTCCAGTACAGTGTTTTTCAATGGAGTTGTACTCAACATTGTAATCCAAATCTCAAATATTCATCTTACACAATCAGAAATCATAGAAAGGGGAAGAAGATATGACAGGTCTAGAAGTGGACCTTTGAGAAACCTGTTTTTCACTCAAATTTACATTGTAAATGGCCAACTATTCTCAATGCTATGTCAAGAGACATTGAAAATATATCCATACAATGACATTAAATATCAAGATCCTTGAGAACTATAATTAGCTCAATTTTCTCTTTGTATACTTAGTTCCTAGGATGATGGCTAGCACAAGATGGGCATTTATTCAATGCTTGTTGGTTTATACATTATAGCTAAACTACAGCAGTAGGTCATAGGCCAGAGGGAATATCTTTTTAATGGCTGCTACTGAAAGGACCTACCATTGCAAGCTACTAACTGGGCAAAATGACATTGAGTGGGGGAATTACTAGATTATGGAATTGAATAGAATTCATGGAAGGGTGGGTCTTAAGATATGCAAAAACTGACCTCCAGTAGAGACAGACTTATCAAAAGTTCTACTTGAGAGGGGTAGGAGGTGAAGAGTATAGTGGGGGTAGTGAAGTTGGAAAGGGAAGATGAAGAAATCACCCATTCTCGTACTGAGAGCACAGTTTGGGAACTGATGGATTGTAAAATCTTGGATTTTGAAATAGAAGGGACTTTACAGACCATAAATTCTACCACCTAATTTTACAGATTAGGAAACTGAGTACCAAAGAGATTGCCCAGGATCAGTTACTAAATATCTGAGTTGGGGTTTTAACTCAGTCTTTGTGACTCTTAAATCTAGCTGTCTATCCACTAGTTTTATTGTTCCCTATTGTATGCAAGACAGCCATTTGTCCTTAATCCCCACCCTCTCAATTGAACCTTTTCTTTGTGACAAAGAAAAACTTTTAAACAAAACAAACCAACAGTGATGATATATCAGATAGTGCATATAACACTATACATCCTTAGTCCCCCATCTCTCCACTGGGAGAAGGAAAGTGTGTTTCATCAACAATTAACTGGTACTGGGATTGTTCAATACAATTGGTCCGTTTTTTTAATTTAGTTTAATCACTTCTTGTTACATTATGAGTTCTGAGCTGTCTCTCACTCTCCTTCCCAACCTTGCAGTCAACATTTCACACATATATATGTGTAATCATACAATACATATTTCCATATATCACCTCTTTCTCTGGAGATAGCTAGAATCTTCCTTCATAGGTTCTTATAGTTGATTTGAGTATTCATATTACTTAGAATAGCTTAATCATTCACAGTTACTCTTTTTTCCATATTTTTTTTTATTTTTTCAATTACATGTAAAGATAGTTTTCAACATTCATTTTTGTAAGATTTTAAGTTGCATATTTTTCTTCCTCCCTCCCTTATCTTCCCTCTCCCCCAAACAGCAATCAATCTGATATAGATTATACATGTACAATTATTTTAAACATACTTCCATATTTATTGTTATATCTTTAAACAATATTGCTGTAACTGTATACAACATTCTCTTGGTTCTGCTCATTTCACTTCATTATTTCGTGCAAATCTTTTCAAGTTTTTTCTAAAATCAAACTGCTTATCATTTCTTAGCAGTATCTCATCATAATCATATATCATCACTTTTTCTGTCAGTCCCCAATTGATGGCATTCTCTCAATTTCCGGTTCTTTTCCACCAAAAAGAGAGTTGCTATAAGTATTTTAGAACATTAAGGTCCTTTTTCTTTTCCCCAATTAGTCAGTTTGATAGCCTTTGTATCATTATTTATAATTATATAGAAACGGTACATACAGTTTCCTGCCTCTACTTTCTTTCTGCATTATTTCATAGGAGTCTTTTCCTAAATGTTTCTTTGAAATTCTTATATTTGTTATGATCTATGGCAAAATAATATTTAACTGAAAAATAATGTCACAATTATTGTGGCAGTCATTTGCCACAATTTCTGGCAAATTCCTTTATCAATGAATACCCTTTCCTTTCAAGTATTTTGTTACCAGAAAAAAATGTTATTATAAATATTTTGTTACAGAACTTTCCTTTTCATCACTGCTCCATAAGGATCTGTGGATCAAAGAACCTCATTGGTTTAAATCATTTTCTTGCATAATTCCAAATTATTTACCAGAAGACTTGGACCTATTTACAACTTTACCAACAATGACATCTTAGCATCTTTGCCAGTTTGTTGGCTGTAAAATGGAATTTCACTGTAAAATGAACAACTGAGTTGTTTTAATTTACATTTCTCTTCTTTATGACATGGAACATTTTTCACATAGTTGTTAATCATTTGTATGTCTTCTTCGGAAAATTATTCACATTATTTTACCACTAGTTTGTCAGGGAATGACCTTTTGTTGTACATATTTGTATCAATTCCCTATATATCTTAATGTGATGATTCTGTGCCCCTCCAACACCCTCCCCATAAAAAAACCCCCAAACTTGCAGCCTTGTTCCCTTCCAAATTGCATCAATTTCTATAAGAACTTTAAAATTTTATATTTAGACCCAAATGGACTATTTTATGTTTTGTAGTCAGTATCCCTTGAACGGTTAAGAATTGTCTTTCTGAGAAAGGGACCCACATGTGCAAAAATGTTTGTGGCAGACCTTTTTGTAATGGCAAGGAACTGGAAACTGAATGGATACCCATCAATTGGAGAATGGCTGAATAAATTATGGTATATGAATGTTATGGAATATTATTGTTCTATAAGAAACAACTAGCAGGATGATTTCAGAGAGGCCTGGAGAGACTTGCATGAACTGATGCTGAGTGAAATGAGCAGAACCAGGAGGTCATTGTACATGGCAACAAGAAGACTATATGATGATCAATTCTGATGGACATGGCTCTCTTCAACAGTGAGATGATTCAAAGCAGTTCCAATTGTTTGGTGATGAAGAGAACTATCTACACCCAGAGAGAGGACTATGGGAACTGAGTGTGGTTTACAACATAGCATTTTCACTCTTTTTGTTGTTGTTTGCTTGCATTTTATTTTGCTTCTCTCTTTTTTTTCTAACTGGTTTGATTTATTTTTCTTGTGCAGCATGATAATTGTATAAATATGTATGTATATATTGGATTTAACATATATTTCTACCATGCTTAACATATATAGGACTATTTGACATCTAGAAGAGGGCATGAGGGGAGAGAGGGAAAACTGAAACATAAGGTTTTGCAAGGGCTAATGTTGAAGAATTGTCCACACATATGTTTTGAAAAATAAAAAAGCTTTAATAAAGAAAAAAAAAGAATTATTCCTCTGTATAGTTAAAACTGGAAAATTGCAGAGATCGAGGGATGGCCGAAGAAGTCGTAGTATATGATTGTGTAAAGTAATGAGCTAATTAGTTTTAGAAAATGTGGAAAGACTTTCATGAAATAATAAAGAGTGAAATGAGCAGAACCAAGACAGCATTGTATATGTAACAACATTGTTTTAAGAAAAAGTTTTAGCAACTAAGTGATTTGACTATTATAAATATCCAAATTAACTACAAAGGACATATGAAAGAAGATGCTATCTGCTTCCAAAGAAAGAACTGATAAATAGAAGATATGTGTAGTACAATTTCACACACACACACACACACACACACACACACACACACAATACACATACACATATTTGTGTCAAATAGTAGCCATTTCTTGGACAAGGTGAGAAGATGTTAAAAAATATAAAAACTTCATAGCAGAGAATAAAAGAAAATGTAGAAGGAAATATAGAAAGCAGAATAGCTTTTGAAAATGATTAATAGTACTTATATAGTTGTTTTAAAAAAGTAAACAGTATAAAGTGTAAAGTCAGTTTTATAGTGAATCCTCTTTTTAGATTGTGCTGTGTAGATGGAAATGTTCTCTCCTTTTTGTCTTTATGTATTTAAGTTCAAAATGAATAAAAAATTAAATTAAAAAAAAAAGAATTCTCCCCCTGAAAAACTACTTGGTACCAGTTATGTAACTACCAAGTAAACTCATGATGCATAGTAATAATAAGTCAACATCCATATAGCCTTCTAAGGTTTATAAAGTGCTTTACATATATTATCTCACTTGATCTGAAGAAAAGATCTGTAAGGTAAGAGCTATATTGTCTCCAAGGGAAAATGATCAATTTCCAATGTTAAGGAGAAACCTACCCAATCATTGTTTGATTTCCAGTATAAACTTGTCTTCACTGAAGTTCTCTTCCTAAGAGCTTGGTTGAGACTCTGGGTTCTAATAGGTTATGACTAGCAACCTGGAAAGGTTTTGGAGTACAAGTTCATGATGAACTATCTATCTCTATTATCCTAAGAGCAGCCTAATTAAATTCGAAGAGAGTCATCACCAGGTTGGTTGTAGGTTGATGTCTTTTTCTCTCCCAGGCACAGAGATACTTGGACTATCTCTTAGAAGCCAGAGGGCCTATAATTCAGGAAGGGATTGGGGGAGGGAGGGTGAAGTGAGTTTATAGGTGGAATCACAGATAGTCTTTGAATTATTTCTGTAAATAGTATGAAATTGGTGAGAAATTCCAAATTAATTAAGAGTTGTTCATTTTCTACATTCTAACTCAAAGAGAAGAATCAGTACCTCCTTGCTAAGGTAGTTGATTTTTCATATTATACTTTATGGGATATCCTCTATTTACCTAATGTTTTCCTGTCCAGTCTTTCCAGACTATGAATTTTGTATATTTTATATACACGAAGGTGACTTTTCCTTCCTTTAATGACCAGTTCTTATCAGCACAGGCAACCCATACCAGGCTCATAAATATGTCACTCCCAGCTCACTCTTAGCCTTTGTACTTCAGAAACACAATTCCTTTATGAACTTTTTCCTCCTCTTTTCTTTGGAACTTGGAAACTTTGCTACTATCTCCAATCCAGCTTTCAGACTAGCTCCCACTTTTATTTCTCATTGGTAGATATAAATAAATGGGGGAGTGATGCTTGCACATTAGAATCATTACAGCAAGAGTATACAGACAATATAAAACAAGGTCCATGGAGCCAGGGCCTTCCTATTCCAATTAAATATTTCCTGTCAGTCTGTGCCAATTGTACATCTTGTAAGAACATTTGAAAGCAGAAGTCTGAACTCTCAGGGACCCCCCTCCCCACTCCATGACTTAAAAATCTGCTTCCTGTTTGACAAGATTTAATAAATAGGAGCAAATATGCACTTTCAGCAACACAAGTCATTGAGAGCTAGCTCAGATATGCAAAGGTGATGTTTCCTCTGCTTGTGTCCCCCCAGCCAGCAGTGCTGTCATCTATGATTGTTTTCTTCCTCACAGAGTGTCTCTGGACATCAGAGCTTTATAGTATAGAGCTCTAATGAAGTTTCCAAATTTATAGGAAATAATTACATACATTGGGACTTACTCTTCCCCAGCAGATCCTGAATGTGTTGTCTTAAAAAAGTCCAGTATATTCATGATATTGTAAATGTTAAATATTGGGCAATGGAACAGGAAGAATATGGGTCTTCATGCTGCCCTTAACATGTGCCTTTAAATTCTCTGTTCCTCAGTTTTCTCAATCCACAAAAATATTAATGCATTTTCAATTAATTAATTAATTAATTAGGATAATATTAATAGGGAGGACAAATGAGATGAAATGAGAACCAAGGCCATGTAGTGAAAGAGTAATAATAGCTCAAATTTTCATGTTACTTGTAAACTCACGTTTACCAAGAGCTTTCCACCCAACGGCCTTGTAGTTATACATTTACTATCATCTTCTCCCTCCATATTTTAAAGATGAGGAACTGAGCCGAAAGAACATCAGAAGATATTCTGTATAAAGGGACCTTATACATGACCTAGTTTAATCACTTTTATTTTATAGATGAGGAAACTGGGGGTCAGAGAAAGGAAGTGATTTACCCAAGATCACATAGGTAGGAAGTGTCAGAGTAAGAACTTAAACCCAGGTCTTTTTTCTTCAAATTCAGTTGTTGTTGTTGTTGTTGTTGTTTTCCTACTTTCTTTCTTTCTTTCTTTTCTTTTTTTTTTTTTTTTTGCTAGAAAGAGGGTTTTTATTAATATTCTTTTAACAGGACAAAAAACAAATGCAACGATGGGACAAGCCTTCTTCCAATACACTTTATACAGAATTAGAGAACACCATTTGGAATCACCTTTAGGTACAATTAGAATCGATTGCTATCCAATTCTGAGTTCAGGTTATAAAATGTACTTTCCACTAACTTTCTACATTACGTACTGAAGCTGGAATCAGCATTGTGGAGGTCAACATTGGTGAGGAGTATCAGTCCCAGAAAGGTCAGGACCAGGGAGCTTCTTATAGTGGAAAGAGTATTAAGCTTGAGGTCAAGAAAGAATATTAAGGTTCAAGTCAGGAGATTTGAGTCTTAGCTCCATCTCTACTGTGTAGTTGCAGTATGACCTGGGAAAACCAGCCTCTTATTTGTAAGCTGTTCTGAGGTGGAATGAGACTTTTAAATCCTTTTCCAAATCCAACAATTTTCTAAATCTAGAAGCCTCAGAGCTGGTCAGAAGACAGTTATCTTGCTGGTTGGTTGAAACTATTGTTACCATTTTTTTCTGTATTGATATTTGAGATTTAGGTAGCCAAAAACATTAGAAATAAGAAGAATTCCAAAGCTCAGAAGTCATGTTTCTAGGCTTATTAATGGTGATGATGGTGGTAATAATAACATGTATATAGCACTTTAACTTTTACCAACAGCTTTAGGTAAGTAGTATCTGGGGCAGCATTCAAGCTCAAGTCCTCCAGACTGCTCTATATACTGTACTACCCACCATGAAGTTACACTCCAGTAAAAATCATGACTTATGAATATGCACAATGTGGTATAGTGGTAAAGTGCTGGTGTCAAGAGTTGGGAAAACATAAATTCAAAGCTCACTTCTGAAACACTGTTTAACTCTTGACAAGTTATTAATCCCTTGCTGTTCTAGGCAGTTCTCTAAGATTATAAGTTACAGGGAACTTGCTTATCTCCATTGGTATTGAGAGTTTACTCATTTGAAAATTCCCTACATCAATGAAATCAAAGTTTTAAAAAATTTATTTTAATTTTATTATTATTTTTTTATTAAAGCTTTTTCACAAAACTTATTCACAAAATATATGCATGGGTAATTTTTCAACATTGATCCTTGCAAAGCCTTCTGCTCCAAATTTTCCCCTCTTTCCCTCCACCCCCTCCCCTGGATGGCAGGTAGTCCAATACATATTAACTATGTTAAAATATATGACAAATCCAATATATGTATACATATTTATAGTTATCTTGCTGTACAAGAAAAATCAGATCAAGAAGGGAAAAAAAAAACTGAGAAAGAAAACAAAATGCAAGCAAACAACAACAGAGAGAGTGAGAATGCTGTGTTGTGGTCTATGCTCAGATCCCACGGGCCTCTTCCTGGGTGTATATGGCTTTCTTCATCACTGAACAATAGGAACTCGTTTGAATTATCTCATTGCTGAAGAGAACCATGCCCATCAGAACCGATGATCATATAGTATTGTTGTTGCTGTGTATAATGATCTCCTGGTTCTGCTCGTTTCACTCAGCATCAGTTCATGCAAGTCTCTCCAGGCCTCTCTGAAATCATCCTGCTGGTCGTTTCTTATAGAACAATAATGTGAATAGTTTTTAAAAAATTCTTTCATTTATTGACTTTGAGATTGAGTCCCCTCCACCTTCCTTGACTAGAAGTGCAGGATTATTCATCTGTTCATTAGTGGTGCTATTGATTGGCTTCCTCTCTGTTTCTGACCTGAACTGGTTTTGCTCCTGCTTAGGCACCCTGGTACTGGACTTAGTGTGAGCACATTATGCATTAACCCTACTGTAGCTTAAAAGTCAGAATTTCTCCAAGAGATCTCCGAGCCTCAGCCTCCCTTAGTAGACTTGCCACAGATTGCTGTTGCTTGGGAGATGGTGACTGATGCAATTGAGAAGAAAATTGGGCTTCTGAGAGACTGATATACCCAATGTCACACACCAGATAAAAGGTGCTCTGTTTGGGTTTTCCCCAGGATAAGCTCATCAACAAAAATCTCATTATCATCCATTTGCCTCAGCTTTGGTACTCAACGCTTCTTCATTTTTCATCTGACTAGTCCAGGGAATAGAGCAAAACAAACAAACAAAACTCCTCCAAACGCCACCTTTTAGAGAGGCTGAGACTTTCTAACTCTTCATTTTTTAATAGCCACTTTGCTTGGTTTCAGCTCCAGGAACAAATACTATGTCTTCATTGCCCTGCCTTCCAGCTTCTTTGTATGTAGTCATCCTCCATTAGATAGTTCCTCAGGGCAGGAACTTTCTTTTTCTGATTTGTATTCCCCCAAAATTAGCATTCTGCCTGACACATGTTTAGTTAATGTTTCTTGGCTATTGAGGGCAGATTCTAGGCTCTCTGATGTTGTCCATTAATTAGGTCAAGAGGACCTAATTTAGTAAGCAACCTCAGACACTTACTAGCTGTGTGATCCTAGGCAAAAAAATTAACTCCGTTGCCTCAAAAAGCCCAGAACTTGTGTTGAATTTAGACAAGTATTCGGAAAAGTTCAAAATGCTTTGAGATCATGATTATTTATTTACCTTTTCCAGCCCCTGTAGTGAATCCATATTCTTGATCTTTAATATGACCATTTTGAAAAGAGGTCAATTCTTATACTGCTTATGGAATTCCTACAATCGTTTGGGGGAGCAATATGTCATTGTACACTAATTATTATCAAACTGTTCATGTTCTTTGACCCACTTGTCCTACTCTTATAGAACTAATAGTTATGAAAAGGAGAAAGATCTATTTGTAGAGAAAATAATTTAAATTGCATTATTCAAATGAATAAAATACTGAAAATAACCCACATCCCCAGTGATTGAGTTGACTGAATAAATTGTGGTATGGAAGTAGGGAGTAGAATATACAATTGGATACAATATTGGATACATATACTGGATAAACTGGATACATATACAACTGGTAAATATATTTAAAGAAATATAATAGGAAGACCAATGAATGGATGAAGAGGAAAGAAAACAGGATTAGAACAATTCATGCCCACATTACATATATAAATAATATTAATGATAACACAATTTGAAAAAAAATTAGAAGAATTTGGAAGGGAACATAGAAACAAACAGGCATTTTTATTATTATTTTGTCAGAATTAATACAGGAGTGTCCCCAAAGTCTTGGTCCTTTTAGAAGCTTCAAACAGCAAATATGGGACACTTTTTACATTGCTAAGCACTGGATCTGGCATTTCATGGGTAGGGAACTCCTGAATAAGAAAACTCCAACCAGTATAGCTTGGCACCATTTCTCCAAATTATAAGAGAATTATTTAATGTGCTGAGACTCACTCATGAGCACACTGTCATTATATATCTGAAGTGGGACATAAACCCAATTCTTCTTGGCTGCCTCTCCTATTATTCCTGTCTGAATGCACATTTTAAATAAACTATAAAGATAAATTTTTGTACCTTAATGTTATGATTTCCCCCCATTTTTGTTAATAGGTACTCAGTTTAAAAGAAATAAAATACACTGAAGTATTTCTCTTCAGGGATAAAAGAATGAAAATATAGAGTATAGATTCACTTTATAGAGCTCCTTGGACATAGTAATCACTCACTAAAATTTTTGTTGATTGCTTGTATTTCTTCACATGTGGAAATATGGATCTGCAAAAAATGTAACACTCAAATGTCATTTCTAAGCTAAATTGTCTCACTCTCCCAATTACTTGCAGGTCATAATTACTCTCAGTAGCTCTACTATTGACATGGAAAACCTACAGGAACCCAATAGCAGCAGCCCTGAGACTCCTATGCATCACTACCACTATCATCAACAGCAGCAATAGCAAGTATAGTTGCTGCAACTAATGTTGCTACCCCCCTGATGGCCATCTACCTCTGTGACCCTCAATGGCCTTTCACAACATTTCTTTCATCTCTGCAACCATTTTTACCACAGATCTGGATGGCATTGCCAAGCCTACCACCAATACCACCATCACAGCCATGACCAGTGTCACCTCAGCCACAAACTTGCCTTCCTTGAATGGTTTAACAGGACAGTTTCCATTACTATCCCTTAGCTGTAATGAGCCACAGAATGTTTCCAAATCTTAATGATAATTTTTTTTTCTAATTGGAAAAAGAGAGTTCAGAGTTTCATTAAGTATACAGTTCCATGTGGTTCTTAGTGGGGTGGCTTGCTTCACTTTGATAAAAAAGGTTTTTTTGAGGCTTATGAAATTTCTGAGTTTTTAAAATTTGCCAATGCCTGATAGATAGCCTTTCCCATTGCTCAAACTAGAGACACCTGTTGCTACCATTTTTTTTATTCTTACATGTCCTCTGAATTTGGGAATGTGCAATGAATCCTTATATGAAATATTTCCAGCCAATCAAAAAATCAAAACAAATTCAAACAAACAAACAAAAGACAGTCTCTGGGGCTGGGCCTTAAGCAGGGAGTTCACCAATAGGTGGTGCTCCTGGAACTGACCTTGACATAAACAAACTCACCTTAGAGCCATGATGGTTCAGGAACTTTCCAAGTCATTTAAGCATTAATCATTTTTTTTAATGATATTTTCTTGTTCACCAGTCTTTTCTCACAACATCCATGAGTAATAAAATCTTTACTGCCATTCTTCAGACCAAGGGATTGTGACTAATTGAGAAAATTATTTCCCAAAGGGCACTTATAGTAAACCTGCCTCCTCTCTGTTTCCTTTTAAATCTCCCTCCTCTTAAGGAAGTGGCATAAACTGTGAAAGACAGGATTAGAATACCTCAGAACACAAGCATGCATTGACTTCATACCTGTGGGAGTAACTTCATGTCTTCAGATTTCTCCAGAGAAGGGGGTTGTCTTTGGAAATGCTGATCTATATTCTGGCATCATGGGAATTTTTTCCCTTTTGCTTTGTGAGGTTCAGAGAGATAAGGGAGGATTGAAAGTCCCAACATTGCTCTGAGGACATTAAGTGTGAATGGGTGGAACTAGACTCTTTTAAGACAATATTGAGATAATATTCCACTTCATTTTCATTAGTGATGCAATTTGGAATGTAAAAAAGTCATTGTATTTAGAATCAGAGTCTCTGGGTTTGAGACCCACTCTTGCCACTTTCTCGATGTGGGATTTTGGGCAAATCTTTTAACCTTTCTGAACCTCAGTTTCATTAATTAAGATTCACTGATATTATCTGCATATACAATGAGGGTGTACCCTATGGAAAAGCAAATAATCGAATAACCATTTTTAACAGGTAGAAAGTTCTTTCTGAATACCTGTGTATGTATGTTCTATTGTATCATCAGCCTTTCACATCCTCACTTTCCCCAAGACCCTATCCCATCCTAGGAAGTGAACATTTGGTCACTATTCTTATAATAACATTTAGTATTATAACTATCACAATGCATATTATTCATGCAATTAAGAGAGATGCAGAGAGTATAACGGGGCAGTTAAGAGGTACACTAGATAGAGTACCATGCCTGGAATCAGGAAGAGCTGAGTTCAAATTTGGAGTCACAAAAATTATAGCTGTGTGACAAGCAAGTCACACATCTCTTAACTGGGCGAGTCACTTCTCTGTTTGCCTCAGTTTCCTCATCTGTAAAATGAGCAGGAGAAGAAAACGGCCAACAACTGCAGTCAGTAACTGCCAAGAAAATTCCAAGTGGGGTCAATGAAGAGTCTGAAATGACTGTACAACAATCATAACAGAATATAAGATTTATTGGTGTCTTTTATCTGATGGTTTTTAAAAATCACTAGGCTCACTTTCCAATTGATAAATGGTCAAAAGATATGAACAGACAATTATCAGATGATGAAATTAAAACCATCTCTAGTCATATGAAAAGTTGCTCCAAATCACTATTGATCAGAGAAATGCAAATTAAGACAACTCTGAGGTACCACTACACACCTGGCAGATTGGCTAAAATGGCAGGAAATGATAATGACGAATGTTGGAGGGGATGTGGGAAAACTGGGACACTGATACCCTGTTGGTGGAATTGTGAATGGATCCAACCATTCTGGAGAGTAATTTGGAACTATACTCAAAAAGTTACCAAATTGTGCATACCCTTTTACCCAACAGTGTTTTTACTGGGCCTATACCCCAAAGAGATCTTAAAGGAAGGAAAGGGACCCACATGTGCAAGAATGTTTGTGGCAGCCCTTTTTGTAGTGGCTAGAAACTGGAAACTGAATGGATGCCCATCAATTAGAGAATGGCTGAATAAACTATGGTATATGAATGTCATGGAATATTATTGTTCTGTAAGAAATGACCAGCAGGATGATTTCAGAGAGGCCTGGAGAGACTTGCATGAACTGATGCTGAGTGAAACGAGCAGAACCAGGAGATCATCATACACAGCAACAACAGATTACATGATGATCAATTCTGATGGACACGGCTCTCTTCAACAATGAGATGATTCAAAACAGTTCCAATTGTTCAGTGATGAAGAAAGCTATATATACCCAGGGAGAGGCCTGTGGGATCTGAGTGTGGACCACAATATAGCATTTTCACACTCTCTGTTGATGTTTGCTATGTTTGCTTGCATTTTGTTTTCCTTTTCAGGTTTTTTTTCCTTGTAGATTCTATTTTTCTTGTACAGCAAAATAACTATATAAATATGTATATATGTATTCGATTTGTCAAGTATTTTAACATAATTAACATGTATTAGATTACCTGCCATCTAGGGGAGGGAGTGGAGGGAAGGAGGGAAAAAATTTGTAACAGAAGGCTTTGCAAGAGTCAATGGTGAAAAATTACCCATGTATATGTTTTGCAAATAAAAAGTTTTAATAAAATTTTTTTTAAATCACTAGGCTCTTGTCAAACAAAGATATATCTTACACATGCATTAAAAACTCACAAGGATCTAACAATGAGATAATCAATATCAAGCAAAGTATAAATCAGCAAGACATTCTTATATCTTGCATATACATACCAGTGTTGTGGAAAATGTTCTCTCTGAGTCAAAATAAGACTCCAATTGATGGCAAATTTTTTTTTTAAATGCTAGCAGTTGTAGATAATGTTGTACTCATTGAAAAGAGCCCTGCAGAATCTCTTCAATGAAATCCACAATTATTGGAAAGAGATCAGTCTAGTCATTTGTATGAAAAGACAAAAAGAATGAAAAATATAGTACAGAGATTATGATGTGATCAGATGGGCAGTCCACTGAGTTAGTCAATCAGTGTATGTCTTGGGTGGTGCTGCAGATAGATGCGGACTTGGGCCTAGAATTGAATAGGAGGAAGAGATTGGGATGGATTCCATTTGGGAAATGGTGTAATGATTAAATGCTCTGACTGAAGGTCATTTCTTAAATGCTAGTATTCAACCAGAGATGCTATCTGGCTGCAAATCATGAAATCCTGTGGCCTAAATACTATCACAATTACCAAAATCTTAGTGAAAAGATGCTCTTATGATTGATGAGTGCCCAGTGGTCCTCTATATTTACATTGGCTTCAGCCACACTTCATTGTTCTAACAGCTCAGACACCAATTCCAAAATCCCTAATCCACCTCTTTCTAGTTCTGGAATTATAATCAAATTAATGCTGTCATTGTTATTAGAAAGCATTGTCAAATTACTCTCTTATGACTCCACTTAACATCTTTTAACTTCCTAAACCAAAATACTTCTTGATAAAGAGTACTCCTTTATAAATTTGGTCTTCCATTATAATGTAAGCTCCTAGAGGGCAGGGACTGCCTTTCTTTTAGTTTTTATAACCCCATTGCTAAGCACTGTACTTGACTCTATCCCCAAAGCACCACCAGCATCTTCATCCAACTGTAACTGAAGAATTAAGACACCTTGAGAATGAATCCAAAGGAACCATTTACTGTTGTTGAGTTGTGTCCAACTTTTTGTGACCCTGTGAACCATAGCATGCTAGGCTCTTCCAGTATGATGGGCTTATCTTCCAGTGTCATATATATCCAGTGTCATAGCTTTTTTATACTCTGCATGGATTTTTAAAAAAAAATATTTTCCCCAAGTTATGTGTAAAAGAACTTTTTTTAACATCTATTTTTTAAAATTTGAGTTCCAAATTCTTTCTCTTCCTCCCCCCTCTCTAATTGAGGAGAATTCAAGTTATGAAGAACATTTCTATAAAAGTCATGTTGCAAAAGAAAACATAGTTCCCCTCTCTTCTATGGGGTTTTCTTGACAAAAATAATGAAGTAGTTTTCCTTTTCCTTTTACAGTAGATCACCTCTTGTCAGAGCTTTCCAATCTGATTTGCATGGCATTGCTCATAGTTTCTTTCTTTCTAGTTTAAATTTTCAATAATATTTTATTTTTTCCAAATACATGTAAAGATAGTTTTCACCATTCATTTTTGTAAGACTTTGTGTTCCAAATTTTTCCTTCCTCCCTTCTCTATCTACCCCCCCACCCCAAGAGAATAAGCAATCTGACATAGGTTAATATGTACTTTTAAAAACATTTCTATATTTATCATGTTGTACAAGAAAAATCAGATCAAAAGGGGGAAAAAACATGAGGAAGGAAAAAATTAAACAAACAATCAAAAAGTGAAAATACCATCCTTTGATCCACATTCAGTCTATATAATTCTCTCTCTGGATGAGGATGGCATTTTCCATCCCAAGTCTATTGAAATTGTCTTGAATCACTGCATTGTTGAGAAGAACCAAGTCCATCACAGTTGATCATCACATAATTTTGTTGTTTCTGGGTAACAATGTTCTCTTGGTTCTGCTCACTTCATTCAGCATCAATTGATGTAAGTCTTTTTAGACATAGCTCATAGTTTCACTGAATTAAATTAGTCCCTCCACCAAGGCAGTAATCCAGGGTGGAGGCATATGCTAGGTAGGTTAAATCACCTGGACCACTTATCTCCCTTATCTCTCCTGGTAGAGACAGTGCAGGATCCTGAGTCCAAGAACCCTGGGAATAGAAACTTCCAGATCACTGGACCTGTTTCCCACATGATTCTTGTAGGTATCACCTAGGGAAGGAACTCTTCTGGAGATTTAACCTGCTGTCTGTCTGTGCAGATGACATAGTCTGCATTTCCTTAGCAGTCATAATTGCTAAAGAAAGAAAAAAAAATGTTCACCAAGTTCTTGTCAGATGGTTCAACATTAGAAATAGATATGATTTTATTAAAGGAAATGACATAAAGAAGAGATACTGGCATATGGTTTTCTGCTGTACCCTCAGGACCATGAGACCTTTCCATCCAATTTGGAGCAGAAACTTCCAAAATGTGTTATTATCTTCTTCCCTATTAGGATGTGAACTCTTTGAGAGTGGGAACCAGCTGACTTTTCTATATTTCTTCTGAATGCTTTGCCTATAGTGTTTAATAAATGCTTTTTCATTCAATTATTTATTAAAAATACTATATTACTCATAATGACTTTGTGGTGAGAAGTGTCATTAAAGTTATCACTAAGAGTGTTTATACTTGAAAAAGAAAATGAACTGGTGATGAATGGGGGACAACAGGTAGGAAGACAGTGTTTTGTATTAGTATTTCTAAAATAATTAAAGAACCAATCCCAAGGAAAGACACTATTATAATGGGCAAATTCTCCACTGGAGGATTTATGAAAAGACATGTACAAAATTACATAAGATAAAAAGGAATGGAAGGATTGTGATCTGTAGTGGTAGGGAGAGTACCTATACTTATCAGATTGCCCATCAATCAGAGTGTAACTAACACCTCTCAGCCTTGTCTTTTCCAAAATAAATAATCTCCCTTCTTCTTTCCTCAGATTCTCTTAATCCATCACATTGCTTTCCCTCTTAAATCTTTTTTATCTAAATTAAGAACCTCAAAGTTTACATTTAAATTAAAGCCATGAATACTTGTTTGTATATAAGTCCATGCTTACCCAGTTATTTCTTGAGCAATCCAAATGAGTGATTAAGAAAATATTCAAAATTGAATTGGTTGTGTAATTGGGGGGAAAATACAATTCAAAAAAGATTGAATTGTATTGTTTTTTTCAACTAATTTCTTGAAAGTTGCATTTCCAAAAAAAGAGAGTGATCTTATGATTCAGGCCAGTTCCAATGGTCTTGTGATGAAGAGAGCCAGAGAGAGGACTGTGAGGATTGAGTGTGGAGCACAAGTCTTTTCACTTTTTGTTGTTTGCTTGCATTTTGTTTTCTTTCTCATTTTTTCTTTTTTGATCTGATTTTTCTTTTGCAGCATAATTGTGGAAATATGTATAGAAGAAATGCACATGTTTAACATATATTGGAATTACTTGCCTTCTAGAGGAGAGGGTGGAGGAAAAGGAAGAAAAAAATTTGGAACACAAAGTTTTCTAAAGGTGAATGTTGAAAATTATCTATGCATATGTTTTGAAAATAAAAAGCTTTAATAATAAAAAAAGAAAGTTGCATTTCCATTTTATGTATATCCTAGGTAAAAAATACTTTGGTGTTCATTTGTTAAATTCAAATAGAAGTATTTGAGAGTACATATCAAGTATACTAGATGAGATTTTCTTTGACTATACCATTGTACAGATTGCTTACATGGAAATTTGAGTTTTGAAACCAGAACCGAACATACAGAAAACTTAGTTTAATGAATCTTTTGAAAATAAGTAGCATGACAGTGCTGCTGAATGACAAAAGTAAATTTTCTCTGGACAATAAAGAATCTGGCAAATGAACATACAGAATGCTGATTTGGAGAAAGCTTCCTTCCAGAAGATACAGCTGAAATTACTTCTCTAACATTATAAGCAGGATTTATTTTATAGCAGTGATCTATATAGCATTTGCTAATTATTTTATTCCTTTCCTACTTAATTTGTGTTTACTGGAAATTTTGAGAAGAAATCTAATCCTTTTAATTTTCAGAATCTGATATTCACTGGTGACAACTTCAGGAGTTATCCACCCAATCTGTGTTCTGTCATTCATTATTCTGGTTCTACTTAAAAAAAAAAAAATACATTCAACTAATTTGTCATGTCCATGGGAAAAGAGGAATCACACTGCACTCTTGTTTTTACATGAGATAGAGTTTTTTCCTAAAGTAGTTACACTTCAATACTTGAAAGGATATGTATGACTTCACCAGTATGGCCACTCCCAGGACTCTTTGCCACCCTAGTGGAGATCTTAATGAGTCAATATGGACAAAACAATTCATCATTTGGTGCCTGAACTTTCAGTGTTGAACTCTTCCAAACTTAGCTACTGTCCTTAGATAGCAGATCACAGTCCATTGCTAATGATAATTTCAATCTTTCCTAATGTGATATCTTAAACTTATGGCCTAGAGTTTCAGAATAACTTTCAAAAAACCAGAAATCATTTCCATTCCATGATGAAACTGTAGAGTAGGACTATAGTGAAGAAATGAAAAAATATATATAATAAAACACAATAATGTATCTAAAATATTTATATATGATATCACATCATATTATATATGAATATCACACATTTATATATTATATGTACCATATAATATATGAATATGACATGTTTATATATTATGTTTACATATTAGATTATCATATGATATATAAATGGCATGTTTATACATTAGATGTATCATAATATATAAATATGATATATCAATATATTAAACATATAATATATAAAATCACATGTTTATAGGAAATATATAATATACAAATATCACCTGTTCTTATATTAAATATATAAAGATAGTTACCTTTCTCCTAGATATATAATCATGATATATATGATTATTTATTTCAAAATAACCTAAAATTCAGTTTACTTATTTAGCAGTCTTCATTAGGGACTTAAATTACAGGGGATTTTCATAAAGACATAAAAACCCCTCCATAACTGAGAATAAAAGAGTAGAATGAAAATAATTATTATTTCATCAGACTCGAGTAATATAAGTTTGATATATTAATAATCCCTAAAAGAAACAACTCTTGGTTAAGTTTTAACATTGGAATCTCTCTCTCTTTTTTTATCTAATCTGCAACATAGGATTGGACTATATGATTTTTGAGAAAGAATTCTTCAAGCTTTTAAATTTTATGCATTTATGTTTCTACTAAATTGTTAATCATTGATGGACATATGCTGAAACATATGTACTCTAACTTTTTTGAGGTTCCTGTGAGTAAATATTACAGCATTTAAAGTACACTGACTAGCAAATGGCATCATTTCATATGTATGTCAGCAAATAGTTATAATGCAGATGATTAATTTATTAGCTACCTAATCTTTCAGAGGTTTGTATGAAATTGAATTAATTGCAATAAATATCTCATATAATCTGTTATATTTCTATAATGTGAACTAATATTCAAGAACATTCAAAGTCTGGTCTTAATCACAAAGTATTTTGTAAATCTCTTTTATTTTTTAATCATATTCTAATTTATTCAACAAACATTTATTAAACATTACTTGGGTACAAATCACTGAGCTGTCATATAGTTTTTGATCTAAAGAAACTTATAGTCTAAGGGAGGGATACAATATATACTCACTTAAGTATAATATAAAGTAGTGCTTGATGGGAGCAGGAGAAATTCAGAGAAAGTACATTAGAAAAATCTGAGAAGAAGGAATATTTTCTGGGTGAATTAGAGAAAATTTCATGGAAGAGGCAACACTCTGAAACTTAAAGGTAGAGAAAGGATTTTACTATAATTTTCTGTTTGTGTCTTAACTCTCTTACGAAAACATAAACTCCTGGAGAACAGGAGCTGTCTCATTTCTTTTTCTGTCTCCCTCTGGTCATTCCACATGGGGAGAATGCTGGCCTCAGAATCAAGAATACCCAGGTTCAAATCTCATCCCTAAGAGGTATTCCATCTCTGGCTGTGTGTGTTCCTTGGCAAGTCACAGTGTGTCTCAGTGCTCTAGGAAGCATTGTTACATGAGTTGCAGAGTTCTGATCTCCTTGATAGAGAAAGTTTTGGGAATTCCCTACTCTTAAGAAATCACAGGACTGGTTAAAAAAATAAATAAATATTTGTTGAATGAATGAATGGAAAAACAAGGAAAAAACTAACTGAATGGCCACACTATTGCATATTGGAATGCACAGATGGTCTCTTTCCTGCAATTTGCATTTCTAAACAATCTGTTCACCTTCAGGTGGGCATTTTCTGGTATTTTATTTACATTGAATGTTTACCCATTCTTTTCCAGGCTCTGCTTCTGGCTCTCTGGATTTCAACCCCATACGTAAGCTGCCTTTTTACCCTTGGAACATTCTTGGCCTTAGAGTCCCCTTCTGATGGAACTTCCATTTTGAAGAAATGGTCAACCAAGTTGAGATTCTATTGGAACCTCCATTTTGAAAAAAATGGTCAAAGCAGCCATCTTTAATTTCTTTCCCATCTCATCTTTTCAGTTTTCATTTATGTCATCTTCCTCTGTTAGTAAGTGAACTCTTTGAAGACAGGAACTGTCTTTTTGCTTTATTGGTATCTCCAATCCTTAGCACAATAACTGGCATGTAGTAAATACTTAATAAATTCTTGTTTACTTCATGCTAGACAGTCAGACAGAGACTTAGGTTAATTAATGAAAGGCATTAGTTTTTATGACATTTAATATTATTTGTTCACCAACACTTGAGGCTTAATTGTTTTTTAAAAAGTTTTGAGATCCATTGATACTTTGTCTGGGGCTTTTCTTACATTATACTATGGGATAATTTCAATGGGTTGTCACCCAACTTATTTTATCCAGTGTTATCTGGCACATTCCAGCCTCCATGATTTATGTGAGTGAATGAAAGAAAACGAATAATATATTTAAACAATAAAAAGATGATGGGTGAGATAATCTGGCTTGATTGTTATGAGAACAGATTCCTGAAGACCTATAAACATCCAGCATGCACCACCAGTCATGAAAAACATAGGAGGTGGCAGTCATGCCTGGAGAGATTGTTTATATTCCCTCCTGTCTGTCATCAGGCTGGAATATTTTTTTATGTGGGCATAGAGTCTGAGATTGGGAAGCCTGTTTCCACAAGAGAAACTCTGGGAAGATTTGTGGCTTCTATGGGATTTGGTGGCTGGTAGCTATTGCAGAGGGGTAGCATTTAGCTCACCTGTGGTCTAATTAAAATCACTGGCTTTTCAGAAGGTCTTAAGTTCAGAAAAAAAAAAAAGTCAAGGGGAAGAGAAGGATGAAGCCTTTTCAATTTAGTCCTAGAAATCCTCATTTGGGAAAAGGGATAGAGTGAAGGGTATGGAATGATTGGCTCATCCCTAGGGATGTGATAAAAAATCTGCCATATGTAGTTGCAATTAGCCCCTAAAACTCATAATTATCACCATTAGCATCAGTTTTTATAGTACCCATTGTTAATTAATTCTTCCCTTCAAGACTGTTTTCAATGTCTACTTTATCTAATTTGCTAGGTATATCATGAGATATTTGTGCCATCTTTTTCTGTTAGCATACAAACCCCTTGAAGACCAGGACTATTTTTCTTATTGCTTTATTTGTATCCCCAATCCTTAGCACAATGTCTGGCAATCCAATTCATTTTTATTTGAACAATAAATACTTCCTTGATCTATGGATCAAGAACTGGAAAGGACCCGGAGGCCACTTAGTCCACCTTTTTCATTTTACAGTTGAGGAAACTGAGACCCCAAAGAAGTTAACAAGGTCATTCCATTTGTATTTCTCAGAAGAGCATTTGAATGTAAATCTTCTGAGACCAGACCTAGTGCTTTTTCCACTGTTCTGCATTATCTGCTATTTAAATGACACATAATTTTGTGGGTACTCCATCCACAGGCAAAGAAAAGAAATTACCTGTGATTCATTACACGGTCTTAGAAAGTTACTATGTATGATATCCTTTCTCTCTCTCCCCAAATTATTCAAGTAGTAGCCAAATTGGTGATGAGCCCCTCTGAGCTTAACAAAGCTGATAAAGACAATAGGTATATAATGTTTTATCACTGATAGAAAATCAAAGCCCTTCCAGTTTGCAAGGCCAGAACTTGTGCTCCCTTAGCCCAGACTTGGAGAAACTGGGGTTACTTTCACACCCAACAAAACAGAAAAACTGAAGAGAGGGTTGAGCCAAATCATAAAATGGTCCTCCTAGAAGTCCCCAGAAGCTATTGGTGAGGCTAAATTGCTACTGTGATGTTGTTTCAGGAAAGAAGCATGACTTCCTGGCAGACTTGTTGACATATGAAATTAATTTGCCAGCTTTGAGAAACATTAATTAATCAGGAACAGCACCTCCTTGTCTTGGACTTTTTCTGGCCCCTCTGATAACATTTCTAACTCAAGGGCTTCTCTCAGTCAATGCATACACCTCCAGTCACATCCGTGGTGGGGAGGTCAAGAGGAGAAAAATAGCCTGGCTTACCTTAGGACAATGCATCTTTGTGGGTCAGGTGGGATGACAGAAATGCCACAGAGTACTTGGCAACTAAGTTAAGAGGCAATCTTGGGTTGGTTCAGAGAAAAAAGGCAAAGTTGCTTTCAGAGGAAACAGATGAAAGCATCCTGACACAGAAGGAATCCCTTTAGAACAATAACTAAAGAATCAGGAGACAAGGGAGAACCCAGGAAGAAGTTCTTTAGCTCATTGACTGATTTTTAAAATGTATTTAGTTTGTGTTTCAAAGGAACAGAGGGATGAGTTTATGAATTATTTGATAGGGAGTCCAGAAGGACTTTATATTTGTTTTTGATTAATGTTGATTATGTAAGTATTTCAGAGTTGCTTTGTGGTTAAATAATGAAACAAAACAAAACAAAAAATCATGGGAGTTTTGATCCCAACTCCTTGGATTTTCTGAGCTTCCCAGTCTGACCTGATACTTTACTGTCTAGTAGTACAACACTTGGCAAAAAATATGTCAGAAGACTAATGGAAAGGTGGTAGACTGAAGATACAGACTGAGGAAAATATTTTCTGGCCATTTTTACAGTCTATTTTCATAGTATTTCCAAGATTTGATTTGTTTTACTCATTTATATTTATTTATTACAAAGGTGGGTATTATGGGAACATTGGTGGGGAGGTAGTTGATGACTTTTGAAGACTTTTGTAAGATATGGGTGAGCTACTAAGTATGTTCCAAAGGGGTAAAGATAAGGAGGTCCCATTCAAACCAAAATATTTCTAGAAATGCTTTTTCTAGCAGAGAAAGAATGGTAGCAAAGAATTGGAAGTAAAATAAGAGTTTTTTTGATTGGGAAAGACTGGACAAATTGGAGAGCATGATTGTAAAGGAATATTACTGCAGTGTAAGAAATGAAAAAAGATGACAAATTCAGAAGAAAAAACATGAATAGATTACAGAGTAAAGTAGGCAGAATGAAGGAAGACAATTTGTGCAATGGCTACAATATTGCAAATAGAAAGAACACTTTAATGAAACTGAATGCCGTGGAATTATAATCACCATGCCTGGTTTGAGAGAAGAGATGAGAAATGGCCTTCCTTCCCACATTGAAAAGGTGAGAGACTGCTTATGATGTCAGATGTGGCTGATGCATTGGTTAGTTTTATTGGGGATGAAAGTGGTAAAGGATGTACCAGGAACCAAGATGATATAAAAACAAAAGGCACCAATTAAAAAAAAAAAAAAAAGGTTGGGAGAAAAGGAATTCACAGATGAGGATGGCTTTCATTTGAGAACAGACACTTGGTTTTAATATCTTTGAATGCTGGCTGTGTTTTCCCTTTCAACCTATCTGCCATTTGGAAGTGCCCATTTGGTAGACTTGTCTCAAGGAATAACCAATTTTTTTTGTCCAACCATCTATATAACATTTACCAAAGTAGAGAGATTTTAGAAAATTTTGCTACAAGAACAGTTTTTCCAGTGTTTCGTCTTCCAAGATTTCCTTGAAACCACTGATTCTTGACACAATTAAATCTTCTACCTGTTAGGAACTTTGTGAATCTGGAATGAGTATAAGCAAGGAATGTGAAAGGGTAACAATAGCACCACTGGTCACATGACTTCCCAGTTTCTGAAATCTGTGTTGTTATTTTGTGAATATTTAGGTAGGAAGGAAGGGTTTGGTCAGGCTGGAGAGCAGAATTCAGGAAAGAGGTGGAAGGAGGCTATTGATTCCCTCCTCCAGGATTGAGAGTGGGGGAGATAGACATTTCTGTCACCTCCTAGGATCAAAGGGGAAAGGTGAGTCATTTATGAAAGTCCTGATCTTGGCCTATCTCTGCAGCATTACTGCAATTCTGTTTTCTTCAGTAGCTGTGGCAGGTCATGGGAACAAGGACTGGTATTCCCCGAAATGGCACTGTCACTCTTAATAAATTAATGTTCTCTGAGAGGTGGAGAGTCCGGGGTGATCTGGAATTTTTCTGGAAGTCTTGCAGTCCTCTAGAAAGGCTATTTGTAAGATGAATCACATTAGCGAAAACATTATGCTTCACTTTATGTAGTTTTGAGCCCAAAACCTTCAGGAATTTCACAATTGAGAAGATACTTGCCAAATTCCAGGGCAATCTGAATGGCCTCTGGGCACCTGCATTTTAGTAAGAAATCTGTAATGGTGTAAACAGTTGAGAAATACACAGCCAGGAAAGACACAAGCCATTCCTTTCAAGAGTATGGAGTATTTTTAAGGGGGAAAAATAACACTATAGGACAAGTTCTTAATAGTCAGCACCACATTTTCCAAATCCATTTATGTCATTAAAAGTCCATTTTAAAAAATGAGTTTTCCAGTTCAAGAGTTTATTCCAAAAGTTATGAAGTAATTTAGGAAAATAATGTACCCATAAAACAATCCCAATTGAAAGAAAAAAAAAAAAAGCATTTTAGGAACAGAAAAAGGAAGGAAACCGGCAACTTCTGTCAAAGCATCCCAGCCCTAGATTAGCATTGATGAAGCATTCTTCACTGGGCAGAATGGTTCTGTTAGGCTGAGTAAGGAATGGCCAAATAGCTTCCATTTTCATAATGTTTCCGCCATGATAAAAAGTGATCTCTTAATTCATTACAGGAAAAAAAAAAAAAAATGAGACATGTTGCTTCTCCTTTTTTCTCAGTAGTTAGCCTCCCTGCCTCATTACTTTTCTTTCCAAGTCTAGTGGCCTAACTGACCTGCTTGATCTTTAAGGATAAATGACAGCTGATATCCTTTTCTGTGATTGGTTGGCTAATGCTTGCCAACACCCCTCTCTCCCCCCAGCTTCTTTACCTGGGGCCCTTTATTTGTAGATCTGTTGAGGTCTCTCTCATTTGGTCCCTTGAAGGGATCAGTAACTTTCACAACTGAATTTAGATCTCGGCTCAGGGCAGTTGAGAAATGACCCAGCTGTGTGTTTTTCCCTTAGGGAAAAAGAGAGGGGGAGGTGGTGTGGAGAGGTAGAAGGATTTAGATTCCTACTATTTCAGAGAGAAGTAATCGGTGAAATTTGTGCTAAGTTAATGTGGGCCAGAGATTTGTGCTCCTGTTATCTGAAAATGACTTTGTATGGATGTCAGATTTACTTATCTATGCACATGTGATATTCCCTGAGTAATATTCTGTAGGACAGGGACTTTATTATTTTTGGCTTTGTGTCCCCAGTGCCTGAGTTCCTTGCACACAGTAGATGAATAATAACTGCTTGAGACTGCAAAAATAGAAATGCATTTTCAGATTTAACCAATAAAACAAAAATTTGTTTTACTTGATAATACATGTTTGTTATGAAGGTTTTTAGTTTGCAGGGAGGAGAGTTGGAGCAGAACCAGTTAGGGAATAATGATAGTGAAGCAAAAAAAGGAGAGGAAAAGAAATACAAGAACATCAATGAGAAATTTACAAAAATCCACCTCCAGAAAAAGAATTATGGAGTCTGAATGCAAATTGAAACATATTATTTTTCCTTTTTTTTTTTTCTTTCTCATGGTTCCCTCCTTCTATTCTTTCATGACGTGACTAATGTGGAAATATGTTTAATATGACTACACATTTAAAACCTATATCAGATTGCTTGTCATCTTGGGCGAGGAGGGAGGAAGGGAAAAAAAATTGGAACTCACATTTTATAAAAGTGAATGTTGAAAATTACAAATAATTGGAAAAAATAAAATACTATTAAGTGGGGAGGAAAGAAAATATAAAATAAGCAAGCAGGACAATGCGATGTTTAATGCATATTTAAAAATCAAGTCATAAGTAATAGATTTAGATTTTTATATATAATCCTCTCATTCTGACTTTCTTTGTACATGGAAAATTATTGTTTGTTGAATATTTTTCTAGTGCATATACTTGCTTTTTAAATGCTTGTTAAATGGAATTGTATTGGAATTTTTCATTCCAGATAATTGAAATTTTAAGCTTTCCAAATGTATACAAATGCTATGAATAGAAAATAACTTTGTTCAAATGAAAAAATTCAGTGATTTCTAGATTTGAAAATTTTGAAGCATCATCATCGTGTAGTGATGTGATTATATAGAGACTCAAAATTGATGAGATGAACTTTTCTAATGAACACAATAGTTAGTGGTCATCTAGAAGAATTAAGATAACTACCTTAGGAGGCTCTGCACTGGTACAAGCAATCCTGCCACTGTTCATTGATTTGGGACACTTAGCTTTGAGAGGGGACATTAGAACTTGCTAATCAGCCAAAAAAAAAAAAAAAAAAAAAAAGGAAGGTCAGGGCCAATGGGAATTTTCCACAGAGTGTGTTGGACCAACCAATTCATACTCTATACCTGTCCATGGTTGTTATATTTTTTTTTCAATACGCTCATCCATTTAAATAGTAGTATATATATATTTATATTAATGTTGTTGAAAATCAAATTACCTTTTTTTTTTAAGTAATCATTTCACTTGGATGATTTAGAACTTACTTTAGGTAAAAAAACTCCTTTTTTCTTATGCATTTCTAGGTAATCATTTGTCCCTCATCTTATACTTGTGTTGGTTTTTGATTTTTGAAGCTCAATACAGAACTTTATATGTATTCCTATTTAGTTTAAACTTATTAAATTCTTCCATTGTTCTAATCGGTCAAATTCTTTTTGGATCCAAAAGCTGCCACCCAACATATTAGTTATTCCAGCTTTGTAGCAGATGAAAATTTGATTAAGCTTGCCTTCTGTCTTCAGTTAAGCTGTTGCTATAAATGCTTAACTGAATGAATCTGAGGACAGAATGCTGTGGCATGATACTGGGTGCCTTCAGTCAAGTTAATATAGATCTTTTCTTTGTGGATAGTAATTAAATCAGTTATAAACCTGCCTCATTGGATTAAATCCTTAATTTCCCATTTTGTGCAGAAGGATAACAGGAGAGATTTTGTCAAATTTTTAGATACACAATTAATGGATTTCAGCAAGATTCTCTCTCTGCTCCTACAAATCTAGTACATATCAAAAAAAAAAAAAAAAAAAAAGGCAAATATGACCAGTTGCTAGATAAGATTCACTTTTAGTGAACCCACGTTGACTTCTTCTGATCACTGTTTCTCTTTCTATTCTCTTTCTATGCTGATAAATCCTTTCTAGCACTTTGCCAGGACTTGATATCAGGGTTATAACTTTTATACTTCATATAACCTATTTTTTCTTCCTTTTTTTTTCTTTTTTAAAATTTACAAGTTTAGACTTTTGGTCCCGTCTGCACTAATTGAACTATTTGATTTTGGGCAGGTCTCTTCATTCTCTAGACCTCAATTTCCTCATCTGGAATATAATAGGGTCAAATTGAATGATATCTGGGGTCTCTTTCATTGCCCAAAGCTAGTAAATACATTATTTTAATTGCCATAAGGAGTTTATAATGAGGGAATCATATATGGAATTATCTAGTTGAAAGAGATGGCTAGGTACTTTGACTCCAAAAATCTGTTGGACGATTGGAAAACTGGACATTGAACATTTGGGATGGAGATGGCTTTAGATTTGTACATCTCTTGTTTACTTTATGCTACTGTAATTCTGCTTTGCTCATAGAGCACAGTGCCTTCTTTGATGTGAGGACACCATATTGTGCTAGTATCTCCCATGTCTCACAATCAACATTAGTTCTCCAGAGAGACCTTGAGAGTATTCTTATATTGTTTCTTCTGAATTCTATGTACCAGTCAATTTCAAGTTGTCTGTAAAATAGTTTTTTAAGTAAATATGTATTTGATATTTAGGCTAAGTGATCAGCCTTTTGGAATAGCAAAAAATTAAAATCATGAAACAGCATCAAAATTCCTGGGATGCTGCTAAAGCAGTCCTCAGAAGAAAAAATTCTATTTCTAACAACAACCTTTTAACAAATTAGAAAAGGATCCTGCCAATGCATCTCTAAAAATAGAAAGCTAACAACACAACTAAACAAATTCCAAATAATCACAAAAAAAAAGAGATATTGAAAGAGTAGAAATAAACTGGAAACCAAAAAGTCTATTAAGACAAAAATTATAAACAAAACAAAAGCTAGGTTTTTTGAAATGACTAATAAAATTAATAAATCTTTAGCCGACCAGTCATCCACAGAGATGAGCATATCTCAAATGCTGTTGTTCAACCTTCATTTCAGGAGACAAATGACAATGTTGGATGTGTGGTGTACTAGTGGCTTGCTGTATTATTGTTATTATTATTTTGTCTTAGAAGCTATGAATTTTGACTACAATGTTTCTGCAAGTTTTTATTTTGGGGTTTCTTTTAATAGATGACTTTAGATTCTTTTTATTTTTACTTTGCCATCTGGTTCTGAGAGATCTGAGTAATTTTCTATTATTTCTTGAAATAGAATTGGGTTCTTTTTTTTTTTTTTTTTCTTTTGAACAAGGGAGTTAAGATAAGCCAGTGATTCTTAAGATTTTCTCTTTGACATATTTTCTAGATTAGTTGTTTTTGTTATGAGATTGTCTATATTTTCTTCTATTTTTTTGCCCAGCCTTTTGACTTTGTTCTTATTATGGCTTCCAATTGGTCCATTCTAAATTTTGTGAAATTTGTTGTTTATGTATGTTTTTGAACTTCTTGCATCACACTGTTAATTTCTTTCCCGATCTTTTCTTTCATGGCTCTCACTTCTTTTCCATTTTTCTCAAATGCACGCATTTCACTTATTTAAAAAAATTTAAACTCTTAAAGAAAAATCCTCCAACTTCATGTCTTTCAAGAATTCCAAGAATTATATCTAAGATCTGAGCTGCATTATTTCTGCTTCTGGTTTCTCAACTTGCTCCTTTCTCTATATACTAACTAGGATCTCCCTTCCTTGACAGCACTATTAACAGGAACAGGTTCCTTTTCCCCTCTGCTCTGGATCTATGACCTAAATTATGTAGTGGGACAAAACATCAAATTCACCCTATCCCCATCACAGTGACCTAATATGGAGTTAAAGGTAGTCTGGTATAGTTCTGGCACCTCCTGTTGTCCTGGTACACAGCCTTTCCTGGGCATTGGAATGCTCTATGTACTGCATGTGCTTCTGGCCAGACCCTTCCCTATTCCCAGAGTCTGTAGAGTTCCCTATCTCTGTTCACCTGATCTAGACAAAGAACTCACAGTGATTTTATTTTCTGGATTTCCCTATTAGGATACACTCTAGTGTATTTTCTAGATCTATTTGGAGAAGTTTGTAGTTGGGAACTTATTACATTGTTTCCTATACTCCTATCACCTTGATGATGGTTGTAGAATGCTACATATACTGTCTGACTCAATTCTAAAATATATAAGATATTGGATTACTTGCTCTCTAGGAGAGGGGAGGTGGAGGGAAGGGAGGGAGAAAAATATGAAACACAAGATTTTGCAGGAGTGAATGATGAAAACTATCTTTGCACATATTTTGAAAATAAAAAGCTATTATCAAAAGAAAAAAAATATATAGGAAATGGAGTCAAAATTAGAAGTCTTCAAAGAATATGACTAGGCAGTTTTCAGAGGAAGAAATCCAATCAATACCTTTTAAAAAATGCTCTGTCACAATAATTAGAGAAATGACAAAATTAATAAAAAAATTGGAAAAAGACAAATGGTGGGGTTGTGGGAAGCTAGGTACATTAACATATTATTATTAGAGCTGTGAGCTTGACTCAGTCATTCTGTAAAGGAATTTGGAACTATGCCTAAAAAGCTATTAAACTATGTATAATCTTTGACCAATCTATACTACAATTAGTTCTACACCTCACAAAGATCAAAGAAAATATAAATATGTTTGCAGCAGCTTTTTTCAAACTGGCAAACAATTAGAAACTAAAGAAAGCCCATTACTTGAGGGATAGCTAAATAAGTTACAGTATATAAATGTGATAGAATACTAGTGTATTATAAGAATTTATGAAAAGTATGGTTTCAGAGAAATCTGGGAAAACTTGCATGACCTGATGCAAAGTGAATTGAGCAGAACCAAGAAAACAAATTCTATAATAACAATATTGTAAAGACAAATTACTTTGAAAAACTTAAGAAATTTGATCAATCCAGTAACCAACCACAATTCCAAAGGAGTCATGAAACATGATATTCTCCAGAGAGAAGGGTGATGAACTCATAGTGCAGATTAAAGGATAATTTTTTGTATGTAGGTAATGCATGTATATATATGTATATACACATATATACATACATATGCATATATATGTGTATATATAATACATACATATATATTTTTATTTGAATATACATATTTGTACCGGGTTTTATTCTTCCTGTTTTATCAATGGGTTGGCAGGAGAAGAAAAAGAAAGAGAATGTGGAAATGAAAAATATAATACAATACAATTTTTAAAAGTTTTGTTGGGCAATGAGATGTTTCAAACCAGTTCCAATTGTACAGTGATGAAGAAAGTCATATACACCCAGGGAGAGGCCTGTGGGATCTGAGTGTGGACTACAACATAGCATTTTCACGCTCTCTATTGATGTTTGCTTGAATTTTGTTTTCCTTTTCAGGTTTTTTTTTTTTTTTTCTAGTAGATCCTATTTTTCTTGTACAGCAAGATAATTGTATATATATGTATACATGTATTTGATTTGTCATCTATTTTAACATAATTAACATGCATTAAACTTCCTGCCATCTAGGGGAGGGGGTGGGGGGAAGGAGAAAAAAAATTGTAACAGAAAGCTTTGCAAGGGTCAGTGCTGAAAAATTACCCATGCATGTTTTGCAAATAAAAAGCTTAAATTAAAAAAAAGAGAGAAAAAAAGTTTTGTTGGGTTGCTTTTTTCTCCTCTTTTTAATTTTTTGTTATAATGAGTGGTTTGCTGGTTGGGTGAGTCACAAATGAAGATGATGACAATGTAGAAAAAATTTCTAATTAATAAGAAAAAAAATAAATTTACTCCAAGCCCTATCTTTCACAAATAAAAAATTGAAACTCAGTTGAAAATGCTACATCTGAAAAAGAACAGATTGGAAAAAAAGAATGGAACTGATGGTTACAGCTCTATTTTATAGCCATCTCACTTTCTGGAAAAAAAAAAAAAAAGTTGGTGATACAATTGGAGCCCAGAGGGCCCAAGATAAATACCCAATTCAGAAAGGTCTCAATTGCACCTAATTTGGTATACTATGGAGAGAACCAAAAATGTATGCAAAATTTAAAGCACAAAAATATACAGCAAGGGAGATGCCTGCTCATGTTGTACAGGTGGGAGAGGAGAAAGGAAATTTGCTAAGCTCAGGGCCTGGAAATCAATCTTGGAAATTAACTACCTTGCTTTTTGAAAATTGGAAATTTTTTTGAAATGCTTTTTGAAGGGTGGACTCAGGCTTACTATTTGTTAAGTAGGCTGGCAAGTTATTCTGAGTCATTCTCATAATAGGTCAGCGCTGGTGTTTTGAGTCTCATTCATACTTTTATGAATTTTTACTCCTATCTGATATCATAGAACTCTGGGCACTTCCCTTGTTTGTTTAGTTGCTTTGTGCTCCTGCTTATAATTGCCTTTTTTTTTTTTTTTTTTCCCTTTCAGGACAAAGTAATGAAGATAATCACTTGTTTCACATAGAATTTTAAAATCTGAAAAATGATTTATATTTAGCCACATTTGATTCTCACAGTGAGCCCTTGAGCTAGATAATAAATGTATTATTGTCCTCATTTTGGTGATGAGGAATCTGGGGCTTGAGAAAGAGCAGTGGGAAGAACGATGGAGCATGTGTATTAAAATTCCTGCTCTGATATTGGCCAGTTAGGTGTAACCCTTCTAAAGTGGGAACAATATGGCTTGTGCTACCTACCTTGAAAGGTTATGAATAAAGCCCTTTGTAAATCTTAAAATACTCTAAAAGTGTGAACTATTGAAAAGTAACAGAGAACCAGCCCTGGAGTCAGGAGGACTTGAGTTCAAACTGGACCTCAGACAATATTTACTGTGTGACCCTGGGCAAGTCACTTAACCCCAATTGCCTTGCCCCTACCCCCACATAAAAAAAAAAAAAAATTAAGAAAAAAAAGTAACAGAGCTCACACTTGAATCCAGGTTTTTTTCATTCTCCATTTAGTATTTTTTTTTTTCTTCTTATACCTAGAAGCTTCTCAAAGTAGAGACTTCTGGAGATTGGTAGGACATGTGACTTGTTGCCTTTGATAATCTTTTTCTTTGTAGATAGATACATTCTCCAGTCTTCTTATCAAATCCAAAGATGCCTTCATTTCCTTCTCATGGCTCCAGAAATGAGGATTTTTAGTTATTTATTCCTGAATGGTAACAACATGGCATTTATTCAAGAGAGAGTTAAATTTGCATCCAAAGAAAAGGAAGATTTGTAAAAACAAAAGCAAAAACAAAAAACTAACTGTGATGGAAGAGGAGTCAGTATTTTCTGGAGAGTGTAGGACTCAGTTCATTCTAACTGGGGACAAGAGTTGGGTTGGAAAGGGTCTCACAGTTTTTTCCAAGTGATTCCTCAAATTTGAAGGCTGTCAAAAACCACTAGAATTCTTCCCTGGAGGAGAAAGATACAAGCATTTATTAAGCACCATTATGTGTAAGACACTGTGATATTTGCTTTACAAATCTCATTTCTCACAACCCTTGGATATAGATGCAAATGTTATCCCCATTTTATAGTTGCAGAAACCAAAGTAGACATAGGTTAAGTGACTAGTCCAGGATCTGAAATCCAGATACCTTCTCTGTAGTCTTTACTTTGCCACTTATAGATTTGAGAACTTAAGCACATCACTTAATTTCTTTGAATCCCAGTTTTCTCATCTGTAAAATGAAGTTGATAATACTGTCTACCTCAGTGTGTATTTTGATGAACATACTTCATTACTAGCACTATAGAAATGTAAGTTCTTCATCCCATTGGTTCTAACTCTCTTCTAATATTGTAGAAGCTAAAAAAAAAAATGTTACCTTCATTTTTGAACAAGATGTAACGTTTTCTTTTGAAAAATATTTTATTTTTCCCCAATTACATGTAAACACAATTTTTAACATTCTTTTTTTTTTTTTTTTTTTTTTTTTAAATTTTGAGTTCCAAATTCTCTCTTTTGCCTGCCCCTTCCCCTTCCCCTTCCCTGAGATGGTAAGCAATTTGATAACGGTTGTTGTTTGTCCTTCTTTCTTGAAGACGACCATGACATCAGGGAGATAATGTCATGACATGCAAGTGACTTAGATTTAAGTGAGGGAGAACTTATGGCTAAGTAGCAACTGAGGCAGAGAATCTGAATGCAGACTTAAGCATACTATTTTGAGCTTTATTTTAATTTTATATAGATTATACATGTGCAATCGTAAAATATCTTTCTATATTCAACATGTGAAAGAAAACAGAAAAAAAAAACACAAAAAAACAAAAAAAAACTCCCACAAAAAATTAAGCACAAATAGTATACTTAGATCTTCATTCCAACTGCATCAATTCTTTTTCTGGAAGTGGATAGCATTTTTCATCATGAGCCCTCTGGAATTGTTTTTCATCATTGTATTGATGAAAATAGTTAAGTCATTCACAGTTGATTTTCATACAATATTGCTGTTACTCTTCTCCTGCTTCTGCTCTTTTTGCTTTGTATGAATTCGAACATGAAGTAGTTCTTGATAAAGTGTCAAAAGGACTCATGTAGTTTGGAAAATTTTCTTACAATGTCTGTGAACAAAGAAGATGTGTTTTCTTCTCGTTTCTTGTGTGTGAGGGTGGAAATTCTCATTGCTAACACCTTTGCTATTTTAAAAGAACAGACATAAAAGTATCTCTATCTTCAAGACAAAATTATCCAAAATTTCCTTCTTAGTTTAAATTCTGCTTATGCAATCTCTTTCAAGAGTTTGGGAAAGAGTGAAACGAGCAGAACCAGGAGATCATCATGCACAGCAACAACAGTATTACATGATGATCAATTCTGATGGACATGGCTCTCTGCAATAAAGAATTGTCTCAAACCAGTTCCAGTTGTTCACTGAAGAAAACCATATACACCCAGAAAGAGGGACATGAAATATGGACCACAACGTAACATTTTCATGATCTCTATTGACATTTGCTTGCATTGTGTTGCCTTTCTCTGATTCTTTCTTTTCTTGTAGATAGGATTTTTCTTGCATAACTTCTCAAGCATTTCAACATTATTAACATGTAGTGGACTTCCTGCCATCTGGGGGAGGGGAGGGGACTGGGGGTAAAATTTGTATTAGAAAGCTTTGTAAAGATCAAGGTTGGGGAACTACCCATACATATGTTATACAAATAAAAAGCTTAAAATAAAAAAATTAAAAAAAAAAAAAAAAAA
>JAJPUD010000620.1:311290-327070 GCA_023553655.1 Myrmecobius fasciatus | reverse complement strand
AAATAAAAAAATTAAAAAAAAAAAAAAAAGAGTTTGGGAAAGGTTACACTTTCAAGAAGGGAACCTGGTTTGGAGTTCCAGGACTAGTTATGCGACCTTGAGCAAATCATTCAGTCTTTTAGCCTTTGTTTCCTCTTCTTTAAAGTGGAAATAACAGTATTGTGTGCTGCCAAATAGTCCAAATCTCCTGTCTTACAGATGAAGAAATCGAGGCTCAGTGACTTAATAAAAGTTACCCACATCATAATTATGTCAAAGTTGGGATTTTAACCTAATTCCTTTGACTCCAGAATCCTTTGACTCCACTGCACATTGCTTCCAGTACTCTCTCTCTCTCTCTCTCTCTCTCTCTCTCTCTCTCTCTCTCTCTCTCTCTCTCTCTCTCTCCCTCCATCTATCTATCCATCTATCCTCACCCTTCAAACATGCAAGAAGAAAAAGAAAGAAAGAGAAAACTTCTTTTTTTGGAAGTTTCTTCCATCTTACAGATGAGGAAACCTAAAATATAGAAAGATTGACTTAGAATTATAAAGCAATAAAGTTGAAATGGATCTGTGAAGTCAATCCTTTCATTTTATAAGTGAAAAAATAGAACTTAAGAGTAGTGACTTGCCACATAACCAATTAAGGGCAGGACCAGAACTCTAGCTACTCACTTTTTTTTCCCTCTGAGGCAATTGGGGTCACATGACTTGCCCAGGGTCACACAGCCAGGAAGTGTTAAGTGTCTAAAGTCAAATTTGAACTCAGGTCCTCCTGACTTCAGGACTGGTGCTTTATCTACTATACTAACTAGCTGCCCCAGCTACTCACTTCTTAACTGCAGGGCTGTTTCCACATTTCCATACAGTTACTTCTCTGTTTTATGTGAAAGAAAATTACACATTAGCTAAAATGAAACTGAAGCCTCCTATTGCTCAAAAAAGTTCAACACAACAGACACGAATAGATCACCTACATAAATGAGACACTATACTAGATATTGAACATATAAATTATATTCAGTCTCTGCCATCAATTAATATTCTACAACACAATTATGGCAAATAAAATATTCAACAATTTCAATTATTCCTTCATAAATGAATACAAAGAAAATATTTTTAAAGAAGATTATAGTACTAAAGATAACTGAGCTCATAAAGATCTGATAATAGGTGATAAAAGCTAGATGATGATGGCAGTGTTTTGTGGTTTTGTTTTTTTTTGGTCACTTTACAAGTAACTAAAGAATAGATGATATAATTTGGGTTACTGTCTGTAGCTGTTTCACATGCCAAAAGAAGAACGATCCAATCCTTTTTTGGACATTGTCTGGAAGTAGTTTGCTGTAGTGTCTCCATTAATTTATTTTTCTTCAAAAGAGCAATTTGCTTAAAAAAGAAGTCTAACAAGAATCTAAAAGATGAACAAATCTTTATGAAATTGTGCTTGTCATCTGTTTGTATCTGCAACTTATTGTTTTTGAGCCATGCACAACTTATATTTTTAAAGATACAGCTATTAATTTGCAACTGAAATTGAATTTAATATTTTTTTAAATTCAAGTTGATTTGGGACATTCATTTAAAAAGATATTCCTTGAATATTAAAAGAACTCTTTATTAGTCCTTGACAGCTCTTAAAGTGCTTTTTGAATCATGAAAAAAAAAAAAAAGATTTGTAGAGTATGAGAATTAGAAGGTCCTCAAACATCTTTGTTTGGAACAAAGGAAAAATACTCCTTTGTTTGGAAGTGAAATTTTTTATTGTTGGTTTTTTTGTTTTGTTTTGTTTTGTTTTGTTTTTTTACAAAACTTCAGAGACAATCAGAATTTGTTTTATTTGGAAAACAGATCTAGGATAGAAATTCATGAACAAGAGGATTATCTAATCCTAAAATAGTTCCCCTTTCCAATCCATTCTTTACAGAGTGCCAAAGTGAAGTTCTAAAGCGTATAATAGTCAATGTCATTCCCTTGCACTTAAATCTCCATTCGCATCTTATTGACTATAGAATAAAATACAAACTACTCTGGCATTCAAAGCCTTCAATGCTCTGGTATCATCCTACCACTCCTGGCTTATTGGAGCATTATTCTCCATCAGGTACCTGTATACCAGGAAAACTGACTAACTTGCTATTTCTTTTACACAGCATTCCATCACTCATGTCTCTGCCTTTGCATATCCTGTCTCCCAAGGCTGGTATGCATTTCCTCCTTACTACCTCTGTCTCTTAACTCTAGCTCTCTTCTAGGATCAGCTTAAGTGTCTCCTACAAGAGGCCTTTCCTGATGATCCCAGCATGACTTCCCTCAACTAAAAATTACTTATATAGAGAAAAGTTATTTCCTCTGATCAACTGTAAGGGCAGGGGCTATTTAATTTTTTGTCTTGGTATATCTAGTACCAGAAGAGAGTCTGCTACATAGTAGGTCTGGTGTCTAGAAATAATTAGTAGATATAGTGGGTCAAGTGGGCTTGGTTACATACAGAAAGCCATCAATCAACTGGTTTGGACTCTAGGTGCTTCAAGGAGCAGTTAACTTCCCAGATATGGAGGCCCATGTGTCTGGTCTGATGCAGAAAGTGCTAGACCAGTAATAGCAGGCAGATGATGAGAGTGTCTGGGTAGATAGCCACAATATCATTGTATTAACATTCCTAAAATGTTAGATTATACTTTGTATTCTAAAAATTATTTTTCATTAAAATTCAAATCAAATGAGATAATATTTGTAAAATACTTAGCACAGTGCCTGGAATATAGTAGGCACTTAATAAATGCTTGTTCCCTTCCTTTCTCCTTCTGAAAAACATAGATCTTTACCTTTAAAAAAATTTTTAATTTGGGGAGGTTACTTGTAAGTTTCAAACTGTCTCCCTCTTTTCCTCCTTTCCAACTCACCTATTCACATTCTACACATACACATTTGTACATGCAAAACAATAGTATGTATACTTCTATTTATCAATTCTTTTTCTGGAGGTGGATAGCATCTTCCTTCATAGGTCCTTTGTAGTTGATTTGAGTATTCATAATACTTAGAATAATTTAGTAGTTCACAGTTATTCTACAAAATGAAATTACTATTACTGTGTACAATGTTCTCTTGGTTCTGCTCATTTCACTCTTCATTATTTCATGCAAGTTTTTTCAAGTTTTTCTAAAATTATTTCTTACTGGACCGTAGTATTCCTGATCTTTACCTTTTGATAATGGGTAATACATCTATAAAGGCAGACGCTTTGGGCAATGATCTCAGAATACAACCAGCATAGGTAGAGGGAATTTCCTTATTGGGTGTGCCCTAATCCAGTGAAATCCCAAATTCAATAAAACCACGAGCCCCACATCAAAACAAATCAAAACAATAGAAACTTGTATTTGCGTTGCCTCCCACTTTTTAAAAAACCTCTATTTTGTCCTCAATATGTCTTAATCCAATTTCAGGTTGTTTAGTGGTTGAGGATGAGGGAGGACCCTTCTTTATATACTACAAGATGACTGTTTTGTCATAAAGGTAGCCAATTATGGGCTATTTTTTCAGGAAATGATCACTCCCCTCTCTTTAACTCCCCCCTCCTCTTTCTCCACTTTCCCTAAACTCATCTAAATAGAAATCCTTGCTACTCTAAACAGACTCTGAAGAAGAGCTGTTTTTTTTTAATTGAGGTTCAGATTTAATAGACACTCAGAAGTTTATTTCAGTGAGATCCTCAGCAGTGACAAATAGACTCACTTGTTTTTTTCATGTAATTTTTCCCCCCACTTATACTTGAGACTGCACTGTCTAGTCTATTTTTGATACATATCAAAGTCACAAAACTTCTTGCTCTGTTAATATACATCCAGCAAGAGAAACTTATAGCATGTATAAGCTATATGAAACTTCTTCCTGTCTCAAGGAGTGGGGAGAAAGGGAGAGAATTTGCAACTCAAAATTTAAAAAAATGAATGTTAAAATTTGTCTTTACACATAATTGGGAAAATAAAATATTTTAAGAGAGAGAGGAGGGAGGAAAAGGGAGAGAGAAAGAGAAAGAGAGAGAGAGAGAGAGAGAGAGAGAGAGAGAGAGAGAGAGAGAGAGAGAGAGAGAGAGAGAGAGAAGAGGAGATGAGGGGGGGAGAAAGAAAGGGGGAGAAGGGGGAGAGAGAGGAGAGGGAGGAGAGGGAGAGAACTGCAGGATGTCAAGCAGTAGAATTTTCAACATATTAACTTGCAAATATAAGTTCATTTTACATCTTTTACTCAGTATAAGTAGTTAAGTGTTGTTTGTTGATTATCTGCCTTTAAAAATTATTATTAAAGGATTTTCTTGCAATAAATTGTTGACTATTACAAGAATCTAGATACATTCCTAAATTGATTTAAAAAGACAAATTTGTCTCTCAATTAATTTAAAAAAAAAAAAAAAAAAAAAGCATGATTTGACCTTGAAGATGAAGGCAGCAAAATCAAGTGCTGTATGCGGCATCTACAACTGAACGTAGTCTCATAACCAGAAAGAACAATGACACTGGAGTAATATTCTCAAAATAACTTATTTAAGGACCAATCTCACAATGCCCAGACATGGAAATTTTCCACTGACTCCACTAAGAAGTTTGTCCATGTTAGGACTAGAGGGTCAGACCTTACTATACCATGATATCATCCAGTATTTGCTTCCCTTTGAAGTAGTGATTTGACACAGTCCTTGGTGCATTGTTAGGGATGAAGTTGTCCCTTAAAAACTCATTGTACTTCTCTGTGTCTCAAGGGTACATGCAAAAGGAGATGGGGTAGGGAGGAAGCTCAGCCAATACATGTAGCTGCACGTAGAAATAATTGCCTGCAGCTGGTATATTTTCATATTAATAACACTGAGTATGTAGTCTTGCACTTGTCCTCCTTTATAGAATCCACACATTAAGCAAGTACAAAAGCCAAAGTGGTTGAAGAAGAGGTATCTTCAGTTGGGTTTATGAAAAATATAAAATCTCTGAGGGCAGGAACTTTCTCATTTTGTATTCGTATCCCATTGTCTAGCATCATGCTTGGCACATAATAGATGCTATCACATAGATAATTTCTGATTGAATGTATAACTGACTTTTGGCTGGCTTGATCACTGAATAGTCAATCTGTTCAAGCATGGAAAATATAGATTCAGGAAGTTCATGATGGGATTCTGAATAGAAGCCTGTCACCCCATTCCCAAGTTCAGAGTTCTACTAATTATGCATTGCTTTCTCCCAGGAGAAGTTCATAATTAGGTTAGACTTCAGAACTTTCTACATTTGTTAAACATTAAATAACTTTGTGCATAGAAAAACTTTATTGGTCCTACAAAGCCTCAGTCATTTTTATAATGTAAACAAGATACACTGGATGAAAGAGAGATTATAACTTTTTTTCAGGCCTATCTGAAAAGAAGAGGAGCCTGGGTTGTGAGGAAAGTGCTGTTACAGGAACATATGTTTCTCATCTTAGAAAATGTAATAAATAAAATAGTCAGTTTTTACAAATATTTTCCTCTTGGATTATCAATTGGGATATCTGATTGTGTATGTGTGTGTGTGTGTTTGTGTATGTTTTGCACAAGGTTTTGTTTTGTTTTGTTTTTCTTTTTTAAATAAATCTTTGCAAGTTGATTATCACTCATATTTCTGCATATTAGGCTATTAAATGGAGATAATCAGGAAGTAACATGTTAGGAAACATTTCCATATTTGGAAACATTTGTACGTTTAACATTATGACAATTTCCACTTTTGTTCAATTGTGCTAGCATTATGTAAAGCATCTAGATGCTAAGTGGATATAAAGCAATTTTATGAGTACCCATTAGATACAAATTGTGAAGTTGGCACTGCAGCTGGTTAGAGGATAACTAAGTTTGCCTCAAGCAGAGAAACAACAGCCCATTGTGTCAGGTAGAAGGTATCACATCAGATGATCTTGAAGATCTCTTCTGTCTCCAAGATTTAGTGATTTTTGGTATGTCTGCTAGTTTTTAATTTGTCATGAAAGAGGAATCCAGTGGAGAGTATAGGAGGGAAGGGATGAAACGATTCCTATGTAAAGCCCAAGGGATCAATAATTTTTAAAAATTTTCTTCAATTCTGTAATTTGTGAGCCATTTTGAATATGACCACAAAGCTTTAGTATCCTGGAAAGAACTTTCAATTTGGAGTCAGAAGACCTGCACTGATACAGTTTAGTGATGTGACACTAGACAAACCATTTCATCCCTCTCAGTATCACTTTCCTTATGTATAAAAATGGGGATAATAATACTTATATTACTCTATCACTGAGCTGTTGTGAGGCTAATCCAACAAAAAACCATAAAGCGTTATAGAAATGCAGACTGTTCTAAAAAAGAGAAATAACTATTCTCCAGAGATTATTCAAAAAGTAATATTAGATAAAGATCTTTGAAACCAATTCCATTTTGTGTGCTTTCAAGAGAGGAAAAAGTGTCTTTTTGAGAGATTGGAATCCAAGACATTGATAAAAATAAATAAATGAATAAATGAACAAATAAAACAATGAATGAATGAATGAACAAATAAAAAGAAGTGTTTGAATGAATGAATAAACAAACAAATAAAAACAACCTTCCAGAATAGCAAAGAGGGTGGGACTGACATTGCTGAAATGGTTTACCTAATCAATGGGGAAAGGGGAGCCCAGAGGTAATTTTGGAAATCTTATTAATAACTTCATTAATCTGAAAAGCTTCCTTTATTACATAGTCACAGAACTAGTAACTGGATACAGATCTGAGGCCAGAAAATATTCTGTTAAGACTTTAAAAACCATATTTCAACCTCACCTCAGCATTTATTTCACTGTGGTAGGAACCATGATATATGCATTCATCTTCCTACCACTGTCATCTGATTTCAATGTACCATAATCCTCTTTCATGTTATATCCTATATCTTTTAACTTCTTCAGTGATACTACTGTTCATCTGGCACGTTCCTTCCCAAACATTTGTAGAAATGTTTTGGTGAGTCTAATTCTCTTCTGTGAAAAGGTGATGGAGGGTTAGGAAAGTGCTGACAATAGCCAGGATCTGATCACAATTATGGGAGAACCTCTGCCTTTATTCATTCTAATTCCTTCTTCATCATCTCCATAAGAGTGTATATAATATGGGGAAAGGAAGGGCTAAGGGAAGAGGGTAAAGTTTCAATGAGGCTGCTTCAAGGATTCCCAAATAAAAGATTATTTTTCCTGAAAGACTGAGAGAGAGGCCAGAAGAACTATCCCTTTGTACCATAGATGGCACATGGTTAATAAAATGTGAAATGGATAATTTGTCTGATTTCTAGGTTAATGTGATATCATTACCATGCCTTCTCAGAGTTTATTCAAAGACAACCCTGATGAAATCAGGCTTAATGATATATTAACTGAAAAAAACAAACAGTAGCAACAACAGTCCAGTTCCAAATAGTCATTCAATAAAAATTTACTAAGGCTGTACTTTGTACCAGGTATATTAGGAGTACAAAGAAAAACAAATGAAAACAAAACAAAACTTTTTGCCCAAGGAATGTGGGGGAGAGAGAGGACAATATGTACACATGCAAATAAATGCAAAACACATGCAAAATAAATGGAAGATAATTTTGAAAGGAATCAGGCACTAGAAAGAGAAAGATCCTAAAGGTTAGGGATATTTAGGCAGAATCTCATGTAACAGCTGAGCTTTGAAGGTAGCTAAGAATTCTAAGAGAGGGAAGTGAGGAGGGAGCGTATTCTAGGCACCGGGGACAGCCTGTGCAAAGGCTTAGAGACTTGAGATGAAATGTCATGTTAACAGAATGTGTGAAGTACTCAGATTATAAAGATTATAAAAAGCCAAATGGAGGACTTTATATTTTATTCTAGAGGGAATAGAGAGCCACTGGAGATTTATGTGTAGGGAACTGATACTTGAACAAAGGGAGTGACGTGTTTTAGGAATATTATTTTGGCAACTAAATTAAATTGGATATATGAGAAATTGCATGTATAAATAAGATAAATTGGGTGATTATTCATAATACAAAACTCTAAAACTGGAAAGGCCTAAGGAATCATTTATCTAGTCCAATGACCTTACTTTACAAAAAAAGAAATAGCCTAGAGAAGTTAGATGACTTACTTAAAAGACAAAGGTCTTTTGTTTAAGTATTTACTTTTAAAAGGAGGGAATTTTTTTGGTGTAGTTAAGACTTATTAATTAATTTGTTGATCTACACACACAGCACAGAGAAAACTGTTAGAAATTACTGCTAATTACTAACTTGATTAGAAATGAAAATTTTAAAAAATTTTCTGAAAATTTAAAATTAAATTTTTGAAAAACAAAATCTGCATTTTTAGGGAGGGATGAAATTGTGCTTTTGGAAATTGAATTTATGCCACAGAAACATTTTCAGGAGTATATCTATTGAATAAAGTAGGGTACACTTGAACATTCAAAAAAGAAAATATGTTAGTGTGTTAACTGAAGGAGGTCATGGATATCAAATGTTTATTTTAGGACTGAACTAAAGTTATGATAGAATCTCAGGATCTAGCACAATGCTTTAGTAATAATAACTCAACATTTGTATAAGGTTTTGAGAATTACACAATGTTAACAATTCCCTCCCCAGTAGAATGTTAATTTTTTGGGGGTGGGGGGCAGTCAGAGAAGGGAGAGCCAAACTTGTATTTCATCTTGTATTTCTATTTCCAGTAGTAGCCTAATAAATGCTTGTCAGGATTGTGTTGGATTCCTCATACCAGTTTGTTAGCTAGAGAGTACCAGTATTATTAGCACTAGTTTTTAGATAAGTAAAACTTAGGCTCGGGAAGTGAGCTTTACACAGACCCAAATCTCTCCTAACTTCAGGCCCAGGTGCTCTTTGAGAGCACTTGGCAAGAATGTTTGGGGAGTTGTTGAATTACTACTAAAGGAAAAGCTCAAAGTGGGAAATGGCTTGAGGAGATGAAGAGGGATATTAAGAATAATCTATGGTGGTATAAGAGGAAGCTTAATCAGGGGCAGCCATTAGTGCCAATGACTAGGAATGAAATAGAATCTGTGATAAAACACCTGAAAAAAAGGCAATGTGATCAGAAAACTGAGCTGACGCAGTAAACAGTGGATTTATTTGGGGGAGGCACATAGGTACAATTTAACAAGAATCATTTAGCCCTTACTGCTTCATAGGATCACAGATATTAAGCTGGAAGGAACCTCAACTAACCTTTTCATTTTACCTCAGATGGGGGAACTGAGGTCCAATAAGGTTAATGACTTACAAATGGCAGAACCAGGATAGATTTGAGCTCAGATTTTTTTACTTCAAATCGAATACTTCTCCTACTATAATACATTATATCTTTAGATCAGAGATGCCTTGACTAAGGATGTAACTAGTTGATCAAGATGAGTAGACATATGGTAAATGGAACAAAAGTCAACAAAAATAGAAGTTGACATCAGAGCTAATGTTCAGAGGAAAGGGCTAATGGAAAATTATGCTTGTTTCTTATTTAGGAGATTGGTGCCATGATACCACAGTTTTACCCATGGGGGTCAGGAAGCTCCTATAACTCAGTGTTTTAGACAGGATAGGTGCCAAGAACATTAAAGTTTTTTGGTTTTTGTTTTTTTCCCCTTCATTTGGGACTCAATTTTTAAGGACGAAATGCTTATTGTGTTTTTCTTTGAAAATGACTTAACGATGATTTAACTCTTACCATACTCCTGTGGATAAAATGAACTATATCTTGGGTTATTTCAAGAAACTGTCTTGTTTTCTTTCTCATCCAAGAAAAGCTGACAGCCAAATAGAAAAAAATGACATCTCTGTGCTGACATTTAGATTTAGATTCCTTAGATTCTCTCCACATGGTAAGATCAGTATAGGAGAAGGTTTTTTTTTGTTCAGGACAGGAGATTTTATATTACTTGATGCTTTGGCATGTGTCAGGTATAGTTGAACAAATTTCTCCCCTACACTGCAGAGAGGAACTCAGGGTGAGGGAAGTCCTGTCTTATACCCAATGGAATGGTTCTTAGGAAAGCACATCATCTTTGCATAAAAATATGAATGGTAGTATCAATAGTGCATTATTATAATCTCATTAAGAACAAAAGTACTTTATTAGTTAAGCCCACTGATGCTTATGCATATTAGAATAAAAGTTAAATGCATAAAAGAAAATAATGACCTCTAAATATATTGGATGAGATTTTCTATCATCATGTGTTTTGATGCTACTAAAAATAAAACATGACTAAGCTATGGAAGGATGTTAATTTTTAGCCTCTTCTAGAATACATAAAAACCTCTTGAGTTTCACTTGGTTTCTAATGTCATCAAAAAGCCTTCAAGGCAACATGACAACTTTGTATCATCTTATGCAGCTGATTGTTTTGTGCCCTGTTCTGTGCAGGAACTCCTGGATATGAATGGGAATAGTGGTCCATTTGGTTATCTGAAGAGGCTTTCATCTCCCACAAGTATATATAGGAGGGATGCAATTATTTCCTCCCCAATCATTGACTTTTGCCACTCCATTTGTAATTCTATTTTTAAAAAGTGTCACTTTGCATGTGTAGTAGTATTTTAATAAACTTTATTATTAAAAAGACAATTTTTCAGAGTAGCAAAATACATGAACAACAATTAGGGAACATTTAAATAAATTGTGGTACAAAAATGTAATGGAATATTTCTACTCCATAAGAAATAATGTACATAAATACAGAGAAATATGAAAAAAAAAACTGGCCATGTGAAGCAAGCAAAACTAGGATAACTCTCTCTTTCTCTCTTTATATATATACACATACACTGATTCCAACAATGTCAATAAGGAGAATAAGAGCAAGAATTGAAAGTGAATGGTATAAATTTGTAATGATAGAGCCTGGCCCCAAAGAAGAGATATGAGAATGCACCACTCTTTCTCCTTTACAGAGGTGGTGGACTTTGGTTACATAACACCATATGACAATGGGTGGTTTTTTTTTTTTTTTTTTTTTTTTTTTTTTGATGTTTGGGTTAGAGTTGCTCAACTGTTCTCTCCCCTCCCCCCCTTTCTTTTTCATTCTTTGCTATAAGAGAACTCCTTCTGGGAGGAGGAAGAAATTGGGGGTACTTTACAAAATGTGGATGATGTAAAAATAAAAGATATCAGTAAAAATATTATTTAAGAGCTAAGAGTGAGCATGGTACCATAGAATGAATAAGGATCCTAGATTAAAAAATATATATACACACACCTATGCTTTGCACACAGTAGGGACTTAATATTTTCTGAAGTTGGGTTGATTGTTTTTAAACAATAATAAATATCTCATTTGTAATACTACATTTTCTCTATATAAGAGAGGAAAACGAGTGCAGGGGAGCAAATAGTGGACTGGGGTGGAGTGAATGAGTTCAAATCTCAGGTCTACTTAGTCCCTGTAAGGCTTTAGGTAAACCATTCCACATCCTTAAGCTTCAGTTTCTGTTTCTGTAAAATGGGTTCGGGTAAACTAAATGAACCCTGAGGTCCTTTTCAGCTCCTAAACGATGATTCTTGCTTTTTAAAATGTCACAGGAAAGAGCACCTTTGAAGCTGGGCAAATAGGTAAGAAAAGAAGCAATAGAAAGTCTAGGTCCTGTGCAGACTCGGGATGTAATGTGCATTTAAAAACCTATAGTGAAGAAATCATGAGAAGGAATAAAGATGCTCTAATTCGATGAACTTGGTTATTCTGTGACAAGTTTAAGGTTCTTGAGAATGAGTGTACCAAGTTTAATTTCAGCAATTAAATACAGGAGACCTTTCCCTTAATCCTTTCTGTCCTTTCAAAAGTTTTTTTTTTCCCACAGACTCACCTTTCCTCCATCCTCATTCTTTTTAAATCAATAGTACATTTTTTTTCCTACTCCCCTATTACTGGTAGGAAATAATCTGAAAATAGTAAACTTTATTCTATTTATAGTCTGGGTACATATACTTGATTCTGCTACCAGTAATCAGATAAATAATTAAATCATTCAATAGCTCCCTTTTGCCTCAGTTTTTTATTCACAGTTAAGAAAAGCATGTTAAGATCCTTAGATAAAGATGCTTTTGAAATGCAGAAGTTGACTTCCTTTGGAGATCCATACTTGGGGTGTAGCCAGAGTTTTATAGGAGCAGACTCTTAAACAGCCACAACCTTTAAATGTAGTGACCTCTTTGGGATTCCATTTCCTCTTCTGTAAAATGAGGCAGCCTGCTTAATAGTCCAAAAATTTCAAGCACTAGATAGATCCTCATATCCTTTCTAGTTCTAACAGTCTAGGACCCTATAATCTTTACACAGCAGTGACTGGTTAATTGCATGACTTCTATTTGTAGTACTGCAAATAGAGTCATCTTGACTCAGAATTCACCAAAATGCCACTATTCCTACAGAAGTTCATAAGATCATGGATCCAAAGCTCAAAGGGGTGATCTGGTATAATTTCCTCCACTGCTGTATATATACATGGATATATTATATGTATATACACATATCTATATCTATATCTATCTATCTGCTGGAGACGGAAATAGCAAATCCCTCCAAGTTTCTTTGTCAAGAAAACCTCAAATGAACACTCAGACAATACTGAAGGGACTGAACAACAATATATGTATCTATCTCTCATCCATTTAATTTCTATTCTCTATCTATCTACCGATCTACCATCTGTCATCTACTCATCTATTGTTTATCTGTTTATTTTTGCTTCTAAGGAGTTGAATGAAACTGTAATTAGACACAGATCCTGGTTGCAACTGTTAATCAAAACTTGACACTGCCAAAGGAGTTTGGTATAATATCCAAACATCAGCTTCCTACCTTCAGAGACTAGTGAAGTTCGCCCCCTATGTCCAGGTACAGGCTCCTGAGTTTAATTTTTATTTCAAGACAGAAAAAAAATACTTACTTTTTTAAATTTATGGACTTAGGATATTTGCACATGTTTCTTTCTTTTTTCTCTATATTTTTACTTAGTATTTTATTTTCTTTTAGTTTCATGTAAAAATAATTAAAATTTTTAATAATAATTTAATTTTCCAAATACATGCAAAAGTTAGTTTTCTTTTTTTTCTTTTTTTTGTTTTATTAATTTTTTAAAATTTTATTTGCATAACATATGTGTGGGTAATTCTTCAACAATAATCCTTACATAGCTTTCCGTTACAAATCAAAAGTTAGTTTTCAACATCCATCTTGCAAAACTTTGTGTTCCAAATTTTTCTATCCCCCTTTCCCCCCCTATTCCCCCAATTCAGCAAGCAATCCGATATAGGTTAAACATTGCATGTGTTTCTAATGAAGTCATGTAGAATTATGGGGAAAAAAGGTCTATGCTAAATGAACTTTGCCTCAGATGCTTCCTTCAGGACACTAAACACTCATATCCAACTGTAAGAATGCAAATAAATTAAAGCAAGTGACATTACTTATGTAGCAAATATACCTATATGTGAGTCATATTGAATGAAATAAATGCTTTCCTTTTTCCTCTGCTGTTCAACAGCATGCCTATCTATAATATATTTCATTATTTAAATGCTACCTCAGTGCTTAGAAAGATCTGGGTCTTAACACAATAGCTGTTGTTCAGTCATTTCAGTCATATTTGTGACCCCATTTGGGGCTTTCTTGGCAAGGATATTGGAGGGCTTTGTCATTTCTTTCTGTGGCTCATTTTATAGATGAGGAAACTGAGACAAACAGCATTAAGTAATTTGCCCAGGATCAACTAGCCAAAAAGTGTCTCCGGCTGGATTTGAAGTCACTAAAGAGGGTTTTAATAACTCTGGGCAAGGTGCTCTATTTACTTTGCCACCTAGCTGTCCACACAATAGTAGTGGACAATTAATTCTTCATTTTTAAGGGATGCATTAATTCTTTTTATATGAGGGCAGATATGTGTAGATAGAGTTTAGGTAGCTGGCTTTGGAAGTCAGGAAGTCAAAGGTTCAAGCTGAAAGGGACCTGGGAGGTCAGCTAATACAATCCTCTTATTTACATATGAGGAAGTTGAGACTGAAGGAAATTAAATCGATTTGGGATCTAAAGCTTAAAAGAGTCTCAGAGGTCATCTAATCCAAAACCTTTATTTCTTAAATATATGAGGAAACAGGATCTTAGAGAATTTAAATGATTTGCCTAATGCTACACAGCCAGTAAGTGTCGGAAGCAGAATGTAAAAAAGTGCTCTTCAAGACCTGCTTCTAGGTAATACTGACTGTGTGAGCTTGAGAGAGGTACCTAACTTATTAGGACCCTAATCTCCTTTCCAATATTGTAAGTTCCAGAATGATAGCTCATACCTATATAACTATAAGGTTTGTAAAGTTCTTTACATAAATAATTTAATTTGATGCTCCCAATAATTCTGTGAGGTAGGCACTTTTATTGTGTTCACTTTATAGATGAAGAGATTTGTAGAAGCTCACAGTTAAATGTCTGAGGCAGAATTCTAGCCCAGATCTTCCTGTTCCCAAGTCTATCACTTTATTCATGATGCCATACTTCCTGTCTCAGAAGAGTTGAGATCTGTATCTGTGGAGAGAATTTCCATAGTAGAAATTCTTCACGAAGATAAAATCACAAGTCCAAATTTAGTCTCACCCACTTTCCACAAATATGTCAGTCTAAATTGCTAAACATAATTCATTCAGGATCAATGTTTGTACAAATTAATATTTTTATCAGCTGAAGTAACTGAAGCAGAGAGGAGTTAAAAACTTGGCCCTAAGTCACAACACTATTTAGTCCAATCTAAGAACATGACTCAGAACTCTAGATAGCAGAGAATCTTTTTCCATCTTTCTGGATGAAGTCATGAGTCACCTTAACATTAACCTAAGTCTTAAGTGGCTATGTAACAACAGGCCCACAGGTAGTTAACTATTTTACACTTGGCCAGGGGATTGCAAAAAATGTTGAAACTAACATAGCATAGGTTGGTAATATAGCATAAGTCCAGAGATGGTACTTCCCATATGAAACATTACCACGTCATCTCTGTTCTGTTATTCAAAGGATATTTTACTACAGCCTCTTCCCCTCCCTTCTCTCTCCCCCCCCCCAATATGACTGTTACCATCCTATGCACCATCTCTTCTGGCTTTTTTGATGATTCTTGCCAACTTCTTGTGTGCATGAGGATTCAATCAGCTTCAGAGCTGCTCTGGGAGGCAGCAAGACTGTAAATCTGGGAGAGCTGGAAGCATTCAGGGTCTTGAACTTTATCGGGTTTGAATGTGTGATTGTGAAAGTAAAGAGCAGAGAAACGACAGCACTCAATAAATCAAACTCAGAGAAGATCAGGGTTGTCAAAGACAGGAGAAAAACAGGCTCTGGGCACAAGCACAAGCTAAAAAGAAAAAAAAAATGCACAAGCATTTGAAGCTCTTTTACATTTCTTTCTGGATCTCCCTTCTCAAAAGCAAATGAAGTTCTTTTCTCACCACCCTAACCTAGAGACCACAGAACCATAGAATTTTAAATCTGGAAAGGACCTATTTAAAAACCATCTATTCCCCTTTGTTGCATTTCCTATGACTTCAGAATTTAATGAAAAATATTGTAATTACAATATTTTGAATCTACTTTTTTTTTTTTCTGTCTGAGAGTAATTCTTCTAAAATGAAAATCCTATCAGTTCAGTTACTATTCTTCTTGCAAAGTCACTTTAGATTTTCTAAAGGTCTCTCTTCACATTTCATTCTTCCTTCCTTCCTTCCTTCCTTCCTTCCTTCCTTCCTTCCTTCC
>JAJPUD010000620.1:253703-306148 GCA_023553655.1 Myrmecobius fasciatus | reverse complement strand
GAGAGAGAGAGAGAGAGAGAGAGAGAGAGAGAGAGAGAGAGAGAGAGGACAGAGAGGAACGAGGGAAGGAGAAAACGAGCTAATTAGCTAAGTGGGATTATCCTCTATTTTAGAAACTAAATTTCCCATATAGCGACAATACTAGCAAACCTGGGCTACCGGGAAAGTGGGTACATCGATACTAAAAGTCTTAGATCTGAAACAAACTTAGGTCAACCGCACTCTCTATCCCCCATTCGCCAAACCTTATTGTAGTGATTAATTTGTGGAAAAAATTCTTTTAGTCTAAATAGTTTATTTGAGACATTTCTCTCACTACGTGAGATGTTTGTTTCTGCGCGGGCGGACTGGGAAGAACCCAAGGAAATCTTTTTTAAGGGACCGTGTGAATTTGGGGTGGCACGTTTGGGAGGGTCTTTGGACATAGAGACTTTAGCTGTGGATCTTAGTCCTCCCACCTGTGCCCCTCAAGCGCTTAGGACCCGCGCTTCTCGCCATCTAGTCCAGCTTTGATTCCCTGGACTCGGCCTAGTGGAACTAACCTTAATTCTGGTACTTCGCGGGCTGCTCTCCTCATTCACCCCTCATATTATAGGCTCTGTCCGAGCTCAACCTCTTTCTCTAGAATTCACACAGCCTTCCCTGCCCCCACGTCCCCTCCCCCTCTTTCTCGTCACCTCCTTACTGGTCCCCTCCCCTCCGCTTTGGTTCCCTCCCTTCCCCTCCCTCTCTCCCTCCTCTTCACCTCCAGAGCATAGCAGCTCAGAGTGAGCCGAGAGGGCCCGCTGACTGGCACCCTTCTGGCGAGCGCTGTTTGTTTAGGGCTCAGTGAATCCAATCAGGAGCAGCAGGCTGCAATTTTCCGGCAAGGCTGTGAGAGGCGCCTCCTCTCTCCTTTTTATACTTGAGCAGCTCTTCACTGCACACCCCGGACTCTCGCCTTTGCTTGCTTTCCTCAGTTCCAGCTTCTAGCTCCCGGGATTAAACACCACTCCAACCAGCCTCGATGCAAATCGACCACACTAGGTTTGGTTCGTTTATCTCCCCCCGCCTTCCATTCCCTCCCCTTTTCTTTCCTTTGCCATCTTTCTCTCCCTCCCACCCATTCCTCTTTTCAGTCCCCTTCTTCTGGCCTTTCCCAGAGGTGGGGGGGGGGGGGGGAAGCGCAGAAACAAACGCACTCCCGCCACCAGAAAGCTACGTCCAGGATTCCGGGTGGGTCCTTCCCTTCCTTCTTCCTCGATGTCTGTAGCTGCTGCCGGGTTTTCCCGGGGCAGAGCCTCCCTCAGGCAAACTTCGATTCTTTTTCTGAGCCTGAAATACTTTATCTGCTCCGAGCCTTATCTGTGAGTTATCTCTGAGGGAGAACGGGAGTGGGGTGGGGTGAGGGGGGAGACCGGGAAGGGGGAGCAGACGAGTGAGTGGGCAGGCAGACTCCTTTTATACCCTACAACTGTGGGTGCTGATATTACTTCGACTATGGTTATCTCCCGACTTTCCAAAGAGATTTCAGAAAGCAGTCACCAAAGAGGTGGGACTTTCTGGTTTCTTCCGTGCCCCGCTGTCACTTCTTCCTTCTCTCTTCTTTTGGGTAGACTTGGCTCTGGGGTGAGTTTCTTCCCGTCTCCCTTTTCTTCCTCCTCTTTCACACTCCACTCTCTTCCCTCTTCCCAGCGTCTCCCCTCACCCCTAGAATTTTGAGATTTTTCTGTTGCGTTTGAATATGGTCTTGGTGAGAAATAATAGATGAGGTGTAGGGGGCCAGGGTTACAAATTATGTATATGTTGGTCTTTGTGAGTGCTAGCATGTGAGTGTGTATGTGTGTGCGCGCCGCGTGTGTGAGTGTGGTCAGCACCGAAGGGCTTGTTGATAGTGGAACTGTGCCATTTCTAAGGTGTGCAATGGTAGCTGCGGCAGCGACTGATGAACAAGGTTTGGGCTTGGGTCTCGATCCTTGTAACTCTTGGGGCCGTAGCTGATGGCGTGGCCTGGCACAGCCTCTCACCAAAAGGTAGTTGGCTTCCCTTAGGCTCCCCTTCGCCTCCGCCTCCTAGCCTCCTACGTCCTCTCTTCACTAGTGCTCATCTCGGGATTTCTTTTCTTTCCCCCTCCACCCCTCTCTCTTCCCCACCCTCCTCCTTCCCTCTTTGGCAGCTAGGAAAACTCTTGGAGAGATCCAGTGGGGGAGAAAGTCCATGGTTTCGTTTTCAGAGACAGGTTCCTTTTCATGGGTTCTTCCTAGTTTTTTTTTTTTTTTTTTTTTTTTTAAATGGGGAAAAGGCGGAGATAGAGAAAGGAGAGGGATTAGGGACCCGGGGTGCCCGCATTCAATTCTTATTCTCTTAAAAAAAAAAAAAAAAAAAAAAGCTTTTGTTTTCTTGGTCCCTTTCCCCAAAAGGAATTAACTCAGCCTGAAAAGCCGCCAAAGTGAGACTTCACTAGATTGGACCGTGCAAGGGACCCTCTAGGGCTGGTATTGAGGCCAATAAAGGATGCTAAAGAGGGTGAGGGAAAGAGGAGCGGTGGGGGCGGCTGGGGGTAATGTGGGGAAGAGGAATTAGGTATCTCGGGGTGCGGGTGTACTGCTGCCCCAGCCCAAGCCTTTCAGTTATCTTCCAGTCCCCTCTCCTCATAGTAGTGGAAAAAGGGATTTTTCAAATGACTTTTTAAAAAGAGGAGAGAGATATTTGGAGCGCTCCCTCATTTTCTTATTTGATAATATTTCTCTTGGTGTCTCTCTCTCCCTGGTTTCCATCCCCGCCCTCCCTTCCTTCAGGAGCTAGCGGAGCTGCTAGGTGCGGCGCCGGACCTTGGATGGCCTTGACTGACGGTAGTTGGTGCCTGTTGAAGCGGTGTGGGGCCGGGGCTTCGGAAGCCAGCGACTCTTGTCCCTTTCCAACGCGGGAGCCTTCTTCCCCACCTTCTCCCCTCTCCTCTTCTTCCTCCTCCTGCTGCTCCCGGGGGGGCGAGCGAGGCCCCAGTGGCGCCGTCTCCTGCAGGACGCCCCAGCTAGACCCGGACGGGGCCGGAACCCCAGCTCGATCCTTGTTGCTCAGCTCTTATACCCCACACCACTTCGGGCCCCCCCACGGACCCTCAGCATCCGGGGTCGGGGGGCAGGGGAGTGCCCTGTCAGGCTGGGAGGATCTATTGCTCTTCACTGACCTCGACCAGGCCGCGACCGCTAGCAAGTTGCTCTGGTCCAGTCGCGGCACCAAACTGAGCCCTTTTGCTGCTGCGGAACAGCCCGAGGAGATGTACCAGACCCTCGCGGCCCTCTCTTCCCAGGGACCGGCGGCTTACGACGGCGCGGCCGGCGGCTTCGTCCATTCCGCGGCCGCGGCCGCAGCTGCGGCCGCAGCCGCCGCCAGTTCTCCAGTATACGTGCCCACCACCCGCGTGGGCTCCATGCTTCCCGGCTTGCCTTACTTACAAGGCGCTGCCAGCGGGCCTCCTAATCATCCCGGCGGTGGGCACCCTGGCTGGCCTCAGCCTTCAGCCGATAGCCCTCCATACGGCAGCGGAGGCAGTGGTAGCAGCGGTGGAGGCAACGCGAGCACCGGAGGGTCGCATGCTTCTGCCCGCTTCCCTTATTCGCCTAGCCCTCCTATGCCCAACGGTGCGCCTCGGGAATCCAGCGGCTACGGGGCCAGCGGGAGCAGCGCAGGGAGCGGCGGAGGCGGAGGCAGCAGCGGGAGCCTTGGAGCCATGGGTAGCCGGGAGCATCAGTACAGCCCGCTGGCCGGGCCTCGGCCCCTGAATGGATCCTACCATCATCATCACCATCACCACCACCACCCCGGCCCCTACTCGCCCTACGTGGGAGCTCCGCTGACGCCTGGTTGGCCCGCGGGCCCCTTCGAGAACTCCGTTCTGCACAGCCTTCAGAGTCGATCAGGCCCTCCACTCACAGTGCCCCGAGGCCCAAGTGCAGGTAAAGTCGGAGAAGCAGTTCAAACGCAGGGGCAGGGGTGAGATTAGGAAGGAAGCCAAGTAGTTGGATGAGTGGAGGATGGAGGAAAGGGAGAGAAAGCCAGAATACTGAGTTGAAGAGGGACGATTGAAGTGGTCACAAGTTGGACTTGCTACAATAAGAATGGAGGGTGAGGCTATGTATGGGCTCTTTCTAAAATGTAGGTACCATTGGCATATTTAATTAAAAAGGGGTATTTTCATTTTGCTATGTATCTAAATGTCCTGTATTTTTAATGAGATTCAGAGGGGAGGGGGACGGGGGCGGGCAGGGTGTTATTTGAAAAGGGAAGAGCATTTATTTAGTTTGGTACTTTGGAAGAACAGGCCTTGCCAGACAAATTACCTAAAATTCTCTCGGTCTTCAAAAAATTCTCTTACCCTCCAACCTGCCTTTAGGTGTTCAACTGTGAAAGTTGAAGCTCTATAGTGGGGATGAGATTTTTGATTGACTGGACCTTGAGGGATTTAGGAGGAATTGGGAATTTTAGTTATCCTCTCTTCTTTTCAATTCCCTAAAACACCTCAATTTTCCTTCCTGCCTAAGGATTTTCTCTTTCTTTCAAAATATTTTAAAGGACCATACAGCAGTAAGGGGTTCAGTGTAACTTGTCTTTTGAATTTCTGGAAATAGAATAGAGGAGCAGAGGTTAACTAGTCTTGGATAATGGGTGTCATTTTCAAATAATAGATACTGCAGAGTTGGCAACTTGGGTGATTATTCCCTGAAATTCTATATCAATGACTTTCCATTTTTGAGGGAGACTTTCTATTGGTATAGTGAGGAATCCTGGACCTTGGTAGCTGAAATTTGCCAGACCTGTATGGTTTCCAATGTTTCATAGTCCACCAACAGGCCAACTTTTTTTGGATGCCATTTGGGCAAATCTATCATACTCATGAAAATACATTGAAGGGCACCTCTTGTTTCAGTTGAAACTGGACATTTTCCAGTTCACATATCTTCCTAAATATTTAGAACAATTGAACTACACAGTAATTATCAAGACACCTAAACTGCACCAATCTCATTCCCCACTCCCCCCAGCTCCATCTAAGCTTTTCTCAGTTCTCCCAGGAGCACTATTCATCTTATTTCTGAGCTAATGTTTGATGAGTTGACAAGTTCAATGGAATATATTTTTACTTTTGGGGGAGAGAGATAGCAGTTTTGATGCTAGAGAAGAAACCAACTAGTGTCAGACTTTTATCTATACAGCTTCTTAGCCTTCTTCAAATACTTTCTTAGGTCCAGGTATTAAAAGTTGAAATATGAAAACAAGCAGTTATGAGACAGACAAATTCTGAATTCTAAGTTCCCAATCCTTTAGAAATTACTACTGGCATGTATTGAGGTACCTCAGTGGGTGGTGTGACTATGAAGTAAAAACAAAATCAAACTTTTAAATTTTATTAGGAGCAGACAATTATGGAGACAATTAGCACTGCCTTGATCTCTACCACCTTTCATGCTTTAATTTGCCCTTTTGGTGACACCCCCCCCCCATTATTTAATGATAATATTTTGAAAATCACTTGCATAAAAGTATGTGTATGTGTGTGTTCGTTGCATGTGTAATTTGCATGGTATTAACTAGCCACACACTTTTGTCACTTCCCCCATTTAAGATGACATGGGGGCTCCTATTCTGTTTGGTAACAAATACTATTTGCTTCTAGGCATGAAGATGTGGAGACTTTAAAAAAAAACAACAGATGGAGGGGCTTATGGTTGAGGGCATGAATGTATCAGAGGAAGACCACAAAACAGTGAATGAGATATATTTATAGATCAATAGTTAGCAGTGAAGGCTATTTGATAGAGTGCCTCTTTTTGCCTCTCCTCTTTTTCAAATTATTCTGGTATTTGATAAGATAGTGTGAGAAGATATTTTTCTAAATAATACTAAATAAATCTTTAGTGAAATCAAAGGATTCCTAGAATATCTCTAGCATAGAGGGTTAAATATTTCAAGTAACAGCTCCCTTTCAAACTTAGTCTTCTCACCTATCCATACTCTTATCTTCCCTCTAGGTTTTATTGTGACCAAATCACATTTGTGGAATCTCTCTCTCTCTCTCTCTCTGTCCGCTGTCTCTGTCTCTCTCTGTTTCTGTCTCTTTCTCTATATAAACTGATTATTGCAAGAGTAGAATTATTAAGAATGGGGCTTAGGGAAATTTTCCATTATTGAGAGAAGGAAGCTAGAGAAGTCTCCTGAGAAGAAAGGAGAAACTAAATATCACTTTATTCTCTGCTCCCCAAATTGCAGGTGTCTTGATAACAAATATCTTTGAGGGGACTGTAGGGAATGCCAGTGTTATATTGCTCTTAGCTAGCTTTTGACATCTCTTCTTGATATCCCTTCTCTTTCTTCACCTTTTACAGATATAGTATATTCTTATAAGCAAAAGAACTAAAGCACAAATGAAAAGCTTTCAACCTGTACAATTTAGAGTTTTTTATCTAATCCAAGTTCCTTATCCCTGACTCCCGGGTTTCCTTTGAGGTAATGGGTAGAGGACTCCTTGGAGATCCCACCCACTTTGCATTTGCCGAATCTGCCAAAATTCAATATAATCTCGTCTATTCCCATAAAGATTCCTGTGTGGGGAACAGTGTATAGTTAGTGATCACTGTTTAGTGGATGCAGTCTGAAAGAAACTGAAGGGACGGGAGATATGGGATGATTTCTGTATTTATTTTAAGTAATTTCTGTGTGGGCTCTAAGTTTAAGGAAGAAGAGGGATGAGTAATAGAGATTGATTTATGCAAAGGTTGGGTTCTAAAACAAATGAATGGAGGAAAAAAAAAACAAAAAACTACCAATGCTATCTACAGGCGTCCTCCCTCCTGGTTTTTAATCGAAAATATGGTTTAGATTTGTAGATGCACCTAAGCCAGATAATAAATGGAAAAAATGCCCAACTAACTAAACAATAACCACAAACATGTGAAACAAGTGCTTGGTTTTCCTTTTGAATTAAAAAAGTGAAATTTAAATTAATTTCCCAATTGGATTTGGGGCATTAATTAATATTCAAATCCTCTTTAAGAGGTTATATACTTTCTGTAACTTCAAAATGACATATAATATGAACAGTGCAAAAAAAAAAAAAAAAAAAAAAAAGACCAAACAACCCAAACCCTACACCCTAGAGAGAGAGAATTTTCAAGGCAAAGTGAAATATTCCCTTTAATAGGTACTTTGAAAGGTAACATTTTAAAGTCAACAACCAAGACAAATAACTGTTTAACTTCAATGTCCTTGAAGTACTAAGTTTTTTTTTTTTTTTACTGATTAGCGAATTCAATGGTAGCTTTTAGCGGAAAGAACAAAACCTCCCGTGTATTGTGTTTGTTAGTTTGCCAGTGAAAACCTTAAATCATATTCTCAGTTCTAGAGGATATTCAATTCGTTTCTGAAAGATGGAAAAATAATCTTTTATTAAAATTTGTTTTACAGCTGAAATAGTGCAGTTGTTAGTTGAAAACCTTAAGCACATTTAATTAACCTTACTGTGAGCTATCAGTAAGTAGAGTACTTGTTCTTCTGGACCAACAAGCAATAAGAAGGTATGAAAGGTTGGCATAATAAATAATCAATCAAGTGATAATTCTATAAAATATAAAAAGGTGTCCAGAAATTTCCAGAAAAAGGCATAAATATGGAAAAATGTGTCACCTATAATTTAAAGAATGTTAAAGAAAGATTGAGCTAATTCTTCTTGGTGAAGTCTTTTCATGAAGAAGATATCTGTTTATCCATTCACTCACATTTACATGTTTGTGAGGGAAAGTAATAAAATGTTACAATTATTTGCTCTTAATTAGTGATTTTTATTAGCAGGTTTATTTTAATTGTGAGTCAACAAAACAGACAAATCTGTGAATCGGGATTCCAAGCATATTTTTCACAGATCAAAATTTTAGTCTGGATGATAATTTGTGAATTAATGAAAGAAAAGCACAGAATGTGAGTTGGTTGGATGGATTATTTAGTGCTGTCAGGTGTAATAGTTTGAAATGAGGATAAAGTGTTAATGTTACAATAAGAAGTTAGAGGCAACTATATACCTCTCACTGTAGCTACTCTTTAAAATGTGTCTTATAGGAGAAAGAAATGTTTTCAAGTAAGGTGTTTGTTTTAAGCAATCTTAGACACTGATCCATGAATGTTTATTTGGCTGATACTTTTTTTCCTAAAGGAAATTGATTATTTTTCTAATTAATTGATAATGTCCCAAGAAGTTTAGAGAAAAAAGAATCCCCCCCTCAGTAGGAAAAAAAAAATCTCTACCAATAAGTTTCATTTCAGTAGTCTTTTACTGAATTGTTGAATGAGAATAGGCAGTAGGGCTATGCTTTAAAAATGTTTCAGGTAACATTAGGAAAATGATAAAATGTCATGCTGCCTCTGTTTAATGAACTTTTCCCAGGTTTTGGAAATGCTGGTGAACAGATCTGTGTTAATGTTTAATGACCTCTTCTGGTTTGGCAAATAATCTTATTGTAACTGTGTAAGTTTCATTCCTGAAAGTGTTCAGTCTAAACTTGAGGAGAACTTGAGTGGGATACAAAGGGGAATACTGGTATCGGTATATTAGATATTAGAGCTGGACACACAACAATAAGTTCTTCAATTAAAGAACCTTCTCTTTTTTTGGAATCTCCTCAGTGAAAATATACCAACATCTCCTACTTTCCCCCTCCTTTAAATGGAAAATTATATAACAATATCAATCTCTTCGGTACTGTTTCCAGTGTGGCTGCTGGACAAAAAAATTCATTGACCCTGCCCTCTATACAATGGTGTAGTTCCACCAAACTTGTGCAATAAGATACCCAAGAATAGATAGCATTAGGGAACTCCCAGGTGAATATTGGTAACCTTCTTTGACAATTTAATAGTCTTAGAAAGTTAACTGGAGCAGGGGAGTCAAATTCAAATAGAAGTAGGGTTCTACCTAAGGATCCCTATATGGGGAGTGATATTAGATTGTGTTTTTATTTATTTAGTTTAAAATTTCCCAATTATACTTTAATCTTAGTTCAGGGCACACTGGGAGGTAGCCCAGGTGTTTGAGGCCACTGGCCTAGAGTGCTGAGAGATTGTGACCGCTCAGGTTTACACAGTCGAAATTTGTCAGAATTGAGACTTAAGCATTTTCCTGGTTTTAAGGGTGGCATTTTGCCTCTCACTGGAATGGAGGGGAGTACAAGGAAAATGGGATAATTTTGGAAGGTCTTCTTTAGGATAAATACCCGAATCATTCCTGGATCTGAGACTACATTGGGTTTTTAAGGGGAGGGGGGAGTAGAGAGTAAGATTGCCAGGCACATTTCGGAGGAAGCATAGTAATTTCATTACAACTCCGTTGGTTTAGTAGGGAGAGCCATTTCAATTCCAGATTATTTTACAGGAAAGCAGATAAAGGCAACATCTGCCTCCCTTTGCCTTTAATAGGCCTCATCATAGGATCACAGATATAGTACTGGAAACTTAGGGGTCCCTACTAGTTAAAACCCCTTCATTTGCAGATGATAAATCTGATGCCCAGGGTCCCTCTCCCTCCCCCCCCCCAATCAATTTCTTCATCAAAGATAGAAAGAAATAGCTTTTCAGTTTCCAGCTATTCATGTCAACCCTTGTCTTTTTCTGTTCCTTCACTGATCCTTCTCCCTCCTCCACCTTCCCCACCCCAGAGCTGCTGGAGGATCTGTCGGACAGTCGAGAATGTGTAAACTGCGGTTCTATCCAGACACCCCTGTGGAGAAGGGATGGGACAGGCCACTACCTTTGCAATGCCTGCGGGCTCTACAGCAAAATGAATGGACTGAGTCGACCTCTTATCAAACCCCAGAAAAGAGTGGTAAGTGGGAGCATGTACAGGGCAGCCTGCAACTGAATCTAACTGGGGTTGAATCAAACCATTTTCCTTGACTGGGGTTGTCCCAGAATTCAGAGCACCCCCAGGATGGCATTATGAGAAGGGAATTGAGGGAAAATCCTGTGACTGTGACATAGGCAGACAGTTCTCACAGACTTGTTAACAAGTAGGGGAGATAGAACAGATCTAGAAAGCTGTTTAATTCCTCTTGGAACTATCTGAGTTAGGTCTCGGGGGTAGTCCTGAATTCAAGAAGGAAGGAGAAGGTTGAGAAGATTCTCTATGCAGATTCTTATTCACGTATGCATTCCACTGTGAATAATTTCTTGAGCCAGCTTGCTTTAATCCACTTTGAGTACAATACTACACATTCTTTAATTTTTTTTTTGGGGGGGGGAGTTAGGGTGTTGAATTTTGGTAAATTTGGGTTATTGTTTTTGAATTGCTATTAGCTGAGGTCTTTGAAACCTAGAAATTAAAACATCTTTCAAGTTTATGATGCTTAAAACCTCTGATTTTTTTCTTCAGGGATCAATTTCACCTCTGTGTGAGTCTCTCTTAGTGAGATCATTATTGCTTGTATTTTCTGGAAAAAACTCAGTACAGACATCCTTGTAAAATATAGGACTACATTTATTTTAAAGAAATATACTAGTCCACAAATGCATTTTGAAGGAAAACATTTTGCTGTGGGATGTTAGATTTCTTAAGTGTGCAGCTAATTTGTTATATTCTAATTAGCAGGAGCAAATGCAACGCATTATTGTGCTAAATAGATTAGATTGAAATTGCATCACAATAGAAGTCTCTCACCTTATTGGGAGGCAATTAGTTTTATGGGTTTGTTTCTAGTGTCTTTAAAATAAAGTGACTAGGGTGAGTTTAATGAGTGTGAATGTATACAGTTAAATTTAATTATAACATACTACAATTTATTGCTTCCCCCAAATGGCACTCTTAAAAAACAAATAAGTAAGTACAAAGATGTGGGGTAGTGCATGGATACTGCAGTAATTTGTTGTGTATAATCATGTATAATATGTGTGTCCCTGATAAATGTTACAGGGAAGTTTTAATGTTTCCACATTTTAGTTAATGGAAACTACATTTATAGTTCTGAAAAGCCACACTTGAGTTAGTAACATTTTCTTCAATTTAGGTCTCAAACTTGATTGCTAAATAAATTTAATCGATTCAAGAAGCACATTCAGGTTTTGATAGTACTATTTGTTGTACAAGTTTTGTGTATGTGTACCTATAGGCAAGATTGTTTTAGTAGTAAATATGATGAAGAAATGCAGGGGCAAGAATTAAGACAAAAACATAGGAACAAAAAAAATCCCAGAGTTGACTTATTTTATTTCAGTGTAACAGGTGTCTTAGTGGAAACCAAGGTCAGGCAATATAGCTAGCAAATAGGCAATAAATGGAAACAATAAGAGGGTGTGTCATGAACAATTAGTAGTCATTATGAACTCCTTATTTATGATCACAATGGATGGAGGATACTTCTCAGAAACTGAGTGCTCTACTTAAGTTTGTTTAACCTGCAGTGCATAACCAATCACAGTGAATTTGACATTGCAAAATAACAGATTTATGGTGTAACTTAAATTCCTTGTTAGTGATGAATGTAACAGATCACTTGTTACAAGGGACTTTTATAACCCATTCACCTTCATTTCACATGTTTATGAGGACTGGCTTGACTTATGATATATGGTCAACAGCCATAAAGTTCTTTGTAATAGTGGCAATTTCTGATACAGGATTGTTTCACATTGACTTCAAATTCCACTGAAAACTCATAAATGGCTTGTTTACAAAATGGACCTTACTGTCACTAATTTACTGACTTTATATAATTCCTAAAGAGGAAGCAATTATCACTCTTAACCCTTTCTCTGTCATTTCTGGAGATGGGGGAAAGACGAAATGTAGTGAGCTGATTCCATCTTATTTAGCTCCCCCAATTTCTCTCACAAGTTTTTTGTCATCATAACAAATAATCATTCCAAATATACATTAGATCAGTCAGGCTCATAAATTTAAACTTGTGAAAGTCAAGCTGATTTTTTTGGGAGGGTGGGGGGGAGCAGTTAGAAATTAAAAAATTTTCTAGCAATGGCCTATACAGTTTGATGGGGAAAAATATGGCCTTCTACATACCATATTAAAATAAAGAAACGCTTGGTGTAGCATAGTTGGTGCAAATTGTTTGATGCACTTTTAGATGTGACTGCAGGATCTTGGAAGTCATTTAATACCATTCTCTTTTAATTTTTTTTTTTTTTTTAAGAAAACATAATCGTTCTTTATGACTCCTTCCTTTTCTCCTTCAAGAAGATTTTTAATGTGGAGTTTTAATTTTGAAGGCACTTCTTGAAAGGCACCAGTGATATGTTTTTATTTTATTTTACATTTTCTTTATGCGAATCTTAAAAGAATTCTAATAGCACAACATACAGATATCCATCATACCCAATTTTACTTTTCAGTTTGGGATCTTTCAAAAATTACTCTAATATCCACCTGGCTCATAAAATTATTCTGTTCTCAGTGTACACAGAGATGAAATCCTTCATTGTACTTATTAATTAAATGTTTATATTTAGTAATGATAATTATAATGTCTCACATTTTTAGAATTTCAACAACTTTCCTCACAATAATCTTGTGAGGTTGGTAGTATCTCTGTTATTTAACATTTCTCATTTTATAGATGAGGAAACTGACCTTCAAAGAGTTAAGTGATCTACCAGGGTCACAGAGCTGCTAGTAAGTGCAAAAATTCAGATAGGAACCTAACTCTCTTTCTTCCAGATTGTTCTTTCCACTACCTCAGTTCTATGTTCTGAGGAGCTTTCAAGGAATTTTGCCATTTTGCTGGCAGATATATTAATTGCATACTATGAAATACTCTCTAGGTCATGACTTTCTAATTTATTTTGAATAGCTACATTTTATTTCTTTACCACGCATAGTTTTTTGAGATATTAAAATACTTCTGTCTTTTAAATTCTTACCACCTTTTCAATTGAGTAATTTGTAATTTTGGACAGTTAGATAGATTCCACTTAGAAAGTAATTTAAAAAATAAATTATTAGTGTGAAGGATCTGATTATTTTCAAAGTTTGGACATTTTTAATAGCTTCAAGGCTCATATATTCTCAAATTTGAGAAGGAAGCAACCGAGAACCTGGATAAAACCAATTTCTTTTAATGATGTCACCAACAAAGGGGCAGGTAGTTTTGAAGTTCTACCTAGGTGACCCTATCTAAATGAATCTATATGATATCTTTACACAAAATGCATTTATTACTTTATCTCCATATTGAATGTCGATACAAATCCAGATAAATGATCTTCATTTCTATTAGTGGAAATATAATAGTCTTAGCCACTTAACAACAGTTAAAACAATGAAAACATCTAATGTTTTTTCTTTTTCTAATCATCAGAACAACAATTAAGGTAACAGCTGAATATAGGACATAGAGCATATTCTTGTCCTTTGCTGTATTTGGAAAATTTTTCTCCAAGGTCAGTTAAGACTATTGTACACACACACACACACACACACACACACACACACACACACACACATGAATTCTATCCACATTTAGGCTCCTTGCTCCCATATTCCTTTCGGCAGATATTAATTTGCTCTTTTCTGAAAAATCAGCATAATTATCTTAATTTTGTACTTGAGAAAATGAAGATGAAAAGTTCAAAGGACCTTAGCCTATAATCCAACAAATAGTGGCTCTTCTGAAATTAGGTTTTCTAGTACCTAAACTGAATATAATAATGACTATTCATAATAGGATGGATGGTCACATTGTGCCTTACTTAGCCATAGCCAGAAGTAAGTTTTGAATATAAAATGCGCTTGCTAATATTTTAAACTGCAGAGATGACTTTTCCATTTAAACAAAACCACAAGCAAAATCCTCCAATATCAATGACTAGGAGGTGCTTCCAAGTTCTGAGGAGAAGAAACTGTTTCAGACATATTCTCAAGGTGACAGTGCTGTTAGTACCTCTGAGCCAGAACCAATTACTTAATATTGCATGGCTATTTTATAAAACAGTAATACACCATAGCAAATCTGCTTATCAGCTTTGTGAGATAAATCATACTATATAAACCTCTAGCATGTAGTTTTGATTCAGGAAGAATTGTAACTGATTAGCTTTATTTCCTGCTTTCTACATTTCTTTTTCGTATTTTAGTTCTCACAAAAACCAAATGATGTGATTTGCCATTGTCAGGGACATTAACTGTTAAAGGACACAAGCAGATGGATATTTCTCTTAAGGTCTGATTTATTTGTTCTTGTTTCCAGCCTTCAACACGGCGGCTTGGTTTATCTTGTGCCAACTGTCACACCACAACCACCACTCTGTGGCGTAGAAATGCGGAGGGTGAACCTGTTTGCAATGCATGTGGGCTCTACATGAAACTTCACGGGGTATGCCGTTTAATGTGGTTTTTACATCACTGATGCAATTGAATGTGGTTTTACATCATCAAACATGTGGTGTAGCTCTGGTAGGATTAGGACATGCCCAAAGAACTGAAGTGTTTATTTAAAAAAAAAGAAAGAAAAAGGAAAAAAAAAAGATGAGAAGCATTCAGAATATTGTGTTCAATGAAAAAAAGTTAGATCTCTTCCACAAAAGTAGAGAAAAACAGGAATAAGTAAGCAAGTAAACAAACAAAAAAGCTCTAACAAAACCAGACTAACTTATTTATGAATATGAGAAAATCAGTATAGCTTTTTAATCTTACTTTGTGTATGTCTAAATAGGTATAAAGTATCAGTGTTTTTGTTAACAATACCAGAATTTTCATTTTGAAACATGGCATAAAATATCATTAATATCTAGAGCTTCTTTATTTTATTGGGGGGGGGGAAGAGGTATGTAATATACTAAGTATGTAAAAGTTGAAATTGTAAATTGGATTTAATTTTTTTCTAGAATGAAAAACTTAATCTATTGCCTTTCTATAAGTGGGCTGATTGGAAAAAAAAAAGTGCAAACTAAAGTGAAGAAATAGAGATGTTTTATTTAGCAATTTTTTTTTTTTTATGAAAAACAGACCTTTATTTGATAGGGAAGAGTGGAGATAGATTAACTATATAAAAGTTATCAAAACCATTGTTGAAACTTCAAATTGGCCTCCAATTATTCTTTAGAATGAAAAATTTAATCTCTTGCTTTTTCCTTCCAATAAGTGGACTGAGTGAAAAATATATGTACTAAAGTGAAATACTAGTGGTCTGTTTTGCAACTCATTACCTTTTTTAATGAAAAAATTCTGTATGAATATTGAGATGAAGAGGGCAAGTGATGCTTGCTTTGCCTACATGAAATTCTTTTGTAAAATTGATGGGGCTGAGCTTCCATACATGTTCTTTTTACCAGATAGACATGTCTGCAAAAATTAGTTGAAATTACAGTTTCCTTTCTTCTCAAAGAAGTATTTACTAAACTTTATATTCTGTATGGAAATTTTTTCCCCCAGGTCCCCAGACCACTTGCTATGAAGAAAGAGGGAATTCAAACCAGGAAGCGAAAACCAAAGAACATAAATAAGTCAAAGGCATGCTCTGGTAAATATAAAATAGAGAATTTGGTTGCAAAGTCTTTCCCAAAGTTTAGAAAGGAAGTGATATGTATAATTATGGTGTTAATTACGTCTGTTTTAGGTAACAATAATAATGCAGTTCCTATGACTCCAACTTCCACATCTTCAAATTCTGATGATTGTAGCAAAAATGCTTCTCCTACCACACACACCACAGCCTCCGGGGTGAGTGATGAAAAGACTACAGTACCTTTCCTTCTAAAGTAGAATTCTCTATAGTATGTTATCTCAGTTTTTATCTTATCTAGTAGTTACAATAATCTAAACCAACAGTTTAGTTTAGTAGCTGATACTTTTTTTTAAAAGGAAATTGCATTTAAATGTAAATATGACAAACTTAAGTACTTTACAAACCTTAATTAAGATCCATATAATTTTTATGGTTAAAGTAACCCATGTAAAACCAAGAAGTTTTGGTTTGAAGAGCCTTAAATTGTTTTATTTCCAAGTTTTTATCTTAGTCACGTGTACCACAAATATAGATCAGAAAAAAATAACAGGTCAATAGCCGACTGGAATCCAGGACTGATAGATAGTATTTTAAAAGTCAGTTACCTTGTCTTATCAACTCTTGCTTTTATTATCTATTCAAAGCAAAGCTTATTCTAATTTATTATGTGCTGTATATACAAAGCTCTATTTCTGTCTTCACTGTAGATCTTGTCTTTAGCTATGTAATATCTTGCTGTCTTATGACTTTCTTTTTTTCCAAACCATGTTAGTGATATTACCTCACTTTACTTCACTGCCTTACAGAAAGATTATGAGAGTGGGTGGGATAGGTAGCTAGCTAGCAGCTGGAAGAACAAGTCATTGAGGAACCAAGCCATACAGGTTTAAGTGGGTAGAACTCAAGGCTTCTAATTCTTAACCATTCTTTACATTAGATGCCAACTTGTCTTAAATATTCTACTTTATATATTTAGTACATAGTTTGTTGTCAGAATATTAACCCCCCAAGGTTATGATGATGTGGCTTAAGTTTATTCTTTATTGGAAAACAAAACTCAAAACAAAAATTGCTCTTAAAATGATTTTTTTTTTTTTTTGGTATGTCTCAGTGTTCTCTAACCCAAATTCCTTCCAGCTGTTTCATTACTGAAATATGCAGTTTCACTGTAAAAGTTTCAGAAAGGGGGGAAAAAGGGAATCCTTTTCATTTACTTTTGTTGTTTATAGATACATCTTAATGCCTATTGACTTTAGAGAAGATGGACTTGAGGGTATGAGACGATGAGTTTATAAGAACAGAGAACACATTAATTTTTGAGGCTCTTGAGTGGAACTCATTAAACATGGGAAAAGTAAATGCTACAAAGACAGTGAAAAAATTTAGTCTTTTTACTCCAGGCCTATGGAGCTATGATTATGTCTATAAATTGAGTATTACAAACCCAGTTTGCTTTAAGCTTTATTGATAGTTGACCAAACTTGTTTTTTTTTTTTTCTTTTGCATTGGCATTCTCTATTACTAGACTATATTACCCTAAGTCATTAGATAGTTGTCAAGATTGTTTTGAATTTTTATTTTGTAAATTCCCCTAGCCCATTGCCTATTTGGATCTCCCAGTATTATAATAGCAGGCACCTTTGCCCAACAATGGTCGATTGAGAATAGAAACCATTCGGTTAGAGTGGTTTTTTCTTTTGCGGTTCCTATTTTAAAATGTCAAAATGAGCTACTCCTGATTGAAATCTATTGCCCTCAAGGGGAAAAAAAGCATACTCAGTAAACATCTGTGAAGGAGTGAAATTTTGACTCATGTTGGCTTCTTTTTGGTGCCTTTGAATACGCAGGTCTGCCCCAAGGGTGGAGTTTTCTTATTATAGGTCTGGTCAGTGGTAGTTATTATTATTTCTAGTAAGTCACTTTGTTGCTATCAGCCCAGAGAGGAGAGAATATGTCCCACCTGGTAATTTGCAGAGTATTTTGGCTACTTAGTTGTGTTTTCTATCCAGAGTAAAGGTCAGTTCCTTGTTTAAGGGCCAGGAAAGGCAAAACAACACACAGGCTTTTGGAACTGTTTGGAGGATGAGAGATGAGCTTCATCATAAGTTCTTCTGTTATAAACCACATACCTACCATGCTGGGTTGGGTCCTCACTTCATCACTAGGCCCTTTAGAGTCTGTAGCTGTTAGCTTTAGGGTCAGTCCCATTCCAGCATGACCGGCTCATAGAGTAAGCTGCAAATAAGAGATGTACATAGAAGCATGGCTAACCACTCCCCTGCCACCTCCATCCCCCCAATTCCTTTACCAGTATTTCAGAAATGGAGACATTGATGGTCTTGGTCATCATTTCACTGCCATTTGGAGAGACAATTGCTTAATTTGTACATTTTTTCCCTGTACATGTATGTGAGATAACCTTAGAGCAAAATTTCCTTGAAGGTAGACTAATTTTTTTTTTTTCCTGTGTATTCCCAGGGGCTGGACAATGTGGGGCCTATAGTAGGAGCTTGTATTCTTGTTGACGTATGGAAAAATTTCTTCCTACTTCTTGCTTTCACTCCAAAAACCTGTGTTGTCCAGAAATGAAGTTTTTGTGATTCATAGGCTTCTGGAGCTCTCTTCTTCCCATCTTCAGCTATACTCATCTCTTTAGCATCATTCATGTCCCCCCTCCTTGACACCACCTGTAAGAGAGGGAGCTTTTGGTCATTTTTCATCTTGGGGAACTTTGCATACTCTAGGTTCCTCATTTTATAGTTTCCTTGAAGCTATTCTTTTCAATATAAGTAGCAGCCATTAAAGATGAGGAATTCTGGAGGATCTAAATTATTTAGGGGAAGGATGGGGGTTTTGCTTCTTTTATAGTGCTTCACTGACCATCATACCAATTGTCATTAATGCTCTAGTCAGGACTGTTGGAAATGAGTTAGCAGTCAGTAGCACAACTCCTTCATGTCGTTTTCCCAAGTGACCTTGGTATGCAAGGTCATAGGACCATTTAATTTTGTGTCTAATTTGTGGATTTTGAAATTGTCCCATTATCAATCATTCAAGGAAGGGAATTTATACCTATTTATTTTGCAGATGATGAAGCTGAGACCAAGAAGGCTAAAGGAAAAGCCACAAAAAGCTAAAATTCAAGTCTAAATTTCCTGATTTCAGATCCAATACTATTTCCATTGGGCAGCAAAAAGGTCATCTGACTTAACCTTGAGGATCTAATTGAGCCCATTTTATATTCAGATAGCTCCAGTTGTTAGGTATTTTAGTCTTATGTTATGCTGAAATCTGCCTCTTTGTAATTGCCACCCATTTCCCCATAGAACAAGTTGACTTCCTTTTCTACATAACAACCTTTTAAACATTAGAGAGAAATAATCATAACTCCACCTTTCAATTTAATCCTTATATGTCATAAATTTGAGGCCCCTGAGCAGGATGAATTCTATTTACTAATCTGGGTTATCCCCTTTCATTTCTCCCTAGTTTAACATTATCATTTCTAACATAATGTCAGAATTGAACATAATATTAAAGCTGTAGTTTGTTCAGGGTGAAGTACAATGGACTTTCTCCTTCCTGGCCCCAATATAATAATATATTCACAGACCTGTTTGAATCAACTTGTACCATCTTGACCTGATGAAATTGCAAATGCTATGAATCAGAGCTTGATTTTATTATATTGTTGATTGTCTAGATTTACAAAACAGTGGAGAATAATGTTAAAACAGATTTTCTCCAGAAAGCCCATTGCTTAACATTACCAGCACATCTATGAATATACTAAACTATTCCATTCAATGTAGCCTAGAGAAACATTCACTTTTTTGGGTAATCATATTTTACTTTTTGCTTCCATTGAACTTGGAGTTCATGACAATATACAGACTTGTTACAGATGAACTTTCTAGTCGTGTCTCCATATTATTCTCATGAGATTGATTTTTTTTTTTGAACACAAGTATAAGATTTTGCACTTATTTATGTTTTTTAAAAGTCATCTTATCAGCTTTATTTATAGTCTGTCAAGATCTTGGCTCACTAACTTAAGTTTTCTGACTTTAGTCTTCCTTCTTTTGGAAATTGGAACAACAAATGGTCTTCTCCAGTCCTACAGTCCCTCTCTCATGCTCTATGCTTCTTTTTCTTTCAAACATAACAGTTATGCCTGCCAATTCTTTCAGTCTTCTAGAGTATAAGGTAGTATGTCTGGGCATGGTGATTTCAAGGGCATATGGATATTTTATTATGTGCTTAATTATCTTAGGTTTCAACTCCCTCTTACCCAATTTTGTTCTGTCCTTTCTAAACCAAATATCATTCTCCTTAGCAGAAAAAGCAGAAGTAAAATAAAAATTAAGCATCCCTTTGCCATCTGATATTGTCCCATTCACCCTTAGCAATAATCCTATATGTTCTTTAACCTCTTTTCCTTAACATACCTAAAACTATTTTTCATTAGTTTTAGCCTTCTTTGCCAACCTGAGCTTACTCTAATTTTTGGCACTTGAGACACTATTCTTCTAGGTCTGTGGTATCATTTGTATTAATCTTCTGGGATCTACCCATGCTTCCATATTACATATGTCTACAAATATTTAAATTGGTCTCTGAATTTTGTGTACATTCAAATCAGTTTTTTTTTTTTTAGCTATGCCTCTCTTTCCCTCCTCTTTTGAATTGTTTTTCAGTCTGCAGAGTTAGCTACCTCTCTAGGCTGACATTGTCTTACGCTTTCTCTAAACACTCTGAAATCTGTTCTTTCAAAATCTAGACTGTATGTTAAATGATATGTGGCTTCCTTCTTTTCACAAATAGTAATATGTGGGGGCAATTTCCCCTCTAAAGTTCCTATCATTTCTGCTCTAGCAACCAGTTCCTTCTTGTTGGTGAGAATTAGATCCAAGATAGAATTTCCTGTCATTCTTTTCTTCACTTTTAAAAGGATGAAATCACCTTGTTGAGTGTATGTGTGTGTGTATAGGGGAGGGAGGAGAGAGGGAGAGGGGAGAAATGGAAGAAATGGGAGAAATGGAATAGAGGGAAGAGAGGAGAGAGAGGAAACAGCCAAGCAATACAGAAAGACGGAAGCAGAGAGACAGACTAAAATCAGGGAGACTTGTAATCTGTGTTCCTTATCCTTTTCATTTTTCTGTCCAGGTGATGTGTAATGTGGTCTAGTGACCACATTAATCATTAAATGACATTAGTAGTCACAATAATGTGGTCATTAGACCATTAGCAAAGGTCTAATGACCGTATTATTTCCGATTCAGCCTCATGTGATCATTACCCAAATGTTCTCTATAGCATGTTTTTTTTTGTTCCTAGATTTCCCCACATGGCCTTAAATTTCTAATATAGAATGTTATTCCACTCCCACCTTTTTATTTATTTAATTAAACATTTTTATTTAACCCATCCGTTTCCATCTGCATAAGGTATATTCTTTCTCATGGTTTTCATTTTGCAAGATGCTAAGATCAAATTTGCTTCTTCACATTAGCTTCTCAGGAATTTTTGCTACCCATAATTTTTGCATTTAGTATATAGCTATCTCAAGCCATAAGTTTTATTATTTCCTCTGGAGAGACAATTTGTACTGCTAATTGTTCTCCCCAAATTATAGTTACTTTCCCTGGTGCCCATTTATATAGGATACATGTAGGAGATCTTCTGTTTCCTTTTCAGTTTAAAGTGTATTTAGAAAAGATATGGGAGGTTTTAAAAGATTTGTGAGGTATCAGGCAAATTACTTTATCCCTGACAGTAGAGCTTGTCATTCCTACCTTTTAATTCATTTTCCAGAATTCCCAATCCTGTTATTGTATACTATGTTCTTAATTATTTCCTCATCTGCTTTTCTCTTCCAAAGGTCTTGTTCAATAAAGGCATCAGTGATGAAAATACTACTTGTTCTCTTATAATTCTCATTTTCTTGTTCGAAATTTAATAATTTTCTTTCAAAGCCATTTTACCTCTCTGAGACTCAGTTTATTCATTATAAAGTACAGGTAACGATGGGCATATGACGTAGCTCATTGGATTATTATAAGGATCAGTTGAGGTCATCTGAAAAGCTCTTTGCAGATTATAAATGCCAGTGATTATCATAACTGATGGTATTTTTAATCGTAAAGTTAAGAATATTTTGATAATGGATCAATTCTAAAGGAGAATTTTTTTTAAGTGAGCTAAAAGGAAATTAAAAAAAATTCTAGTGGAGATATTCTTTTCTTAGTAGTAATAATAATAATAATAATAATACTTGGCCTTTATATATAGTGCTTTAAGGTGTTCCCAAATGACTTTATAATTATTATCTCATTTGATTCTTAGAACAATATTGAAAGGTGGGTGATACTATTATTCCCATTTTACGGATACAAAAAATGAGACAGAGGCAAAGTGACTTGCTTAGAGTCTGAGGCTGGATTTGAACTAAATTTCACTTTCAGTTGGGAATAGTAGATTTATAGTTTAGCGCTACAAGGCATCTCGAGGGACCTTAAGCTTAGTACAATACCTAGCTCATGTTATTGTTGTCAGTCATTTTTCAGTTGTGTCTGACTCTTCTTGACCCCCATTTGGGATTTTCTTGGCAAAGATACTGGAGTGGTTGCTATTTCCTTCTCCAGCTCTTTTTATGGATAAGAAAACTGAGGCAAATAGGGTTAAGTGGCTTGTCCAGGGTGACACAGCTAATAAGTATCTGAGACCAGCTTTGAAGATTAGTCTTCCCACCTTCAGACCTGGCACTCTATTCACGGTGCCCCCCAAAAGGGCTTATAGACTAGTAAAGGGATATTTTAACTCTAATTACTATAATATACAATATTACAATATATTTCTAGTCCTAATCTCTTTTCTTACCTCCTGGCCCACATCAGTGATTGTCTAATGGATATATCTAACTGGATGTGCCATAGGTGCCTTAAACTCAGTCTTTCCCCCCAAAACTGACCTTTCTTTCTTCTCTGTTTCTTTGGAAGGTACAACCATCATTCTAATCACCTATGTCTGCAATCTCACCCTCTAGTCTTCCTCCACTTTCATTACACACCTCATGAACCAAAACATGACTACTACCCTAGTTCAGGCCTTCAGTACCCAAAATCTATACTATTGTATTAGTTTCCTAATTGGTTTCTCTGACCCAAACATTTCCTTTCTCCAACCTATCCTTCAGGCAGTGATCAAAGTGCTATTCCTCTTTGCTATTTAATATATAAAACCAATGAAATTTGGCTCTAGCTTACATTTCTAGGCTTATTCAAATGGAAGCTTCTTGAGAGCTGGGAGTATCCTTTTTGCTTGTATTTGCATCCCCAACACTTAGCATAGTGGTTGGCATATAGTAAATGTTTAATAGTTTTTAATTTATACATTTATTCATAGACACTGACTTTCATGCACTCTGCTTTTTTTTCAGAATTGGTCTACTGGCTATCTTTTGTACATAACCTTTTAACTCTCTACTCAGTGCTTTGAGCAGGTCATTTTCCTGGGATGAGCTGCCACCTCACTTCTGCTGATTAGATTTTCCAACCCTCTTGAAAGCCACAAGCTTTCTCCTATAAAGACCTCCTTTTTCCTGCTGTTAATGTGCACCACTGAAATCACCTTATGTATTTATTTATATATTTTATATATTTTGTTTTTTCCCTAGAACCTAAACTATTTTGCTAGCAAAGACTTTTTTTTTTTAAATGTCCCTCATGATTAGTGGATAGACAGCCAGCTTCAGAACTAGGGATACCAGTTTCAAGATCTGTTTTTTTCACATTTAAACTGATTCTGTGACATTTGGCAAACCACTCCACTCTTTAGTGCTACTCCTTTAGACTCTTTGTAATAGGTGAGGTAAGTTGCCAGTCTGTAGTGTTAGAATGAGTTTTCCCTACTTGAGAGTTCCTCCATCTTCATCACCATCACCACCTATATCACCATCATCACTGGTATTTATTTAGGGTTTTAAACTTGACAAAATGCTTCACATATATTGTCTCATTTGATTCTTACAATAACCCTGGGAGGTAGTACTATTATCCCCATTTTAAAGGTGAGAAAACTGGGTCAGTTAGGTAGTGCAGTGGATAGAGCACCAGCCCTGAAGTCGGAAGGACCTCAGTTCAAATTTGGCCTCAGACACTTAACACTTCCTAGCTGTGTGACCCTGGGCAAGTCACTTAACCCTAATTGACTCACAGAAAAAAAAGGTGAGGAAACTGAGGTATCTGTGCTTAATAAATATTTATTGGCAAATGGAAGCTACTGTCTTATGCCAACTAAACCAAACAAATGAACAAAACTTCAATGACAAAGGAAAATAAAAACCCTTATCCTTATTGCCTTGTATAGTGTTTGACAATAGGCATTTAATAAATGCTTGTTGATTAACTTTCAAATTTTGTCATTGCTGGAAAGTTGGAGGAGAAGAGATTATGCCCTCTGGAGGGGCTTCAGGGAAGAATAGCTTCATCTCTTAGGGGAGGAAAGACCAAATCTATAGCAGGTGACAATATCCAGAAAGGGAAGTACAATTGTCTTGAGCAAAAGGACACATAATTCATAGCTTTAAAAGTGTTAACAAAGTGGTTTTCTCCCAGCCACTAGGAGATGATCATATTTTATAAATATGGAAACTGAGGCTCTGAAGAGTTGAACTAATTTATCCATAGTTAGTCAGTGATTGAAATTCGAGTCTTTTTTCTTTAAGTACTTTTCACTGAATCAACTGATCACATTGTCTCTACCTGTAACATAGCCATCCTTTGAAACATTTACAACATACAACCTTATACAAATACATTACTTGTTATCTCTCCTTTTCCTGACTTGCTTTTTCGATATTTATTACAACATTCTTAACATAGTAAAATTGTATGTAGCTCTTTGCAAATACATATTTTGCAGAGGTATTGGTATTAAGACTCTAAATTCAGTTTAATTTCAGGATATGAAATATATTTCATTTTAGTACTTTTAATCCAGATATATTCAATTCAGTACCCCTTAGTGTGTCTTCCTTCTGTTGATAGAATTGATCCTTTTAAATTGTTTTTTGAGCAGGAACTATCTTTTACTTTTTTTTTTTTTTTTTTGTATCCCAAGAACTTAGAAACTTGAAACAGAGTAGGCACTCAAGAAATGTTTGCTAATTGACTCTGTACTTAAAGTTGTTTTTTCTTTGCAGATTTCACCCCAAATGGCCAACATTCTCTAATCTTACATACAGTTGTAGATGTATGTCCAATATAGCTAATAACTATTTGCTTTAATAACAGTTTTAAAAAATTGATGTTTAGGAGCATAACATAGCAATAGTTTTTTTCATTAAATTCCTAATTTTGAACTGCTTTCATCATTCTTTAATAGTGGTCATAGAATGATGGTTTTTGAAGGAACATTAGTATTTATCTAGTCCAACCCCATATTTTATTTATTTTCTTGTTTTTAAAAAGATTTATTTTATTCCTTTTGTTTTTACATAATTTAAAAATTTATTCCTCACCATCTCCTATGGATTTAACCATCCCTTATAACAAGAGTATTTTAAAAAAAAAAAGCTCAGCAAAACTAACCATCACATCAACCATAAATGATGGCATATGACTTTATTCCCTACCCATAGCCCTTCTGCAAAAAAGGGAGGAAGGTATATTTCTTAAGTTTTTCTAAACTTGGTCATTATAATTATGCAGGCTTCTATTTTACTTTTTGATTCTTCCTATTTACATTGGAATAGTTATTGTGTATTGTTGGTTCTATCTAATTCACTTTCTATCACTTCACATATGTCACCTCAGGTTTATTTGAATTTTTCCATATTTGTCATGATCCTTTTTTTAAAGATTTAAAAATTGGTAGATTATTTTGGTGGACAAATTAAATTACCAAACGAGGTTAGAAATGGAAATTTTAAATTTTGAATAACAAAAAAGAAATGTGTAAAAAAAATTCTAGCTTCATGTATATTAACTTCTATGATAATCACTTATGTTTATATTATGCCTTATTACTTTTGCATGTGTTTTCATTTGAAATCCGAGATAGGGAATGATGCTGGAGCCAGCTGCTTAATAGTCAATTGCTAAATTTTCAGTGTGGGCAGTTAGCCTTAAAAAATTGTCAGACTCTACAAATCTAAAAATACTGTTTTTTATTGATTATTTAGGTTTAATAAAGTGTGAAGAAAGTTATAATAATGGAGGCATACACATTTTCTCCCAGAGAGGTGGATATTTAGCATTTACAATATACCCTCAATTGATATAATTTGCACTGAGAGTGATTTAAGGTTTACAAAGAGTCAATACTTCTTGATAAATAATCCTGTGAGACTAAACTGTGTCATTCCTTATTCCTTGACAGATGAAAAAATAGGTCAGAGAAGCTATGTGACTACCTCTAGTGTCATGTGGCTAGTAATTGATGGAATTAGGACTCAAACCTGAATCTTGTGACTTCTGAAGCTAATGTTTCTCCCCACCCCCAAGTATACCATGTTCTAGAAATATTTGGCCTCTTTAAAATACTTCTATTATTAATGAAATTTCTGTGATAGTTCTATTAAAGTTAAGAAGTTCAGTATGTAGTATTGAAATTTTTGCCATAAAAACTAACTCAATATAATTAGGTTGGCATGTGGCTCTTTAGGTAATTGACTCTTATTTCAGGGCATGCTACTACCTTGCTAAAGAAACCTGAGCCAGCTCTGCATCAGATCTCTTATCCAGCCAGTTGTTAAGCCAGACCCAAGCCAGGCTCCCAAGCTCCTTTCTTTGTAGATGGTAGGAACTTAATTTAGTTCTTACTTCTCTGAAAAGCATATTCTCTTCCTTTTTTTCTCCAAGACCACTTGTTAAAAAACATTTTAAAAAGTATTTTTGATATATATTTAAAATGACAACTACAATCCCAATATATCCCTTCCCATCCCAGAGAACTATTCTTTTCTCCCCCAAAGAAATAAAATAATTAAATTAAAACAATAGGAAAACAAAAATAGTTGAGCAAAACTAAATATAACGTAGCAGATGGATCCAAATATTTTTATTGTTTTTAGTTTAAAAAATATTTTGAATGTAAACGTAACCTCCCAAACAGGAACATTTCCATGTGCAAAGTAGACCACAAGAATATTGTGTATGAAACTGGATTTATTCAGCATTGCTACTTTCAAAACTATCCAGCTTTTCTGCACTTCCTTCAGTTTCCTTCTGATCTTCTCTTGTACTTTTTCAAGTGTTTCAATGACTTTCTTTTTTTTTTTTTTTTGCTTTGATAAAGCTTATATAATTAAATCTTAAGACTTTGAACCTTATATTTATTTTTTTTTTTCTTTTCCATTCCATTTCTTAAGTATTCTTTTAGTATTCTTGAAAAATTCATTCCCCCCCCTCTCCTTTGAGTCTCTGCTTGAAGGTTGTTATTTGGATGGATAATTCTTTATAGATGTTGATCTCATTTACTTTTCTCTTTCCTGTCTTAGTTCCTGGATTGAGATTTTTTGCCTGGAAAAGGCTTTCTCTGTTATGATTTTGGGTGAGATGATTGGCTTTGGTTGGTCTTAACTTGGACCATCTGCATCCCTGTCCTGACTTAGAACTCCCTGAAGCTTTGAGGTTTTAGAGTTGTTGTGTGTATTCAAAGCCTTCTATGATATTTCAGGATAAAATGCTGGGGAACTTAGAGTCTGTATCTCAATCTGAATGCTGCTGAACCTGGATTGTTTGCTTCCAAAGTCCATGCTGTGGGTTTCCAAGCACCCTGGGGCTTTCTCAGAGGGAACTCTCTGCTCTTGTTGTTTCTGGATCAAAAACACTACAGGCTATTAGTATCTCTGGCCTTTCTCTGGTTATGCTAGTGCTAGCAGGAAGCCCCCCCCCCCCCTTCCCATTGTATGTGTACTTTTTATGACATTTTGTGCATTTCTGGGGTGGTTAAATTTTCTTATTAGATTTCTTGATCATTATTCTGTCTGGTGCTATTTTTAGGTTTTTGCTGGAGAAGGTATGTGGAAGTTGGACTGTCTGCCTCTGTTTAGGCAGCCATCTTGACTAGAAGTCCCAAGTCCAAAATTATATTAGTGTTCCACATCCAGAGTCTCCAACTCTGCAAAGAAAACAGGGGGAACGGGTAGTGTCCAGTAGGCCAACAATTCAAAATTCCTACTTGGCAGTCTTCGAAAATTGATTAGCATAGGAGCTAACATACAATTGTTTATAAACTAGTTATAAATATTTAAAATAAATTGCTTTTACTAATTCATAGAGAGAGGTGGGTTCTTAGGGAAGCCTTAGTACCTTTTCTAGTTACCTTGTAGCTCATGCTTTTCATGTTGTCTAACACAAACATTTGAAGAAGATAAAGAAGGCCAGGTAAAAGGTATTTAATGTAAACTGTAGTTTAACTTATATTACCTTGAACATTTTGTTGGGAAGAGTGAGAAAAAAAGACCTAGATTCTAACTATTCTGTTGGGATAGTAACCCTCCCCCACAACATATAGATATATATGCATACTTATATGTGTGTGTATATGCTTGTGTATATATGTAGCTAAATGATACAAGGGAATAGAATATTGTTTTGGAATCAGGAAGATTTCATCTTCATAAATTTAAATCCATTATCCAATACTTATTTGCTGTGTGATTCTGGACAAGTCACTTAACCCTGTTTGCCTCAGTTTCCACATCTGTAAAATGAGCTGGAGAAGAAATGGCAAGCCACTCCAGTGTCTTTTCCCAGAAAATCTCAAAATGTGGTCTGAAGAGTTAGACATAATTGAAATTATTGAAAAAACAACAAATTGAAAGTTGTCTTTCGTATAGATAATAGCACATGAAATCGTTGGATGGATTACTAATTGGTTGGATAGCCAAAACCAAAGAGTAGTAGTTAGTGGTTCATTGCCAGTGTAACAGAAGGTCTTGAGTGGAGTTCCCCAGGGGATTTGTGCTTTTGAACTTTATTATCAATGATTTTAATAAAGGCATGACGGTATGCCCATTAGATTTGTTCTGGTAGATTTCAGAAAAACTTTCCTTCTAGATAGAGCTGTCCCAAAGTGACATGGCTGGCCTCAAAAGGTGATCCACTGAGTGAGTTACATTAGATAGATCCCTTAAGATTCTATAATTCTAAAGTTTTGTTAATTGCTTTCATTTGGGAAGAAATCACTTCTCTTTTGAAACCATGTGGTTTCAGGAACTTGATTAGGAAGAAAGGGGCTGACTAAAGGGTCATAAGTTTAATAAAGAGATTGTTGTCACTTTACACAAGTTGTTGGATCTTCTGAGTAAAATCTTTTCAAAGATTTGAAAAGCAAACTCTTGACTTTAGCCATTTTACTTTGACTTTTGGGAAATCATTTCCATCAAAATCAGTTTCTTATATACTGTAAAATAGGTAGAAGTAATATGTCCCAGGTGATGCTTGCTCATGTGGCATGATAGAGTACAAACTCATAGATTGTTAGATCCAGTCCATTCATTTTACAGATGAGGAAACTGAGTCCCTTAATGATGGTGTTCAAAATCCCAGAGCTAGATAGTAAGCATCAGAGACAGAATTTGAATTTCTGAAGTTTTTGCCTCTTTCATGCAATCTTAAGTTTGAAAAGAGACCTTAAAAATTGAGTAGTCCAGTGGTTTCCTTGTGTAAGTGAGGAAACTGAGGGAGGCCCAGAGGAGAGATGATTTGCTCAAAATGACACAGTTAGTAAATGGAAAATAAAATTCAAACCCATACTTTCTGACTCCAATCCCTTGCTCTTCCCTAAGACATCGGGATCTTTCTGTCATTTAGTCCTCCCTCTTCATTTTATAGATGAGGAAATTAAGGTCCTGAGAGAAGAAGTGATTTGTTATGTAGCAAGTTTGTTAAGAGCCCAATTCTCATAAAGTTAATGGCTTGTCCCACTAGCCAGCATTATTAACTCAAATTTGGTGGAATAACTAAGAATGTTAGAGCACATGATGACTAGGGATCACTCTACCACTTTTATCCTTAGTTCTCTGAAAACATTTTAAATAAAGGATGAGCTTGACTTTATAGTAACTAATGACTATGAAGGATAAATAGATAGTCCATAGCACACTGGGCTAGGAGTTAGGAAGAACTCATCTTCATTAGTACATATTTGACCTCAGATTTCCTAGCTGTATGATCCTGGACAACTCACTTACCACTGTTTATCTTAGTTTCCTTATCTGCAAAATGAGCAGCTCTGCAAAGAAAATTTCAAATGGAGTCATGAAGAGTTGAACATGATTGAAATGACTTAATAATAAGTAACTAGCTTTTATTATAGTATGTTAGAGAACATAATTCCTTATCATTCCTTTTGAGATAGTGTATTATGAAATAGCAGTATTTATGTATGAGAAAATCGAGATCCCAATTCTTAAATTCACATATGCAAGTCAATTCCTATCCATTTTCATCTAAATATGGTATCCATTTGCAGAAATGTAGTCTGATAAAGACAGTGGGACTAGGAGGTGTTATTAGGCTGAAAGAATAATAATAGAGGACAATAAAAATTGCTGTGGTTGTTGATGTAGCTAATGCGATTATTATAAAGTTCTATAAAATATAAAACCATATGTGTTGTAGAAATCCTATTAAGGGTTTGCTTTAAATCCACACACAGTTGAATGCTAAACCTGTTAGTTGGCACGTAAAATCAACTGTATTGGGTTAGAAATCATAGCTCCTTTGAAAAGCAATGAATCAATCTGTAGTTTTGGTAGTGTTATTTGTTGGTTTTAGAAGCCATTTACTTGTTAGCAATGCATGATAAAATATTTTAACAATGTCTTTGAGGAAAGGAATTGCTTCTTTTGTCTCTATCTCCCTTATGACTTGTTATGAATTGAATTTAAAATTGCTTTCTGTGCAAACTGGTCTTCAAATTACTTCTATAAAACTTCTCATGAAGGACATTTTGAAATGTTTTAGAAAAATATCTATTGAGCATAATTTACTTCTCCATGTGTAGATAGACACAGAAACATAATGCTTTATGTACCTACTTTTTGAGGTGTTAAAAATCCAGTCTCTTTTCATACATTTTATGTATGAAACATATATTTATTGTTTAAAAAAATTATTATCTCTACAAGTCTCTAAGTGGTGAAGTGGCCAAGCCTTATGATGATGACTCCATTTATAGAAAAAGAAATGGAATGACTTCAGGAGGTCATAGCCTGAAGCTGGGATAGAAACGGATATCTCCTGACTCCTAAAACAGTGTGTAACCCTCCTAGGGAGTCAGTCATTCATCAGTGTTATTAATATCCTACTTACCGCATGCTGCTATAAACCATGAACATAAATATTTTGCTGGTATTTTATCTCCTCAATCCCTATGTGCCAGGCTCCCTTTCACTCATTTCCCAGTGTGACCGATCACATTGTCTATGACTATATGTTGTGGGTCACCTTGTCCAGGAGTTGGTGTTAGTGTGTGAATCTGTATGATTTCATCTTGATTTGAGCATGTAACAATTTTGTTGTGGTCTCCAGTTACATGGGGAACTTTTTTCAAGACCTTATTTTCAACCTTTTTCTCTTATTTGCTTTGGAAACTGGCATGCAATAACAATCATGGATATTAATAAGCAGTACCAATAAATTAATATTTAGTTTTCATTTAATCCACCCAGTTTATCACAGAATCATGGTTGATTAGCCAGGTGACTCATGGTTGTGATGTGAGAGGCAGAGCACTGGGTAAAGGAATGATAAGGCTTTATAGAAGTTGTTTGCTTTTTAAGCTGGCTACGTGTTTTAAAATATTTCATAAGACCCAATCTTCCTTCTGTTCCCTAGCCCCTCATTGAGAACTTATAAAATTGTCACCAAAGATGAAAAAAATATGTTACAGGAAAACATGACTGAAGTTTTAGAAATCTGGCCTCGAATGCTGTGAAATGTTATTGCTAAATGAATCTTCGAAGAAAATGAATTCCTTTACTGGAACAAAAGTAATTTATTATTCCTTTCATGGATGTCTGCCAAGATTATTCCTAGCAATATGAAGCTCTAATGGGTCTGAAATCAAGCACAGTCTGTATTCACAATGTTGGTCTTCACAAGAATCACCTTCTAGGGAAAAAGAAATATAGTAATGGCCAGGACCTTTAGTACAGATGCCTAGGAAGGGTCATCCTTCACCTCTCTAGATTATAGGACTTCTTTATGAGCAATTATATGGTCTAGAATTTAGATGAGGATTCAGAAAAATTATTTTTACTAAGCAGTGTTCTTAATAAACAGACAAGTTAAAAAAACGAATAAATATTGATTCTTATGAGTAAATAAAATTCCAAGTAAATGTCTGGAAGATGTTTAAACAATGAAGAGAATGCACTTTGCATTTGGTTGTTAATATGGGATAGAGCCGAAGAACTGTAAGCCTGTATTCCCTGGTGCCACTTTTATTCTATTAAGGGCCAAGTATTTTCAACTCTAGGCTGTCTCTAATTTGATTACTAGAGTCATGAGGAAGCCTAAGTGTAGTTCAAAGTTTAAACTGAGATATAGCTTAGATTAGGAATGAATTAGTAAATCAGGCAACTGGGCCTCCTGGTCCCAGCTCTCATTGACCATAGCATGTTACTGAGTTTTTCCTGTACCTCTATTTTCCCTGCCCATTAAAGGAGGAAAATAATTCCTACCATCTGGTTCCCTGGGATATTATACATAGTGAGTGGGAGATGGCTACAAAATCCTTTGAAGTCCTAGAAGAACAGTGCTATTTAAATAAATTATTGGAAGTTAATAATAATACTCCAGTTTGCATAGCATTTTTCATCCAGGGACCTAAAGGCACTTACAAATACCCCCATTTTCCTAATGGGGGAATTTAGAGACATAGAGCTATTGTAGTAACAAAGTGACCTCCTTTTACAGAGGATTTTATTTCTCTAACCAGGAAATTCTTTTTTTTAACCATTGTATACGTTGATTTGAGTGCATTACAAAAATTTAGGAGTTAATTTTCCAAAAATAATTTTTAGATGAATTCTCCTAATGTGCTTTTTATACAAAGAGTACTTGTCTATTTTGAAAAGAAGTAAATTGTGAAAGTAGTATTAGAAATTACCATGCTTTAAATCCTACTTATAACCTTGGTCCAATGAACCATTTACCTGGTAAACTGGAAGAGTAGAATTCCCCTCAATATAATTCAGAAGTTAAGCTGGTTCTTTAACATGCTAATTGGCTCCAAGTTATGACAATAAAAGAATCTTCCATTGGAGAGTTTTAAAAAATCTAATTAGTACTGAACACTTATGAATTATTTTATTTTCCATTTTTCTTAAGGGAGAGAGATAGTTGAGTGTAAATTTTTTCTTCACAAATCTTTTGGTCAATAAATAATCTAATTGAATAATTCTGATGATATTACAGGAAAGAAAAAAAAGTATCACTGAATATGAACAATCTCAATTCACACATGTGTAGAACTTGTGAGATGGAGGTAGTGATCTTTGGATTTTATTTCTTGATCCACTGGCTACCAGAATGTTTTTTTAAAATTGACTTTTATAGATTTTATAGCAGCTAAGTAGCACAACTAATAGTGGTAGGTCAGGAGTCAGGAAGACTCATCTTCCTGCGTTCAAATCTCACCTCAGACACTTAGTAGCTGTGTGATCCTGGGTAAATCATTTTTGTCTCAGTTTCTTTAACTGTAAAATGAGCTGGAGTAGGAAATAGTAAACTACTTCAGTATCTTTGTCAAGAAAACCCCAAATGGGATCTCATTAAGAGGTGGACAAGAAATTAAACAAGAAATTTAAGACATACTTATGTGGGTGTATTGTATAATTGCAATCTCAAAGACAATCTATTTAGAGAAGCAATTGTTTTATGTAAACTGACACAAATATTAAATCCTCTCCATTGTGATTAGTATCATTTAATATAGTTGGTGTAGTTTACTACAGGATAGTTATATAGTGAATTTTTTTCTGGGATGGGGGATTTTTAAAAATTGGCTTAGGATTTATATATTAATTTTCCTTTTTTTTGTGAATCTCTTAAGGGAAGGTTATATATATAAAGCACTTAAAAGAAGTCTAACCTCGAGGTTTTAACCTCAGACTTACTGAGATGTAATGGAGAGATCAAAGTCAATAGCAGCAGACAGATTTTGAGTTGAATGAAGCTAAAGAGCTTGGTGCATCTGACATCATCAAAGTCTGAATGTAGCTCCCTGTGCACATGAAGCTGATAAGTTGTACTGCTTCTTTAAATCTAACCATATTAAGAATAGATCCCAGTATAGAAAACTGAATATAGTTTCTTAAGCCAGTTTTAGTTGTCTTCTCTCCAAAACGGCATTATTATCTGCAATTCATAATATAGAGAATCCACTTTGCTTTCCCTTTTCATTTGATCTCATGAAAATATAGTAAGATTTCTTTTTTTTTTTAATTAAAGCTTTTTATTTGCAAAACATGCATGGGTAATTTTTCAACATTGACCCTTGCAAAGCCTTCTGTTCCAAATTTTTCTCTCTTTCCCCTCACTCCCTCAATAGCAGATAGTCCAATACATGTTAACTATGGTAAAATATACATATATGTGTATATATATACATATATGTGTGTATATGTATACACACATATATGTATATAGTAAGATTTCTAAAAGGATTTTCATATTTCATTAAAAAGTTGTCCTTCTATAGAATGATCAGTCTGGACATATTATTCTTTGTCTGGCCTTTGTCCTAAAATTGTTATTCCTAATTGGCAAAATTTTTGCTTTTTCAAGTGGAGAATTCAAAATTAATGAAGGCTATAAGAAGACCCATCTTCCTGAGTTCAAATCTGGTCTTACTAGCTGTGTGACCCTGGACAAGCCACTTCACCCTGTTGCCTCAGTTTCCTCATCTGTAAAATGAGCTGGAGAAGGAAATGGTTAATGGGAAGTTACTTTCTTTGCCAACCAAACGGGGTCACTAGGAGTTAATTGAAACGACCCAACAAAATATTTGTGCATAAGAAAATCTGGATAATTTAAAGATTAGTCCCATGCCTTCTTCAGAGGAGTGTGTGTGTGTGGGGGGTGTCTTCCTGTGGGAGAAACCCAGGATTTCCCTGAAGTCATCTTTCCTTTAAGAGGAGAGTTTTCCAGAACAGCTATCCTGTCTGTGTTCCACCTAACCTGCCTTGCTTTAGAAGCTAAGCCCAGGCGAGGTCTGGTGCTGATAATGCAGTCTTTCAACAGGAAATGTCTCCATTTTTGGTGTTCTGTGGGAGGGTGGGGGCTGATAAGCCCTGAATGGAAACCCAGAGCAGATTTCTGCCCCACCCTCCTACCCTGCCTGCACTTTGATCAGGGAAATAATGAGTTCCCCTTTCTGGCTAAGTAACAAACAGGTTACAGGGTTGTGTTAACACAAGAGGGCATTGACCCACCCACAGAAAGGGAAGGCCTGGCCATTGGACTGAAGCTAGTCTGACATTCTGAAGACTTCCTGAAGTGTGTTAAAAACCTGAACAATTTACTACCTCTGGTAGGGTAAGAAATAGGTAATGTCGAGCTAAGGTCTTTTGAAGGGCTGCGGTGGATTTGGAGAAATTCATGAATTAAATATTCAAGGGCACACATGTTGTGCTCCCCTGCAGGAAGCTTCTTGATGCTGTTGAAAGGAAAGCCTTGTTAAGCAATAAGTATTTATTAAGAACTTGGTATATGTCAGGCACTGTGCTCCTTGCCTTAGGGAGCTTCCATCTTTGGAGTATACCTGTACACTGTAGAATAGACAGACACATCTTAAATCTAGACAAGATCCTTTTGGAAGGAAAATCACTAATGGCTACACAAGTTTGTTTTGGGAAGATCACTAATAGCTAGAGGCTCAGGAAAGGTTTCATGAAGAAAGTCCCCAGGGCATTGTAGTTTAATCTTGAAGGGAAACAAGGGAGCCTGGATTATGGAAGTTTAAGTGAGGGAAAAGAGGATCCATGACAGGCATTAGAAATAGTCAGAAAGGCAATAATATCATATGAAAGTCAAAAGGCAAAAGGAAAAATTAAGTGATCTGGCATTTTGTTAATTCCAGGCTCCCTATTTAAATGGATTCAAGGGTGAACGGATTCATGCATTCATGCTTTACTCTTTGAGCACAGTGGGACAGAAAATAGTTGTCTGCTTCAGGGGAATACCAGGATCAGCAGCCAGGTGGCACTGAGAACATTTTGGGAATACCCTTGTACATCTTTAGGGTCTTATATGAAATCGAAAAGGAACTGGTTTGTCTTTGTACCCTCCTGCCTTTCTTTTCATATACTTTTCCCATCTCTTGGACTATTTGCTGTTCTAAGTAACATCCTCCTCTCCCTTGCTTTCCTCTCCCTAAAGAGCAATTAGAAAAACGGTCATCACATCATTTCACCTTGGATTTATTCCCATTTCTATTTTCTAAGCTCAATGATAGTGGCAATTTGTCTTTACAGAATGATAGAATTTGGACAGCTTTTAAAGCTCTTTAGCTTGGCTTAAGCATTCTCTCACAACTCTGTCTCTAGCCTACCTCTTTGGACTTCATCTCCTGTGATTTCCCTACACAAATTTTCCATTCTGATAAAGTTGATCTATTAGATTAGTCAGAAGGTAAGTAACTAGCCATAAATGAGATCTTTGAAAAGAAAATCTCTTAAAGGTATATAATGATAAAGAGCACAAGAGTCGTACTCTTTGAGATTAGTTGAGTTGTAGACCTTATAAAAGTCAAATTAAGAAAAAAAATACATAGTGCATGTTGGAACTAATATAGGATTGATTTTTGATGAAGGTGATTATGACAATCCCTTTGCTAAATGTACTACTTCCTAGTAGTAAAAGGGACTATTAATAGTTTTTGGGTTTTTTGGTGAACCTGAAAATTCTCAGTCTCAGGGGGAAAAGCATATAAAATGCATCATTTGTAATTTTATTAAGTGGTGCATTCATAAAAAGGTTTCCATATATTTTAATTTTTATAATTAGATTTTGAATGATTTGAAATACTTTCAAGCTTTGATTACTATTGGTGGATACATTTCAAAGTGAAGAATTCTTTTGTGGAATAAATTTCAATTCTTAACTTGTTTGAGAGAGGAGGTGATAGTGAATTACCCTTAAGTAGGGCCATATATATGTTTAAGGAATATATATTATACAGAGTGATAAAATGCTAATGTCAGTAATAGCTAGCATTCATATAATGTTTAGAGGTTTGCAAAGGATTTGGAGCAAAATCATTCAACTAAAGTTCTCAAGTTTTAAATCCTTATCATCTTTTAAATCTACTTCTTAAGGGGTTGAGAGAGTAACTAGGTGGTTCCTCAGTAGGTAGAGGGCTAAGTTTGGAGTCAGGAAGATTTATCTTCATGAGTTCAAATCTGGCCTCAGATATTTCCTAGCTGAATGACCCTGAGCAAGTCATTTAACTCTCTTTCAGCTGGAGAAGGAAATGGCCAATCACTCCAGTATCTTAGTCAAGAAAACCCCAAATAGGGTCATGAAAAATCAGACTACACCAAAAGGACAGAATAACAAAATGAGGAGCTAAATGTTGATGTTGGCTAGTCAAAAGGCTTGAAGTCCTGAACCTATTCTTAATGTAAGCTGTATCAGATTGTTGCACTCTTACCTGTGCTGCTCTTGCATAGGATGCTCTGAGAAACACTGACATTAAAAAGTAAAAAGCCCCAAACCATCAAACTTGATTCTCCCAAGGGGGATGAAGGCTACTTTTTGTAAACCTTTGAGTGTGATACTTCTCTTGATAGAAGAGTAAGACTTAGAAGAGCCCTTTGATTTTTACCTAGACCATTTCCTTCATTTTATCTTAAAATTTTTCAAAACTCAATTTTTTAATTAATGAAAATCCATCTTCTTTCCCTCCTCTACCTCCCTCCTCCTCCCAAAAAGAAAGAAAGTAAAACTATTATGATAAATGCATATAATCAAGCAAAACAAATTGTCACATTGGCCCTGACTTCCTTCTAAAATATATGTCTCAATCTGCACTTTGATTCTGTCCTCTTTCTTTTGGGCAGCATGTAGCATGTTTCATCATGACTACTTTGGAATTGTGGTTCATTAGTGCATTGATAAGAATATTTTAAGTTTTTCCTTACCCCATTTATATTTTATAGTGCCCCCAAACTGTTGTTCATCTTAGCTTTATTTAATGCCACAAATGGAAGGGTCTTGTCCTAGCTGGTGGAGCAAAGAATGTGAGAGACTATTTTCCAAGTCCTTGGTGGACATCATATCTCTTCAGCTACCCAAAGAGTGGACCAGCACCTGCCTTATCCCACCTCATAGTTATTATTTTTTTCAGATTAAAAGAAGTCAAATTTTCAATGATAACAATTACATTATGCTTTCTTTTTTTTTGCTAAGCAAATGGGGTTAAGTGACTTGCCCAAGGTCACACAGCTAAGAAGTATTAAGTATCTGAGGTTAAATTTTAACTCAGGTCCTCCTGATTTCAGGGCTGGTGTTCTATATCCTGTACCATATAGCTGCCCCATGCATTATGTTCTTAACATTTCTTATTCAATCGCTTTCTAAAATTCATGATACAAGAAAACTTAGAAACACAATAATAACACAATTTAAGATTGTATTTTAAGTTTCTATGATATAGCCATATGGGAAAAAAGTTTTGGAAAATAAAGTATTCTAGAAATAGTAGGTGCTAAATTAGTTTGAAGAAGCTGACACACCTTCAAGATGTGAACCATTAACTCCTTTTCTCTTTGGGTTATAGTAAATATTTGCAAAATTCTTTTAGTTCCTAGGGGATAAAGCAGCTAGATAAATAAATAAGAGAAGAGTACAGATCTCAAGTTGGAAGGGACCTCCGAGGCAATCTAGTCCAACACCCTCAATTTGCAGATGAAGAAATAGACCTAGGGAAGTTAAGTAAGGGAGTTCAAGATCACATAAGAGGAACACTTCAGAAGTAGTATTTGAACCCTGGTCCCTCTAAGTTGGACCCCAATTACATTTTATGTTTTGCAATAGAACCCCTTCCCTTCTTTTACCCCTAGAATGTACACAGTGAATTTTATTAATTGCACATGACTCATTCCAATTTATTATAGGAGACAATTGTTTGACTTTTCCCTTTTGTGCAGTATGAATAAATTAGGTAGGGAAAATAAACATTAGCTGAAAGAAATGATGGTGGCATTATGATAGAAATAGGATAAGAAAATTCTTTATAAAGAAATGAGTATCAACTGTTGCCAGTTCTCTAGGATAAATTTTAGGTACAAGAGATGGAGATTAAGTTTTAGATGGCTGTGGATTAATTTTCTCATGCTTAGAAATCTTACTTGTCAGGTAATATTGAAAGGGAGTTTTTTTCTATTCAGGCTTTGATGGAAATATCAGTTGTCATGGGTTATGTAGACCTATTGTGGTTTTGTGGGTAATGTGTGTGTGTGTTTAGCCCTTTTGTTGTTTATATCACTTTTGGAATGGCTAGTTTGGGAATCTAATCCTTAATGCTTTTGTACCAATGCCATATGGTTGGACCAGGAAATCCTGCCTGGGTTGGTATTTTTTACAAAAGGAATGATTCCACATTCCTTCTCGTACCCCAGCCTCGTGCAGCCATTTATCTTCCTGGGAGGTTGCTGCCATGAGTAATAGGATAATGTTTCCAAAAGCTTAAATTGCCAGCATTGGGTTAATGTTGTGCTGGTAACTTGGACTGGACTGCCTATTTCAAGTGTATAGCATCCTTTTCCTATCCCCTGTTTTCTAATTCTCATTAAGACCATAGTCCCTTCTTTCAATCCTCTAGATAGTTATAACCTGTGCAGCTAATCAAATTGTGCTAAATCAAAACCAATTTCATCAGTCTCTCTTTTTTATTTTTGTTTTGCTCTCTCTCCTCCCCCTTTCTCATTAGGCGGGATCCTCAGTGATGTCTGGTCCAGGAGAGAACACTAGCCCTGAAAGCACCGCTCTCAAGTATTCAGGTCAAGATGGGCTGTACTCAGGAGTCAGCCTGACCTCTACGGCTGAAGTTACAGCGTCTGTGAGACAGGATTCATGGTGTGCTTTAGCACTTGCTTGATTCAGTGGAAAAAGGAAGTTGGGAGACCTCCATGGATGGGGGTTGGGAGGGAGGGCGACACGACCTTTAGACGCCCACAGTTTCTGTAATTTTTTTTCAAGCAGTCTGTGCAGCAGTGAAGATGCTAGCAGAACTTTGTTCTGATGTGTCATTTTGTAGTGCCTTTATTGAGATAGAGGTGTTTTTCCAAAAAGGCTTTCTGCCTTAACTACCATCCAACTCCTCATCTATGCAAGAGAAATGAGAGACGATGGATTTCTTCCAGGGTAAAGATAATACAACCAAAGAGAATATCATCCTTCCTCCTCTATTATTAGACCTGCTTCATGCATCTTCAACACAGCCAACCAGCCAGCCAGCACAGCCAGCCTGCCTGCCTCTGGGATGCAGGATGCACGCCGATGGGACTTCCTCATCCTTGCTTCCACTCTCCGGATAGTGACTTATGTGGGGCCTTCGTTCTAAAGGATGCCGGGGGAGATTTAAGAAAACAAAAAGAGTTCTGAGCATTTACTGCCCCCGAATAACACTCAGTTTTTATGTCCTTTAAACCAACAAACAACTCCTTCATGACCACAGACTTTCTTGCTTTTCATATCAGAGTTCCTGCGTACACTCATGGAGGAAAGCAAAATGAGACTGGCACATGTCTCACGGTCAAGCTGGTTCCTGATGTCTTTCATTAAAAATATTCCTCAGTTTTAAGACTGCATTATAACTTCTTAACGTACACCAGGACTGAGGTTTTTGAAAGTTCATCTTCTATATGACTGATCTGAAATCAGTCAGAATTTGTAAACAGGGTAGCAAACAAGATATTTTTCTTCCATGTATACAATAATTTTTTAAGAAGTGCAATTTGCGTTGCAGCAATCAGTGTTAAATCATTTGCATAAGATTTAACAACATTTTTTATAATGAATGTAAACATTTTAACTTAATGGTACTTTAAATAATTTAAAAAAGTTAACTAGACATCTTTGTGCATTTTTTCTTTGTTTTCTTTCTTTCCTTTTTTTTTTTTTTAAACAAGAACATCCCATCTCTCTGTATTTCTTATTTGTTAGACAAAACATATTTCAAGAACAAATCTTCTCTCAGGAAAATTGCCTTTCTCCATTTGTTAATAAGTTTTATACAAAAATCAAAATATAGTCCCATTATTTTATTGTGGAATATGTGCTAGAAAATTAGAAAGATTGCAATGAAACTTTACTACCTAACTGATAAATTTGTAAATACTCCATGAAATGTTTAGGCATCTTTAAGAGATTGGATGCCATCTGTACAGTGTGACTAACCTAGAGGTAGGTTAGTTTACAGTTTTTTTTTTAAAATGGGATGTCATTTGGAAGCTTATTCTTTCACCAGAGCTTTAAAAATAAAAGGGTATTGTTTGTTTGTTTGCTTTTCTGTACAATGTGTTCCTTCCTGGTTTTCCTTTGAGGCCTACAAACAGAGTTCAAGCACAAACTCATCTGATTTTTGGGAAGACTACTAGAAATATTTGGACTTGAAAACTTGTGATTCTCTTTGTGCTTTTGATACTTGATGCTGTTGCGGACTTGTCTTGGCATAGAGTTTATTAGGTAGCTGTCATTTGTGCTCAGAAATTGGGACCACTTTAATATCAGAGGTACCCAGTATTGTATTTAATTGCCAGAAATGCTTGTCATTAAATGAGGACCACTTCAAAGCATTTCACAAACCTGAGTTTTCTTAACTGAATGAATGAAATAAGCTCCATGGACAATCCAAGGATGAATTTCCTTTTTTTCTTTTCATATCACCTGGACCTAGGAAAATGTGTCCATACCCAGATTGCTATTTAGGAGACATTTCAAAACTGAGTCTTTTTGCTTTTTTTCTTTCTTGAATATTTGGAGGTAGAATCAAACAAGGAGTTAACTTCAAAAGCTGAAACTGAGTCAGTTAATTCTAGTATCTCTTAGTGTCTTAGGTTTGATCTTTCTTTATATATCCCTACTTCACACGTTCCATCAGGGAGCTGCAACTACAATGTTCTCCAATATGATTTCTGAGTTATTAGGTGTAGATTTGGGGTTGGGTATTATAATTTTTACAGGAAAAAGTTCCTTTTAACATAAGGGTTTTTAAACTAAGGTTGGTGACCTTGTCTTTTAAAAAATATTTTGATATATTTCAGTATAATTGGTTCCCTTTGAAATTTCATGGTATTTTATAATATGCATTTAACAATATTATTCTGAGGAAGGGTGTCTTATTGACTTCCCTAGACGTCGTTAAACACACACACACAAGTAAAATCTCTGCTTTAGTAATATGTGGTACATCTCAATCAGTCCATTGAGTAATTCCTTGAAGCATAGGTGGGCATAGCGGGATTTGGCATGAACCTACTCATTCATTGCAGCACATGCTATCTATCAATCTATTGGAATTATGGATTCAGGGAAGGGCTGAGTTATGGTTGCTACAGGGGGCAGAGGGTTTTTGAAACAAGGTTTGAGTTTGAGTTTAGATTATATAAGACTTTGAAGAAATTTAATCTTAGATTGCATTTCTAGCTCACTTACTTTTTTCTGCTCAAAAGTAAAGTAATTGTATGGATAGGTAGTAGAATCTAAGTCATGTCACCCAGTGCAACATGTAGACCTTGGGCACTGAAGGGAACAGGCAGGTCCCTGGTCAGAATTGGGAAGAGGGGGATGGGCTGACAGCTGAAGAAAATTATTTTTTCCCATGAACCAATGTCTCTCTTACGGTTCTCATTAGTTAGTCTGCTTGCTTCCTGGTGGGTTGGGAATTGTTACAGTTAATGTGCTTTGATTGAAAAATGAACTTGTGTTGAAGGGGCTTCCAAATGACCCTTTTCCTGTGAATGCTCTTGAGCTTTCCTTTCTCCTTCCAATTCTAGAACTGAGCTAGATTTGCTGACCTTTCTTTTGACATAGCTCAGAAGCCAAAGGATCACTAGGTATCCAGGAATGAGTTAAAAGAGAAAAGAAGGATGGAGGGACCTGGGGGCTGATTTTAACGTTTTACTCTGAAAGTAAATTGCACCTAGGGAGACCTTTACATGATTACTTCCTTTATCTAAGCTTATGTCAAGCAAGAGTTTTTAGGACTGACCATTTCTCCATTCAGTTTAAACAAAAATCAATTAGAAAAGAGTTTTTAAATAAAGATATATTTTAAAATGTAAAATACAGGTGCTAAAATCTCTGTTATAGCTGTTCATCAGATTTATTATTTTGGAATTTTTCTTATCCTCGAGTCCAGCTTTAATGAAATTTGTTAAGCTTTGTGTGGATTTTAAGCCATTTTTGCATCAGAAGGCTGTGGGCTCACTTATATTCCTTCCTGGTACCTGGGGAAGAGAGGGAGATGTGAACAAGGATCAGCAAAGCAGTGGGAGCACATTTATTTTCCCCTGCAAATAAATTAACTTATTCCTGGGAATTGGTTTCCACTGGCTTGGAAATTTGATGTAATTTAAAATCCTACTTAAGTGAGCAGTTTGGAAATACATTATAAGGAGTCTTTAGTGTCAACCCTGACTTTAGGTCTGCTTCCCAGTCCAGTTCAAGGTTAAGTGCTATGCCTTTGGGGCTTTAAAGGGATCCTAGTCCTCTTCCATTTTACTTTCTGAGTTTAATGCAAACATCTTTGCTTTCAAACTAGACATTGTTTGGGAAAGAGAGGCTGGCACTTTTTCCATTGTTTCTGCTCTCTTGCTTCTGGGGGTTTTAATCTGCTAAAATTAATATTTAGGGTAAAAAAAAAGGATTTGGATAAGTGTGTGGGTATTATGTATGTATGCAAGTTTGTTATTAAGGAAACCTGGAGTGTGAGAGGCATGGCAGCCCAAGCAGATTAGAGATGTAGCTCCCAAGCTGGAAACATGCCTGAATGTCACTCTGGATGGTCTTTCTAATGGCTTTGATGATATAGTAAGCTAAGGATCACATTTCTGCTCAGAATCAGAGGTCTAGAGCCTGAAGACACCTAAGAGATGTGGCTAAGGTCTTTATTTTAAAGATGAGGCATAGGAAGTAAAATCACCCAGGTAAATGGTAGAATCCAGATCTGAACCAAGATGCTTTTTACTCCAAATGAATCACTCTACTGCACCAGGCCACCATAACATTCTATTCTTCTCAGGCACAATTTTAGTTAATGAAATATCTTATGATTACTTACTCTATTCTTTTTTAAGCTAAATGCTACATTTTAAAACCCAGGCAGATGTAGGGGAGTGTTTACGTTAGAATGTTAAATTAGCAGAAGAAATGTGAATAATTGATGACCATCTTTTGATAAGAATCCTTATCTAGAATCAAAGAATCTTAAACAACCTCTAATTTTATAGATGAGTCACTTAGAATGTTAAATTAGCAGAAGAAATGTGAATAATTGATGACCATCTTTTGATAAGAATCCTTATCTAGAATCAGAAAGAACCTTAAACAACCTCTCATTTTATAGATGAATCACTTAATGTACCAGACAGTATGCTGCTTAGAAGATGGTAATAATCACTATACAAGTGAGGTGGGAGGTAGAGAAACATAAGGGAATGGTGGTCAAGGAGGAGAATTTAGATTTAGGAAGTTACAGGAATAGTAAGTAGAGTCCTACTTCGGTGAATTGTTACTTCCTTTCTAGAAGCAAAGATAATGATTTGATTGCTGTTTTTAGAGATAGAGGTAAGAAGGGCATGAGCTGTAGAATGTGCCATGACAGGGAAGATGGCAAAGTATCTGGGCTGGATAAATGTAAACCATTCTGAGATCAGCTGAAGCCCATGAAAGACTTGCCACTTGATCAACAGAGGGAAGCTAGATTTCTATCCAGCTTCTTTAACTTCAGCATTAGGACCATAACATGGGATAACAGGATGGTTTCTGGATCTCTCAAATATTCTGGTAGCTCTCATTAAGATCATTCTAGGGAGAGGTTCTTAATCTTTTTTTGTGTGTGTGTCATGGACCCTTTTGGTAGTCTTATGAAGATTAACCTTTTAGTATAATGTGCTTAAATGCATAAATAAAAAACAGGAGTATAGAGGAGGCCAATTATTTTGAAATAGTTATCTAAATATTTAAAAAGTTCATGGATGGCAGGAAAAAAAACCCTTATTCTAGGGGAAACTGGTGGAATGATCTATTGATATTTGCCTATCTTCAAAAGTGAGTTGATTTCCCTTGAGGGCTTTGCTGATGTAGGTCACCATGAATGAAAAACCTTGGTTATTTGAAAGAAAGTAAAATGTTGAGATCAGAAGCTTTATGAACACTCATCTCACATCCTCAAGTGTTAAGGCATCCCTGTTGTAAAATATATACAGAGATTAGGAACGAAGACCGGAAGATGGAAAAATCTGGTAATAGAACCTTCCACGGAACAAGGAAAAAACAGCTTTGCTTTGTTTGGCCCATAGCTAAAATATCTTGCAGTTCATTTTTTATTTCTTAGAAATAACTAACCTTTCATGATCCTGAGGTCTATCTTGTCTTCAGGGTTGGCCTCTGTTCATTATTCTATCATCATTTTCTATTTCCTTTGTTCAGAGAAGAGGTATATAAACTTTTAAGCAGCCCCATGAATCATTCATTATATGTTATACGTTATATGCAATGTGTAATATATGCACCATATATTTACATATATCCTTTATATTCAGCAATCTGAATTAGGAGTCTCAAATGTGAGAAAACTGTATAGAAGTACAGAAGAAAAAATAATTAGACTGAATTCTCAGGTTTAAGAAAAGTATTCTCAGTATTAAGAAAAATGATGACAGATACAAGAAAGTCAATAGAAGAATCCTTGTAAACTTCATAAACTGCTGTTAATTAACATTGGTAGACAGAGGAGGAAGCTTCTTCCTGTGTACTTATGGTATGAAGTCTGATATTTGAAGAAGCTTGTGCAAGTGGCTTACACCATGTACTTGGAATCAGAAAAACCTGGGATCAATTCATGCTTCTTTGACTGACTGTGTGATCTTAGACAAATTACAAAAATTCTCTGAGCCTCAGCCAGTCTTTAGAACTGTGAGGTAAAGATTGGTTACTCGTTATATCAATGGAGGGAGTTCTCTCATGGGGCATTCCCAAACCAAGGAAATCTTGACACCGTGCAAGAAACCAGGTGGATCTGACATGGAACAATTGCCTTCTCCTCTGTATTATCCCTGTCTCTCCAAAATAGGATATTACCCTTGCAATGCTGCTACAAATATGTAGCACACAAAAATAAAAGTAAAGCCCAGAGTCATATAATGTGCTAGTGGAATAGTGCAGAGGGGCCAAAAAAGCAACAGGAGAGAGACCAATGATGAGTGTCAGCCTTGAAACCATGCTGTGTTGTGTAATCTCTTCACGGTTCACTGTGCCAAAGGGTTTTCCTCCCAAGATAACATGCACCAAATTTTGGCAATGATGTTTGGCTTTATCATTCTCAACACGTGGTGATTTTGGTTTGCATGATTATTTTTTGTTAAAAATAGTTATAATAATAACAAGGAAGATTTGTTGCCAGGGGTGCTCTCGATGCTATGTGAATACAGAAAAATGTAACCTCATCAAAGTTGAAATCCATTGCTTCACTTAAATCAGCTCCATGTGACCCTTGGGGTCAACATGACACAAACAAAATACTAGTTTTTGGTACCTATGAGTAACTTGGTTATTCTAGACCTGTGATTTCATAGGTGTATGTAACTCCTGCTATGGGGACTTCTGTCACTGGGGTCTACTGACAATTTATCTGTAATTTGTAGTTTTAGTTGCCTGGTACACCTAAAGGTTTTCTCTCAGTATAGTTAGTCTGTGTTAAAGACAGGATTTATACCCACTTCTTTCTGACTTTAAGATCTGTTCTTTAGTGGAAATCTCGGGTTGCTTTCTTGTATTCTCTTGCCTCTGATGCTTGATATCTCTTTGACCTTTACTAAGACCTTTAACCTCTCTGAGGTCCCAGTTTCTTCATCTTTAAAATGAGGGGGCCAGACTATGTAGTTTCTGAGGTCCTTTACAATCCTAGGTCATGATCCTATGATCCAACTGACTTAAATATTGCTTCACTCACCAGTATTAGGACTTAGAATTCCCTGAGACTTAAGCAATGCTTGTCCCAAGGCATGGACTCGGAACTCCTTTCAGAGAAGAATACAAATGGCCACTGGTCTCCAGGAAACTATCAGGCTGTGTGTTGCTGGAATAAATGAAAGCTTTGTGAGAATAGGAAATTCAGGGAAAACACCTACACTTACAAACCAAAACAGCTTGTCTTTCTAAGCCCCTGGAGATCAGTTATCACTAAAAGGACAGAAATATTCTGCAAAGTTTTCACAGGCTTCTCAGTTTATAAACAAGAGACTACATTCTTCATGTTTTCTTGTTGAATCTGGCACAGGGGAAACCTGGCTGATCAGCTTGGTTTAATTAGGGTCAGAACCAGCGATCATTATTCATGTAAATCGATCATATTATATTTATTGTTATTACTATTAATAACATATTTATGTAGAATTTTAGAAGTTAAGAGGTCTTTTCCTTAAAACAAGCCTTCAAGACAGCCAATTCTAGTAGTACAATGCCCATTTTAGAGATGAGGAAACAGGCTCACAGGAGTTGACTGATTTGCTAGTGATAGCATAGTTAATAAATATTGGGCTGGGAATAGAACTTAGGTCTTCTGAATTCTGATTCTGATTCTGGTTCTTTTCACATTCAGAATAATAGAATTAGAATTTTAGAGAGCAAAAAGTCTTTTGTTGTTGTTTAGTCATTTTTTAGCTGTATCTGATTCTTTGTGACTCCATTTGGGGTTTTCTTGGCAAAGATGCTGGAATAGTTTGCCATTTCCTTCTCCAGCACATTTGACAGATGAGGAAACTGAGGCAAACACGACTTGCTCAGGGTCATACAACTAGTAAATGTCTGAGGCTAGATTTTAACTCAATCTAGATGCACCACTATCTACTGCCACCTGTCTAAAAAGTTCTTAGAGGAAATCTTAGCTAATCTCTTGATTTTTGTAGATGAGAAAATTTGGCTCAAAGACAAGTGAAATGACTTACTAAGACTGCAAAGGTGATTAGTGATTGACCAGTTTTTGATGTTCTCTCTCTCACTCTTTCTCTCTCTCTCTCTCTTTCTCTCTCTCTCTTTCCCTTTCCCTTTCTCTCTCCCTCCCTCTCTTCCTCCTCTTCTTTCTCTTCTTCCTCTTTCCCTCCTTCTTTTTCTTCTGCTGATGCTTCTTTTTCCTTTTTTCTTCTCTTCTTTTCTTTCTCTCTCCTTCTTCTTGTCTTCCTCTTCTTCCACTTTCCCACCCTTCTCCCTCCTTCCCTCTCTCATGTTTGTGTGATATTTAATTGTTTTGATTTTCCTCCTAACATTCTCACTACTATCCTGTGCCCAGTCCATGCTCATCTTTCCTGGCCCCTAAATAAATGTTCTTAAAATTCTCCTCTCATCTCATCTGGTTGTTTAGTTGTTTTTCATATGAACTTCAGCAGCTTCATCTATTAGGATTTTAACTGTAGAGGGGATGATTCCTAAACTTATGTTTCCAGAAAGAACTTCTTTTTAAGCGAACTTATCCTGTACATACTGCTGCTGTATAATTTTTCTAACTAAAAAATTTTCAGCAATTCCCAATTTCTATAAAAGCTCTTCATAGCCAGTATTTATTTCCCCCATTATACCTATCTTAACATTTTCCCTCTTCAAATTCATCAAATTTCTATCAATATTCTGCAAATGGTTCCCATAGCCACAACTTTACTCAAAAAGTCTCCTAATGCTTATAAAGAACCTACTTTCACCTGTTGGAATCCTATCTTGATATTCAAGGCCAAACTCATCTATGTTCTTCATGAAAACTCTAAATCTCCTCCCCTTCTAATTTCTTATAACATTTTGGACCTTTCCTATGTGCTTATGTATTCTATTGAATTATAGCAATATCTATATTGGTCTTCCTAATTAGGCTGTAAACTTCTTGGGAGCAAGAATTATGCCTTTTTGTTTTAATCTTTTTTTTTTTTTTCCTGTGAATCAACCTTTATTTTCCCTTTCCTCATTAAAAAAAGAAAGAAAAAAAGAAACCTCTAAGAGTCTCATAACAAATTTGGCTATGTTCAAATCTAAGTTTCTTTCTGCCTTTTGAATCTATTACCTCATTCACTCACTTAGGAAGAGGTGCTGGATCTGGAGTCAGGAAGACTCATCTTTAAATGTGGCCTCATGCTTACTAACTGTATAACCCTGGACAAGTCACTTACCCTGTTTGCCTCAGTTTCCTCATTTGTCAAATGAGCTGGAAAAGGAAATGGCAAAGCATTCTAATTTTTGCCAAGAAAACCCCAAAAGGGATCACAAAGAATCAGACATGACTGAAAATGACTGAATAATGACAACAAAAACATGCTTTATTATTTGTCCTCTGCAATTTAGAGCCTCATCTTTTCTGGCCTGATAAGAACCTTCTAATTGGTCTTCCCACTTTTTGGACTCATCCTCCAAGCTTTTTTCCCTCCTATTTTTAAAAATCAATTCTTTTAAAAAAAGGTTATAGTCATTTGCTCACATCTTCTGGTCTACCCTCATTGAATCCACCCAAAACTGATTGAATAGATAGATATTCCAGCACCCTGTTTTCATAATCTGTCACTTTCACCAAAAGACGGGTATGTTTTTGATCATCTGTGTAGTACAGATGTAGTGAAATATAGAAGAAAAAACAGAATAAGTCAAAAGATCTACATCAACAACCACAAAATTTTAAACATTTATTGAGCACTTATGTACAAGGTATTGGGGAAGATAAAAAGATTAATAAGACATCCCTCAGCAGATGGTAAAACATCTCAGCTTTTCTCAGCTTTTACTGAACTTTCTCCCTCTTTTCTGGATCTTTCAATTCAATGGCCATCTAATTTATGGTTAGAAAACTATCTTGGGGCAGCTAGGTGGCATAGTGGATAGAACACCAGCCTTGAAGTCAGGAGGACCTGAGTTCAAATTTGGCCTCAGATGCTTAACACTTCCTAGCTGTGTAACTCTGGGCAAGTCACTTAAACCTGATTGCCTCAGGGAAAAAAAACAAAAAAAAATTATCTTAAAGATTATTGTATCCTTCTGCCTGAGAGAAATCTCACCATACCTCCATTTTCTCCAAACAAAAAAGGAGTCACATGAAATCCACTCAGATTAATAGTCAATATCACCCTGTTTCCTTAATCCATGTTATTTCCTTCCAGTCCCTGCATTTTTTTAAGGGAATTTCTAGGAGTTTCTTGGCTGGTTGAGGAAGGTTCTTTTCATTCAGAAAAAATTCAGTCTCAGCCTTGAGTTCGAAAAATGATGTTAAAACTTTCCCTCCTCCCCTCAGCCTAATTTTCTTCTTTTTAGCATGATGAGTATGCATTGGTAATTAAAAAAAACAAAACAAAACAAAAAACTGCAATCCATTAGAAATGCTTTTGCATTATACTTGCGTCACTACAATTTGTAATTCACTGAACAGCAGTACAAAGGTTGAAAGTCTCATTTATGATCTGTCACAACTATTTTCTTCTGCTGTTTTTGTGCAAAAGTTGCCATAGACATGCTAAAAAATAAGCATGACTGTTTTCTAAAAAGACTACTTATGGACACTGAAATTTAAATTTTATGTAATTTTTCTTTTTGGGGGTGAGGCAATCAGGGTCACAGAAATAGTAAGTGTCTGAGTTCACTCAGATCCTCCTGACTCCAGGGTGCTCTATCTACTGTACTACCTGGCTGTCCTGGAATGATTTTCACATGTCACAAAATATTCTTCTTTTAATTTTTCAGTGATTTAAAAATGCAAAAAAAAATTCATGTTCACAAAGATATTCATTTATTAAAATAGATGTTAGGGAGCAGCTAGGTGGTACAGTGGATAGCGCACCAGCCCTGAAGTCAGGAGGACCTGGGTTCAAATCTGATCTTAGACACTAAACACTTCTTAGCTGTGTGACCCTGGGCAAGTCACTTAACCCCAATTACCTCAGCAATAAAATAAAATAGATGTTAGGCCAGATTAGACCTCTGTGCTATAGTTTGTGGACCCTTAAGTCAAAGAAAGGGGATTTAATAATATTTCACATTTATATATAACTTTAAAATTTTCAAAGCATTTTACATATAAAACATTATATATTACAAATATCTCATTTTGTACTTGTAATAATCAAAGGAGGTAGGTGTTATAATAATCCCCATTTTATAGATGAGGAAATTAAGTCAGACAGAGGTTAAATGCCTTACCCAGAATCACACATCAAGTAAGTGTCTGAGGCAAGATTTTAACTCATTATTTTTGAATTCAAGTTCCTCACTCTAGATATTATAAGCAAATTAGAAGAACATAGGATAGCTTACCTTTCAGACCTGTGGAGAAGGAAGGAATTTGTGTCCAAAGAAGAACTGGAACTCTTAACTGAACACCAGATAGATAATTTTGATTTTATTAAGTTAAAAAGTCTTTGTACAAACAAAACTAATGCAGACAAGATTAGGAGGAAAGCAATAAATTGGGAAATCATCTTTACATTTTTTTTTTACATTTTTTTTACATTTACATTTAAGGGTTCTGATAAAGGCCTCATTTCTAAAATATATAGAGAATTGACTCATATTTATAAGAATTCAAACCACTCTCCAACTGATAAATGGTCAAAAGATATGAACAGACAGTTTTCAGATGATGAAATTAAGACCATTTCTAGTTCCAAATCACTATTGATCAGAGAAATGCAAATTAAGACAACTCTTGAGATACTACTACACACCTATCAGATTGGCTAAGATGACAGGAAAAGATAATGATGAATGTTGGAGGGGATGTAGGAAATTGATACATTGTTGGTGGAACTGTGAATGAATCCAACCATTCTAGAGAGCAATTTGGAACTATACTCAAAAAGTTATCAGACTGTGTATATCCTCTGACCCAGCAGTGTTTCTATTGGGCTTATATCCCAAAGAAATCATAAAGGAAAGAAAGGGCCCCACATGTGCAAGAATGTTTGTGGCAGCCCTTTTTGTAGTGGCTAGAAACTGGAAACTGAATGGATGCCCATCAATTAGAGAATGGCTGAATAAATTATGGTATATGAATGTTATGGAATATTAATGTTCTGTGAGAAACGACCAGCAGGATGATTTCAGAGAGGCCTGGAGAGCCCATGGACTGATGCTGAGTGAAACGAGCAGAACCAGGAGATCATTATTCATGGCAACAACAATGCTATATGATGATCAATTCTTTTTTTTTTTATTTATTTTATTTTATTTTATTTGTATAACATATGTGTGGGTAATTCCTCAACATTAACCCTTACATAGCTTTCTGTTACAAATTTTTTCCCCCTACTCCCCACCCCTCCCCTAGGTGGCAGGATATCCACTACATGTTAATTATGTTAAAATACTTGACAAATCGAATATATGTATACATATTTCCAAACTTATCATTGTTGTGCAAGAAAAATCTTATCTACACAAACGATATATCAGATAAAGGAAACACAATGTAAGCAAACATTAATCAAAAGTATGAGAATGTTATGTTGTGGTCCACATTTCACATCCCTCTCTCTAGGTGTATATGGCTTTCTTCAGTGAACAATTGGAGGTGGTTTGAAACATTTCATTGTTGAAGAGAGCCATGTCCATCAGAATTGATCGTCATATAGTATTATTGTTGTTGTATATAATGATCTCCTGATTCTGCTCATTTCACTCGGCATCAGTTCATGCAAGTCTCTCCAGGCCTCTCTGAAATCGTCCTGCTGGTCATTTCTTACAGAACAATAATATTCCATAGTACTCA
>JAJPUD010000620.1:191967-253603 GCA_023553655.1 Myrmecobius fasciatus | reverse complement strand
TTTTTTTTTTTTTTTTTTTTTTTTGTTTTTTTTTTTTGCTGAGGCAATTGGGGTGAAGTGACTTGCCCAGGGTCACACAGCTGTTACGTGTCTGAGACCAGATTTGAACTCAGGTCCTCCTGACTTCAGGGCTGGTGCTCTATCCACTGCGCCACCTAGCTGCCCCCATGATTCTGCTCATTTCACTCAGCATCAGTTCATGCAAGTCTCTCCAGGCCTCTCTGAAATCATCCTGCTGGTCATTTCTTACAGAACAATAATATTCCATAGTACTCATATACCATAATTTATTCAGCCATTCTCCAATTGAAGGGCATCTATTCAGTTTCCAGTTTCTAGCCACTACAAAAAGGGCTGCCACAAACATTCTTGCACATGTGGGGCCCTTTCCTTCCTTTATGACCTCTTTGGGATACAAGCCCAACAGAAATGCTGCTGGGTCAAAGGGTATGCACAGTTTGATAATTTTTTGAGCATAGTTCCAAATTGCTCTCCAGAATGGCTGTATCCGTTCACAGCTCCACCAACAATGCATCAGTGTCCCAGCCCTCCCACATCCCCTCCAACATTCATCATTAACTTTTCCTGTCATTTTAGCCAATCTGATAGGTGTGTAGTGGTACCTCAGGGTTGTCTTGATTTGCATTTCTCTGATCAATAGTGATTTGGAGCACCTTTTCATATGACTATAAATAGTTTTAATTTCATCCTCTGAAAATTGACTGTTCATATCCTTTGACCATTTATCGATTGGAGAATGGCTTGAATTTTTATAAATATGAGACAATTCTCTATATAATTTAGAGATGAGACCTTTATCAGAACCTTTAAATGTAAAGATGATTTCCCAATTTATTGCTTCCCTCCTAATCTTGACTGCAATGGTTTTGTTTGTACAAAAACTTTTTAACTTAATATAGTCAAAGTTATCTATCTGGTTTTCAATTAAGAGTTCCAGTTCTTCTTTGGACATAAATTTATTCCATCTCCATAGGTCTGAGAGGTAAACTATACTATTTATATTCCTCTAATTTACTTATAGTATCACTCTTTATATCCAGATCATGAACCCATTTAGATCTTATCTTGGTATGTGGTGTTAGATGTGGGTCAAGCCCTAATTTCTTCCACACTAGTTTCCAATTTTCCCAGCACTTTTTGTCAAATAGTGAGTATTTATCCCAAAAGCTGGGGTCTTTGGGTAGATTGCTATAGTTATTGCCTAGTTTGTCTTGTGGTTCTATCCTATTCCACTGCTCGACTATTCTATTTCTTAGCCAGTACCAAATGGTTTTGATGACCGCTGCTTTGTAATATAGTTTTAGATCTGATACAGCAAGTCCACCATCATCAGCCTTTTTTTTTTTTCATTAATTCTCTTGAAACTCTTGACCTTTTGTTATGATGATCAGTTCTGATGGACATGGCTCTTTTCAACAATGAAATGTTTCAAACCAGTTCCAGTTGTTCAATGATGAGGAGAGCCATATACACCCAGGAGAGACCTGTGGGATCTGAGTCTGGACCACAACATAGCATTTTCACACTTTCTATTGATGTTTGCTTACATTATGTTTTACTTCTCAGGTTTTTTTTTCTTTCTCCTGTACAGCAAAATAACTGTATAAATATATATACACATATTCGATCTGTCAAATATTTTAGCATAATTAACATGTATTAGACTTCCTGCCATATAGGGGAAGGGGTGGAGGAAAGGAGGGAAAAATTTGTAACAAAGTTTTGCAAGGGTCATTGTTGAAAAATTACTCATGCATATGTTTTGCAAATAAAAAGCTTTAATAATAATAAAAAAAGTTCCTCACTCTAGCCTCTGCCATTTAGCTATGCTATATCCAGTCCCTTGAGTTGATACAGCTGATCCAAGTTCCCTTGCCTTTCTTGCCATTATTCATGATCCATCAGACACACCTTCCCCCAAGGAAGGAGGAAACCTCCCTCCCCCAAGTCCTTCCCTCATGTCCTTCCCTCTAAGTGGCTGCTTTATACCCAGGCAAAAATAATTAAATAATTCAAGCTCTTAGTCTTCTGAGCCAATCAAGTTTGAGAACAAATTTTTTTCCTCAAATCTCAATAATTTTTTTTTTTAATTGAGGAAAAACCACACTAACTTTCATGAGGGAAGGTGTTCAGGTATTATTCTACCAAACAGGGGTCCTTAAACTTTTTTATGTTTTGAATCCCTTTAGTAGACTGGTGAAGTCTATGAACCTTTTCTCAGAGTAATGTCTGCTTCCTATAGTCATAAGCAAAGAAAATACTAAATTTTTATTGGAAATGAGTGAAAATAATGATGCAGTTTTTTTCTTATACAATTTCATAGCCTCTTTGATAAAAACTTCTTGAGAAGGGGTGGGGTCTGTGGAACTCAGATTACATTATGTTATTATTACAAGCACCATTCCCCAAATTCCTGTCTTTTTGATACCATTGGATCTAGTTTGAAAAGTTCTTTATGTATACTATCTCATTTAAGCCTATTAGCAGTCTTGTGTGTACTACAGTATTCACCCCTGTCCTCATTTATATATAAGAAAATCAAAGCTCACATCTATACCCAGAGAGAGAACTGTGGGAACTGAGTGTGGAAAATAGCATTTTCACTCTTTTTGTTGTTGTTTGCTTGCATTTTGTTTTTTCTCATTTTTTTTTCCTTTTTGATCTGATTTTTCTTGTGGCAGCAAGATAATTGTATAAATATGTATACATATATTGGATTTAACATATTTTAAAAATATGTTTAACATATATTGGACTACTTGCCATCTAGGGGAGGGGATGAGGGGAAAATTTGGAACACAAGGTTTTGCAAGGGTCAATGCTGAAAAATTATCCATGCATATGTTTTGAAAATTAAAAAAAAACTTTAATAAAAAAGAAAATCAAGGCTCAGAAAATTTAAATGACTTGCTTATGTTTTTATAATAAGTAAATGTTAGTGTTTGTCTACAAGTCCAGCACTCTATTTACTATGCTGTCTCATAAGACATCCTTTGAGACAATGTGGAACAATGGAAAGGGTGTTGGACCTGGTGTCATCAGAGATCTGAATCCTTCTGATACTTTTTAATTTATGGAAAAAAGTAGTGCAACTTCTCTAAATTTCTTTTGTAAATTTAGGATAATAATACTCACCTCACATGATAGTTGTAAAGTATTAAGAAGATGGATATTATATATCCTGTTCACCTTGAATTTCTACATATATACCATTGTAAATTTTCAGAATAACTTTTAAGTTTGTTAAGGCCAGTGGTCAGGCCCTATGAAGTCATTCCTGAGCTCCAAGAAGATAAGAGCTTTGTAACATTCTAAAATGTAATGTGAAGGCTCGGAGAGGAATTTCCTCCTTCAGTGAAATTCAGCAGTGGGTCTGAGACTGACGTCTTGGCTCTCTGGGAACTGTGAGAGGCTGTGGGATTTGTCAGGGCCCACCTAGTTAGTGTATATTAGAAGTGAGATTTGATCACAGCCCTCCATCCAGACTCGATGTCTGGAACCAGATTAAAATATAATTGGGGAATATTTAACAAAATAAAAGTCCAACAGAACATAGATAATGTTAATATGTGGTTTTCTTAAGTTAATTTGCAGCCTGCAGGGATCCTTATTTAGTGTCCCCCTTTGAGTTTCACACCAGGGCACTGTCATGCTGACTCATGACCTTCTACCCTGTATCCTGCTGATTCATGCAAATGCCATTTCCTTCCATTAGATTGTAAACTCTTTAGGGTTCTTTGTATTCTCCCTTACTGCTTAGTATAGTACTTGGCATGTAATAGATATTCAATAAATATTTGTGGATTGATTCCCACTTCTTGTATAGGGTACAGCCACACGATCAATTAATTTTCCTTAGGAAAGGTAGCTGTAGTACGTATATTATGAAAAGAATCCTAGGAAGATATCCAGGAGATTTGAATTTGTATTCCTTCCTCCCTTCCCTCTTATTAATTGGATGAAGTCTTGCATAATGGATAGAAAGCCCAATTTGGAGCTGTGATGAATTGGGTTCGAATCTGATTTCTAACACATAGTGACAGCTATATGATATTGGTCAAGTCATAAAATCTCTTGATGTCTCATATAATTCAATAAGCCTGAATGTCTCAGACTAATTGCTGATCTTTAGATAGACAGATGAGTTTTCTCTCTGGAAGCTCTGTAAACCTATGAAATTGGTCCAACTTCCTTTCTCTACACCAAACAAACAAAAATAAAATTGGCCAACTTTGGGTAGAAAAGAATCTCAGATTTGAGAGAAACTTCAGATGTCACAAAGGCCGACCCATATTTTTTTCCTCTGTAAAACATCCCTGACAAATGGTTATTCAGCTTGTGCTTGGATTCCTCCAGCAACTAGAAACTCAGTAGTGGAGATAATTCATGCCCCTTTGGGAGAGTTCTAATTTTGTGTCACACATGACATTGAGTGATAGTTTATATTGTAATGCCTCACGTCTTTCACACAGGACATGTGGACATCTATTCACTATTCCAGGTTGGCTCACTCTCTCTAATCTGCCCTACTATACAAACGTAGCTATATGGTTACATTCAAACTCTCAGGTGGGCAGAAAAGGAAATGACAAACCACTTCATTATCTTTGCCAAAAAACAAAACAAAACAAAACAAACAAACAAACAAAAAAACCCAAACAGGATCAAAAAGAATCAGACATAACTGAAAATGACTGAACAACAAAAATAAAATTACATTTGTTCCAAATCATTGAAAGGATCTGGTGTCTTCAATTTGCCATTTGTGAATCAAAAAAATTCTATAATTCTTCAATTCTTCATGTACATATCACTGAAGCATGTTATGTTCACAATTTGATCTAGTATTGAATAGTCTTATGTATTTAGAATGAATAACTTCAGAACTCTGAATCAGAATATTGTAACTGTTTCTCTTACAGCTCTTAGCCAACCTAAGCCTAAAACAAGTGAACTATAAAGGCAGACAATTTAGCAATTTTCTTAGAAGCAAACATGTCTCAGAAAAGTGAACTGTTACTTCCTTATTTTGTGAAGAAGAATGTAAGGAAAAAGAGAAACCTTATAATGAGTTGACTATTGAATTCAAGGTTCACCAAAAGGTCTTTTTTCATATGAATATGTGTATAGTCATTTCCCCCCCTTATTGCATTTTTTCAGTTGACTTTTTGAAGCCAGGTGTGTTAGACTTTATGTGAATCCACATTAATCCTATTAAATGGACTCCATTTTTCTAGTCTGTCAAGATCATTTTGGAATCCTGATTCTGTAACCCAACATATTATCTATCTCTTCCAACTTTTTATTATTTGTGAATCTTTTATTTTTTAATTTTATTTTAAATTTATGGAATAAACCAAAACATAGTATAATGAAAAAGATGTATGCGCATGAAACGTAAATCTACTATGAATTACTTGCTATTCCTTTCAAATATACAACAAAATTATCATGTAGATTTCTTTTTTCTCCCCCCCCTTTCTCCCCTAGAGATAGCTACAAATAGATACAAAGAGGTTTATATATGTAAAATCATCCTAAACATATTTCTATATATCAGTTCTTTTTCTGGCTATAAATAGCATCTTTCTTCATATATCCTTTATAGTTAACTTGGATATTTATAATAGCCAAAATAACTTATTTGTTGAAAATCATTGCTTTTTTAATTCTTTAATGAGGCAATTGAGTTGCCTAGGGTCATATAACTAGTAAGTGTTAAGTCTGAGGTCAAATTTGAACTGACTCCTCCTGACTTCAGAACCAGTGCTTTATCCACTGTGCCATCTAGCAGACCCTGAAGTTGCTTTTAAAACAATATCTCTGTTACTGTATATAATGTTCTCTTGATTCTGATTCATTCTTCATTATTTAATGCAACTTTTTCCATAGCATAGTAGTATTTCATCACAAACATATACCATAAGTTGTTTAACTACTCCCCAATTGATAAACATTTCTCTAATTTCCATTTTTTTTTTTTTTTTTTTTTTTGCAAAGAGAGAGCTACCACAAACATTTTTTTCCTTTTTCCCTAATCATCTTTGGAAACAGACCTAGTAGTGGTATTAATGGATCAAAGGATAGTTTAATAACCTCTTGGACATAATTCCAGATTGCTCTCCAAAATGCTTGGATCAGTTTACAATTCTACCAACAATAAATTAGTGTCTTAATTTTCTCACATCTCTTCCAATGTTTGTCACTTTCCCCTTCTATCATTTTAGCTATTCAGGTATGTGTAAGATAATTATTTATTTCTTTTTTTTCTGAGGCAATTGGGATTAAGTGACTTGCCTAGGATCATTCAGCTAGGAAGTGTTAAGTGTCTGAGATCAGATTTGAACTCAGGTCTTCCTGATTTCAGGGCTGGTGCTCTATCCACTGCACCACCTATCTGCCCCAAGATAGTTATTTCAAAGTTGCTTTACTCTTCATTTCCCAGAATCAATTATGATTTAAAGCAATTTTTTATCACCTGAAAATTTGAAAAAAATGTAATATTTTGTCTTCTAAGCCATAGATCTCTCTCTGGATGCAGTTGACACTTTCCATCCAAAGTTTATTAGGATTACCTTGGATTGATGAATTGCTGAGAAGAACTAAGTCTAAAATAATCTTGTTGCTGTGTACAATGTTTTCCTGGTTCTGCTTGCTTCACTCAGCATTATTCCAGGTTTTCCTAAAATCAGATTGTTCATCTTTTTTTTTTTAATAGAACAATAATATTCCATTACTTTCATATACCATTATCCAGCTATTTCCCAATTAATGGGCATGTACTCATTTTCCAATTTTTTGCCACCCCATTTTTGACATATTTCCCCTTTTTTATGATCTTTTTGGGATATAGGCCCAGTAGTCCCACCTCTATTTTTAATTAAACAAAACTCCCACAGAAATATATTCCCCAATTAGGATAATTAATCAGAGTTTCAATGTTGTGTATTCTTTTCATTTACATTATTTTAGTCATTCACATTAATCTTTTGATTCTGTTTATTTCATTTTTCATCAGTTTATGTAGGTCTATCTCATTTTCTCTGAATTCCTTATATTAATTATTTCTTACTATACAATAATATTCTATTACATTCACATATCACAGTTTTTTGTATCTTTTGCCATTGTGTGACATTTTATTTCTAGTTCTTTGCTCATAGTTTAACATTTATAGATCCTTTATTGTACCCCAAGAAACAGAAATAAAAGATTTATGTATATGAAACTATTCATGATAACATTATTACCTTAGCTTCCTCATCTGTAAAATGAGCTGGAAAAAAAAATGGTAAATGACTTTAGTATCTTTATCAAGAAAACTCTGAAATGATACAATAGCAACAACAATAACAATAACAACAACAACAAAACCCTATTTATAAAGGCTGCCATGATAAAATGGCAAATGAGAGAAAATTACAGCATGACATTTCCGAATCTTTTAAAAACATGGCATATATATGATTTAAATACTAATTCTACCACTTATTACTATATTATAATATATATATATATGTAGCTTAACCACAATGGACCTCAGTTTCCTCTTGTGAAAAATAGATTAGATCAAAGGTCAATAAATTATGACCACATACCAAAACCAGTCTGGTAACTGTTTTTGCATAGTACTTACCTCCCAGGGTTGTTATAAGTATCTAATGGTATAATAATTTTAAAATGTCTAACACAGTGCCTGTGCATAGTAAGTGCTACCTAAATGTTAGCTATTGTTATCATTGTTACTAGAAATAGATTTTTACATTTTTAAGTACAATAAAACTTGACAAAATATTTTTTAAAAACCATTTTTAGCTCAAAGGCCACACATTATAGGTATTGGATCAAAATTGGACTACGGGTCATAATCCCTATAGACATCCCTATTTCTGGACCTAGTGATCTCTGATCAATATCTATGGAAATGTGACTTGACTAAATAAACCTGAAGTAAGAAAAATGAAAAATAAGAATGAACATGAAGCTATTAGTTGTGTAGTCAGTTACCTATGTTAACTTGTGTTATGATGCAATTCCTTTCCAATCTTGAGATTTTGTGATTTGTTGTGATAGTTTTAGATTATATATACTCTAAATAGTTATAGATTAATAACTTCTTAAGAAGTTGCTCGTAACAAAGTATAGTTTTCTTTTCAACATCTCCAGGGTTAAAGACACGGTGCCCCTGCTATATGGAAAATTCTTATAAAATATTTTGGCTCTCCCTTTGTATGAGAAGAAAACTGAATTTTTTTCTTTTTTCTTTTATGGTGTGTTTATAGAACCTTATTGTAAAATGTGGGTTAAGTATTTGGTCATAGGCTCTGTGTTGTGATGTGAAAGGAAAAACTGTAAAACAATGAAGAGAAACTAATCAGCCTTCACCAGAAAATGCATGCAATCAACATTCCACATTTTTAGCACCTCTCCCACCTACCTCTATAGCCATACATAAAGACTTCTAGATGAAGGACAAGATCCAGTTAGATGAAGAGGCATTTTATTTTCTTCTCTGCATTGGAACACACAGTGTGAGCCTTACTAGTCATTAGAAGGAGGGCCAGGCTGAGGAGTGTGATTTTTGCTAGTCTTGGATTTAGCTTAAAAAACACAGTCCATAATATTCTAGGAAAGTAAAACAAAAAAAAAATAATTATAAGACATTTTTCTTTCTTTCTTTCTTTTTTAAAATGTGCTGCCAAAGAAAACATTAAAAAAAATAAAAAAAGAAATTTTCAGTTAGAAACAGCTTCAGGAGAAGGGGCAGACTGGTTCAGTGGGCTGTGCCTTCTTCCTTCTCCAAATCTATCATATTGGGGCTATCATTCTATAATGACTCTGGCCCTGATATTAAACTCTCTAGGCCTCAGAAGATTCAGCTGAAAAGGAGAAAAAGAAGAAAAAAAGAAATTATTTCCATGGATTGCCATCCCTTTCCCTTCAGATGATCTTCCTTATACTATATTTCTCTTCCATTTGCATAGAAATTCACTTCTCCCCCCCAGAGTGAATGCTATTGAGGGCAGGAACAACTTTTTGCTTTTCTTTATTCTTAGCACAGTGTCTGGCACATGGCCAGCACTTAATAAATGCTCTTTGATTGACTGACAGATAATTCTGATGATAAAAAAAATGACAAAGCCCTATGCAAACATAAAATGAACAAATGTGAATTAAAACTAAGCCTGTGTGGGATGGTTTGAGAAAAATCTCTTTTCTTAATTTACTGAGGTGAATAGCTGTAGGCAATAATAGGAGGAGTTGTGGTATAGATAACTGAAAAGAAAAAATGTGTCCTCTCTTGTCCTAGCTTGTCAAATGGAGATGATAATACTTGTACTGCCTATCTCAAAGGATTGTTGTGGGGAAAAGTACTGTGTAGATTGTGTGAACAAAAGTGAACTATAATCTCCCCAAATATTCCTCAATCATCCTTATATTTAACAAAAGACATTGAGAAAATATATCCAGTGGCAGTGGACAGCAAAGACTTGAGCAAGTACATTATCTAGCTATCTATAAATAAATCTACCATTTATCTTTGAATCTGAATCTATGCCTGTAATTCTATCATCTACCTAGGAATCTATCATCTATTTGTGATTTTTTTTATGAATCAATTAATCTATCTCTATTCTACATGTATGTCCCAGTGTCTATCATGTCTGCATGCATGCATGCATCCATGTAGAACTGTCTATCATGTATGGCTATATGTATATACTATGTACCCAGACTGATCATGTATACATGCTTAAATATATGTATATATTTCTGTCTAATTTAGTAATCACTCTGGCCAGGATATATATGTATTTATCTGTGCTATCATATATGTATGTATGTATGTGTGAATATATGTATGCATTGCCATCTACCTAATTTTAATCTGTTCTCTCTGGTATGGGAAACTACTATTTATGCAAGAAGACAACAGTTCTTCAATTTACAGTCTTAGAGAGTCCCTTGGGGGTACTGGGAGGTTAATTGACTTATCCAGGGACATACAGTCAGCAATCATCAAAGGCAGAACTTGATGCTAATACTTCCTTACACTGAAGCCATCTCTCTATTCACTACTCCTTTGCCCCATATTATTTAAATATCATAGACTTAAATCATATGACTCTAGATGGTTAGGGTTCAGCTAATGATCCAGGAGGCAGCTAGGTGGCTTAGTTAGTGGATACAACTCTGGGCTTGAAGAAAGATGTGAGTTCAAATGTGGCCTCAGGTACTCAGTAACTATATATCCCCAGACAAATCACCTAACCTGTTTGCCTTAATACACTGGAGAAGGAAATGGTAAACCTCTGAAGTATGTTTGCCAAAAAAATCCCATGGGAAATATAGTCCATGGGATCATAAAAAGTTAGACGTGATTAATGACTGAACAACAGCAATGATTTGGTATTATAAAAATTGAAAATATTCTCTAGTATACAAATTTCATGAAGAAACTGATGATAGGAGTTGCAAGATTTGATGGAACAGGGATGTCTGTATCTATCTTATTTCTCTATCTCTGTCTCTGTATCTAACATATAACTGAAGCCAGACAATAAAAAAAAAATATAAATCAGAGAAAAGTATTTCTTTTTAATCAAATTAAAAAAAAAACCATTTTAATAGGGTAAAGGGAAGCTAGGTGGCACAGTAAATAGTTGAGAAGACTAATTTTCCTGAGTTCAAATCTGGCTTTAGACACTTAATAGCTGTATGACTCTAATGATGTCACTTAATCCCATTTGCCTCAGTTTCCTCATCTGTAGAATGAATTGGAGAAGGAAATGGCAAACCATTCCAGTATCTTTGCCAAGAAAACCCCAAATGGGATCACAAAAAGTTGGACATGACTGAAATGATTGAACAACAAGTGAGCCAAAATGATCTTATCCTTCTGTAAAATGAGAAGTATATACTTACAAGGTATAAAAGAGTATTATCCCTTTCTTTCTGCATATGATGATTAAGAGCAAAGTTTCTTAAACTGTGGGTTGCAACTCCCTATGGAGTCATGTGACTGAAGGTGAGGGTCACAAAACTTTGGCAACAGCAAAACGTATCAAATATTTCACCAAGATTTAATTCTTTTTGTGAAAATAACAAGCATATCCATCTCATTAGTATGCAATTTTGCTTTAGTCTTTAATAAATCATAAAATTATATGCATGCCAAAAATTTTTTAAAATAAATTTCTTTATGATTTATTTCCTGTAAATGCTTGATTCATATACCTATTTTATATATTTATATATTTCAGATAGTATAAAAATTTCTCTGCAAAAAAAAAAAAAAGTGGGAAAAGTCTAAGAAACCCTGATTTAGAGGGTGGGTGGGTGAGACTCTGTGGTCTGTCCTTGGTTTTTCAGTCCACATCTTATTTCGAGCCCCAAATAGCCCGAACTCAGTATCACTCCCATAAGATTTTCCCATTAGATTCTTGCAACAGATAAGTGCTGGTCAAGAAATCTATTCTGGGTCCATGAAGGATGACTGCTCACATTCCACTAGGGTCAGGAAACAGGAAACTAAACAAAGGAAAGAAACACAGGGAGAAAAACTAAAAGAGATAGAAACAGGAAAGGATACTCTTTCCACTCTGATTTCCTAATAATTAGCTCCCCTGTTTCCCTACTCCTCAAGCTTTGAGTAGATTAGGGATGGGGATGAAAGGGACAGTTTTTGGTTAGTCTCAGCCATTCAGTTCATGGTCAAATTCTTTTACTTTTTAAATAGTATTTTATTTTTTCAAATATATGTAAAAATCATTTTCAATATTCACCTTTGCAAAGCTTTATGTTCTACATTTTTCTCCCTCTCCCATCCCAAGACAGCAAATATCCAATATAGGTTAAACATATTTCCATATTCATCATGCTGCGCAGGAAAAATTAAATCGAAGGGAGGAAAAAACATGAGAAAGAAACAAACAATAGAGCAAACAAACAAATGACAACAATAAAAAAGATGAAGATGTTATACTTTTGTCTAAATTCATTCTCCGTACTTCTCTTTCTGGATGTGAATGTTACTTTCCAAACCAAGTCTATTGGAATTGCATGGCCAAATTATTATCTCCATCACAGGCTTTTATTTATCAAATCATTGTAAAAGCTTTGAGACTTTTGAGTCTAACTGAACAGTAGCTTCAAGTCTTTTGATCCATATCATCACTCTCCCTCAGCCATTTGTGCATACCTTGGATTCCATGACAGCCCCATTTATGGCTATCTCTACAATATAGAGAAATTGCTCTCTGACCATAGTGGTCTTCTCACTGTTCCTTGCACACAATACTCCATTTTCTGACTTGGAGCCTTTCCCCTGGCTTTTCCTCATGTTTGGATGGTTCTCCTTCCTCATAGCTTCCCTGACTTACTTTAAGATACAGCTCAAATCTTATCTTTCTTTAGGAGACCTTTCTTATTCTTCACCCCTATCCCTGTCCCTACCATGTTGCTAATCCTTTTCCCTGGAAGTTACCTTTCATCTATACTGTATATTTCTTGGTTGAATTTTTTTTTTTCATATTTGTCTCTTCCATTAGAATGTGAGTTTCTTTAGGACAGGGATCATGTTGTTGCCCTTCTATGTACTCCCAATGTTTAGTGTAATGTCTGACACAAAGTAAAAGCTTAATCAATGCTTGTTGACTGAATGTGTACCTGATATACTAACCTCCCATCCTTCCATCTGCCCCATTTTCTTCATCCCGTTTGTCTCCATCTAATTCATAGTCTTTGGCTTTGATTTTCTAATCTGTTACTCTAGTAACAGTCTTTTCCCCCTCTTTTTGTAGCTTTGGCTTTATTATTGATCAATACAATTTTATTCTATTCTCTATTCTTGAGTCCCTTGTCTCCTTATCCTGTTACCAGCCACACTTTATTAGACCTCACCTCTAAGTTATCCCAACAATCTGTCTTCTCTGATCCTAGTCATGTGCTTCTCAAGAATGCTGGAGAAAGTAATTCAACAGGGATGACTGAGCTTACCAGAAATTTCTGATTTCAGTTGGGTTCTTACTGCTGCACAGAAATCTTTATGCTATTTCATTGAATTTGAGTCATACTCTCCACATTAGCTCTTCTATATATGATCTCTTTATATAAAACCTCCTATCTCACTTATGCTTACTTCTTTTTTAGTAGAGGACTTAATCTTCTACTTTACTGAAATAGGAAATGGGGGGGGGAAGGATCATTAAGCTCAGCATAGAGAAATTTTTGCCTACAAACAGCAAAATTTTAGTAACTTTCAGCTTATTTTTTTAAGGTCCAGCTCCTCAACCTCTAGAATGAGGCCATTAGGCTCCCTATTACCAATTACTTTCCTTCATTCCTAGCTAGCTTGTTTTTGTTTTATTTTATTTTTTTCCTTCTAAGGGTCTGTTGCTATGGAACACAGTCCTTGATGGGCACAGTGGATAGAATGTCAGTAATGGAGTCAGATAGACTCATTTTCCTGAATTCAAATCTGGCTTCAGGCTCTTACTATTTATGTCAATCTGGGCAATTCACTTAATCTTGTTTGCCTCAGTTTTCTCACCTGTAAAATGAGCTGGAGCGCTTTTAAGGCTCAGTATAGATGCCACCTTCTCCTCAACCCCTTTTTCTGATCCTCAGATATTAGTGTTTTGTTTTCACACCATCTTATTTTAATTTATCTGTGACCGTGTTATATCATTCCAGTAGAATGAAAACTATAAATGGAGGAATATATAAGACTAGTCTCTACTCCTTAAAGACAGTGACTTTTTAAATTTCCTCTTTTAATTTCAATTTCCAGTTTTAAATTTTCAGTATTTTGTATATGAGATCTTTTATAAAGTTGTCTTTGTATTTAATTGATCTAGCAGAAAACAATTATTTTTCAGTGATAATGGGGCAGCTAGGTGGCACAGTGGATAGAGTTTCAGGTCTGGAGTCAGGGAGACTCACCTTCCTGAGTTCAAATGTAGCCTCACATACTTCCTAGCTATGTGATCCTGGACAAGCCACAAGTCACTTTACCCTGTTTGCCTCAGTTTCTTCATATGTAAAATGAGCTGGAGAAGAAAATAGCAAACTACTTCAGTATCTTTAACAAGAAAATCACAAATGGGTTCACTAAGAGTTGGACATGATTCATATAACTAAACAATTATGAAATTTTTTTGGTAATGATCTGCCTTATTCCCAGTGGCAATTCAAACTTTTCAAACTCAATTATTTGTTATTTTAGAGCCAGTGTAGGTAGGGGTTTGAAGCTTGGAGCAACTCCCTGGGCTCATTACATTTGAGGGTAAAGGACCTGAGAAAGCTCTGTTAATTATTACTTGTGTGTTCTTGGGTAAGTCAATTATTCTGTGCTTTAGTTTCTTCAATTATGAAGTAAAAAGCTGGAAGAAATGAGTTCCGAGTTCTCTTTCAGATCAAAGTTTATAATCCTACTATATCATCAGTGTATTTTGATTGACAGTAAGAAGTAGTAGAGTTTCCATATTGGACCCTCCCCCCCCCCTTCCATCTTCCCAACAATGTCACAGATTACTCTTGCTTTCATTATTTGCAATTCACAGATACAGGGAAATAAATAGTTTCTTAAAAAAAAAAGTGTTATTGAGGCATTTTGCTCTTCCACCATAGACATTTCTGGAAATTTTTCCTCATTTCTCCTTTTTTCTTTGAAATTGGATCCTCCATTGTAGCAAAAACAAAATGAAACAACCCTCTCCCCCCAAAATCTACACAAAAACCCCAAACAAAAAACTCCTATCCCCTCCAATCGAGTTAAACAAAAATATCCCATAGAGTGACCACATTGATAATGTATGCAATATTCTGTGCCCTATCTCTCTATTGAGTAGAAGGCAGCATGAAATATTTTCATTTACAACACTAGTCTTGTAATATTCCCACTACAGATAAAGAGACCAAGAGAGAGACAAATTAACTTCATTTTTCTCTATGAAACACTTAATTCATGCATGTTTTTCATTTCATAACTCTGGAAATTATAGAATGTGCATGTTGAAAGATCATGGGATCAGTGATTTAGAGCAAGAAGGAATATTAAATATCAACCCTTCCTTCCTGTCTATCTCCCCCTTTTGTCTCCCCCTCCCTGTCTCTCTCTGTCTCTCTCTGTCTCTCTGTCTCTCTATGTCTCTATCTCTGTCTCTCTTCCCCCCCCCCCCCCCCCCCCTCTTTCCTTTCTGAGAAGATGAGGAAACTCAGGCTTAGATAAGTGAAGTAACTGATCAAAATCACATAAATGGTAAAATTGTAATTTGAATCCAGAGCCTCTTGGAGTTTCTTCTCATTCTAAAATGCTGCCTCTCTGCTCCACACTTATCCCAGATGGCTTGCCAGTAGGCACAGGTGGGTGTAGTGGGTGTGGTGTTGTATAGGGTAGTCTCAAACTGCAGGTGCTGAGAGTCCTGGGAAGTGCTGAATGTCAGATTACAGGTAGAGAGGTGTAATTGGGGACTAATGACACAGAATTGGGAAGTGACAATATTAGTATACTCCATAGATACTTGCATGTATATACACTAACATGTAAATGCTTACCAAAGCATTTTCCTTATTTGACTTGTAAAGTATCCGCTGTATTCCCAGGACTTCATTCTCCAGGGGCTACTCACTCATTTCTTATTATTGTATTTCCAATAATTTGTTTTTATTGATGTATCCAACAGTCTCAAACTTTCTCAGGAGAGAGTGGTACCTTCCTTCTCATCCCAAATTCACAGAAGGTTTCCTGGGGCCATGCATGGAACCAGTTTGACAAATATTTGATTTCACATTTCCAGCCACTCACCTATTCAACTCTCTTTCCATCCATCCATCCATCCATTCATCCATCCATCCATCCATCCACAAACATTTACTAAATATTTACTATGTGCATGGTACTATGCTACATGCTATGGCTATTAGACAAAAATAAAATAATTCCTGCTCTCAAAAAGCATACATTCTATTTTAGGAAACAACATAACATTGTGTTTTAAGTCAGGAAAACCTGAGTTCAAATCTGGCCTTGGACACTTACTAGCTATGTCACCCTGAACAAGCCACTCAAAGCTTTGTTTGCTTCAGTTTCCTCATCTGTAAAATGGAGATAATAAAAACACCTACCTCTCAAGGTTTTGTAAGGATCTAATGTGATAATATTTGTAAAGTGCTTACTACAGTGTCTGGCACCTAGTAATTATGTAAATGTTATTTATGCTATTATTACATAGTTATTATAATAAATAATATGATAGTATTATATACACTTTTATTAAGTAAGCACATATAATATAAATGAGTGGTTTCATAAATAAGATGTTTATAAGGTCTTATAAATAAGATCTTTCTAAATATTTGTTATACTGAATTAAGTTGAACAAATTGAGAAGTAGTATGGTATGGCAAATAGAGCTGAGAGCATAGAAATGAGAAAGACTAGGATTTAAATTATGCCTCTGACATTTACTAGCTTTGTTCTCCTGGGCCAGTTAGCCTCTCCAGACTCAGTTTCTTCCTCTGTAAAATGAAGGAATTGGACTAAAGTTGATTCCAGCTTTAAATTTATGGTGAACCTAAATCCTATGAATTTGAACCTGATGGTGTGGACTTAGGACCTCCCAGAAGCTCTCTTCTCTGAAACAGGTATTAAGACAGGAAGAATGTCCTACCCTTGCTGACAGGGAAGAAACCTGTCTACCTACCACATTTCCCAGGAGCCTCAAGGCCACTAGGTGGAGCTTCATGGGGCAGGCAGAAATGGATTTCTGAAGATGAGACTTCTTGAGTATTTGAAGGCTTCACATGGAAAGGATAGTAGATTTGTTCTGTTTGGCCCTAAAAGGCAAATTTAAAAGGAAAAAAAAAGATGATAATTGCAAGGAGACAGCATTATTTTTTTTTTTTCTTTCTGATTCCAGTTTCTCTATTCTGCTTCTGGAGTAGGTAAAAATCAACATTAGGGAGATTAATTAAAATAGCCCAAGGGATAAATTCCCTGTCATAGTAGGTAATTTATAAATTTTTATGAATGAAGTAATATAACTGTGAAAAATTGGGCTTATCTCTTGAATCACTGAAACTTTCTGAATTTCACAAGACTTGTTAAAGTTTAAAAATTGTTTGAGGATGAGAACAGGAAAAACAGATGAGAAAGTGAGCAAAAGATATCTAAATTTTCAGCTTTGTAAAATACTGGCAAGAAAAATCCTTTGACTGTTTTGGCTCTGTGAAAGAGCCGGAAGGGAGACTTTGGGATACTTTTAAAGTCCTAGGGTGTCAGATTTAGGCAGTTCCACAAGATGTGCAGGCTTCAGTAATGAAGGTAAGTGGAACATTTCACACAGTTTTCAACAGGGCAGCGTTAAGATAGTGCTTTTGCTTCAAAAGTGAGGTAGGGGGTCATATGAAAAGGTGCTCCAAATCACTATTGATCAGAGAAATGCAAATTAAGACAACTCTGAGGTATCACTACACACCTCTCAGATTGGCTAAAATGACAGGAAAAGATAATGACGAATGTTGGAGGGGATGTGGGAAAACTGGGACACTGATGCATTGTTGGTGGAACTGTGAACGGATCCAACCATTCTGGAGAGCAATTTGGAGCTATGCTCAAAAAGTTATCAAACTGTGCATACCCTTTGATCCAGCAGCATTTCTATTGGGCTTATATCCCAAAGAATCATAAAGGAAGGAAAGGGTACCACATACATGTGCAAGAATGTTTGTGGCAGCCCTTTTTGTAGTGGCTAGAAACTGGTAACTGAATAGATGCCCTTCAATTGGAGAATGGCTGAATAAATTATGGTATATGAATGTTATGGAATATTATTGTTCTGGAAGAAACGACCAGCAGGATGATTTCAGAGAGACCTGGAGAGACTTGCATAGACTGATGCTGAGTGAAATGAGCAGAACCAGGAGATCATTTTATACGGCAACAACAATACTATATGATGATCAATTCTGATGGACATGGCTCTCTTCAACAATGAAATGTTTCAAACCAGTTCCAATTGTTCAGTGAAGAAAGCCATATATGCCCAGAGAGAGGGATGTGAAATGTGGACCACAATATATCATTTATATGCTCTCTATTGATGTTTGCTTGCATTGTGTTTCCTTTTTCTGATTTTTCTTTCTTGTAGATATGATTTTTCTTGCACAAAAATGATAAGTGTGGAAATATGTATACATATATTCGATTTGCCAAGTATTTTAACATAATTAACATGTAGTGGATATCCTGCCATCTAGGGAAGGGGTGGGGAGTAAGGGAGAAAATTTGTAACAGAAAGCTTTGTAAGGGTCAATGTTGAAGAACTACCCATACATATGTTTTGCAAATAAAAAGTTTTAATTAAAAAAAAAGTGAAATAGGGGAAAAAATGACTTCTTTTCCCTGTATCCTCTTAATTGCTAAGTAATATTGCCATGAAGTTTCTTTTTTCTAATCCAACCTTCACAAAAGTATCAAAGCTAATTTCATAAAGTGCAGATCTAACCATGTCACTCTGCTGCTTCATAAATTCCCATGATTCCCTATTGCGTTAAGAATCAAAAGCTTCTGTTTGGCTTTTTAAAAATATATGCTTTTATTGATATCATTTTTAAAATATCCCCACAGTTTTCCTTCCCTGGCCCCTCCCAGGAAGCCATTCAATATAACAAATAGTATTTTTAAGACCTCCCCCCCCAAAAAAAGAAAAGAAACCCAGTAAAAGTAATAATAAATAATTAAACATGAAAATGTTTGAAAACATGTGCAATGTCCATCACTTGTGGGCTTTTTACCATAGCAAGGGATTGAATTGGGAGTATCTTCTTGTATTTCTTTTTTTGAGCTATATTTAAATGTTTGCAGCATTAATTTTTTGTTTTTCTATGTGTAGTTGTTCTATTTCCATTGAAGTCACTGTGTATATTGTTTTCTTGACCATTTACTTCACTCTGCATCAATTCAGGTAACTCCATGCTTCTTTGTATTCATTACACTATTCTTTCTCGCAGCACAGTAATGTTCTATCACAAGCATGTAACATAATTTGTTTGATTTATCAATCAGTAGGCATATACTTTGTCCCAAATTCTTTGCTATCATGAGAAGTGGCACTATAAACACTTTGGTGTATGTGGGGACTCTTCTTTTGTTTTCTTATTCCTCTTGAAGGGATAAGCCCAGGAAGAAAATCTCTAGGTCAAAGGATTTGGACATTTTAGTCACTTTATTTGTTTAATTTCAAATTTATTTCCAAAATGCTCATAGTGGTTCACAATAAAATGTAAGCTCCCTGAGGGCAAGAAATTTTTGTTAAATCTTTCTATCTCTAGCACCTAGTGTAGTACCTGGCATATAGTAGGTGCTTGTGCATTATTAAAAGATTCTTAATTGTTTGTTTCATTAAATCAAGTATAGTAAATATGAGAGAATGTTGGATAATATGATTCTAGAGTCTGGAGTCCTTTTCCTGGGCCTCCTTTTCAATTTGCAAACTTCTTACCTTCTCTTGCCTAAGCTTTCATTCTCTTATACCTTGTTTGCACACAGTTGCTTACTCGTTGTCTTTTCCATTAGATAGTGAGCTCTTTGAGAGTAGGGACTATCTTTTGCCTTTCTTCCCTTAACACAGTGCCTAGAACATCGTAGGTGCTTAATAGTTATTGCCTGATTATCTCACTGATGGAAAAGGGAATAACATGATCCAGAGCACTGTATCTGCAGAAAGAAGAGCTGGGTTTGATTCTCAGTTCTGCTACTTTCTTCCTGTGGACAAGGAGTTTAATCTCTTGGAATTTCATTGGTAAAATAAAGGTCCCTTTCATTCTAATCAATTGATGATACTGTAAATATACAATAACAAAAATGATAATTAACATTTATATGGCACCTAGTATATGTGAAGTGCTTTGCAATTATCTCATTTGATCCTTACAACAACCCTGAGAGGTAGGTGCTATTAGTTTCCCATGTTACAGATGAGGAAAATTGAGGTAAACAGAAATCAAGTGACTTGCTCAGCTAATATTAGAGGACTCATTTGAACTCAGATCCTTCTGACTCAAGGCAGTGCTCCATCTACTGCACCATCTAGCTGAATCAAACAGGGATAATGGGTTAATTCCTATTGTTTTTAGAATCTTATAGTTAGAACTGAAAAAAGGACATTTGAGATAATTTAATCTGACCCCACTCACTTTACAGTTGAAGAAAATGAATCTCTGAGAGTCTAAATTATTCATGCAAGTCACACAGGTCCCAAGGGGCAGAGCCAACATTTGAATCCAGGGTCCTTGTCTCCAAATGCAGTGCTCTTTTTCCTTGTACTATGTTGTTTCCAATCCCTTTGGTAAAAAGGTGCTTTATAAATGTATAAATAAGTAAAGAAATAAAGAAATAAATCTTGGACTTCTTATGTTATGATCTCACCTTATGCTATGATCTGGCTTTTGTCTGTCAACACCTGGATGGGAAGAGTCCAAAGAAAACTTATAGGGTGGAGGTGGAGGTGACCCAGTTGTGTGCTCTCCTAGCACTGAGATCATGCTTCAGTGGATAACTTTCTTGCTAGTCTACCTTGGATGTCATTTAAAAAAAGCTGAAAAGTAGGGGCTATTGAACCCTGTTTGTAGGGTGAAGCACGAGTCAGTTAGTCAATAAGCACTTATTGAGTGCCTACTATGTACCAGGCACTGTTGATTTCTGGGGATACACAGAAAGGCGAAAGGCAGTTCCTGCCCTTGAACAGCGCACAATCTAATAGGACAGATAAGAGTCTTGCAGTTTTGCTGCAACTGAAAGGTTAGATCAAATTCTCTTTGAGGAGGGAGAAGGTGGAGAAAGAACTTTTACTTCTAGAGTCAAAAGACCAGTGTTTGACCCTACTAATTATACCACTCACTAGTTTTTCTTTTGTTAGTCATTTCAGTTGTGCCTCGCCATTTGGAGTTTTTTGGGGGCAAAGATATTGGAGTGGTTTGCCATTTCCTTCTCGCCCACTTTACAGAGGAGGAAACTGAGGCAAATAGAATTGAGTGACTTGCCCAATAAATATCACACAGCTAATAAGTGTCTGAGAACAGAATTAAATTTAGGAAGATGAGTTTCCTTGGCACTCTGTCTACTGTGCCATCTTGCTGCCCCACAGCTTTTCTGCCTTTTGCAAATCAGTTCCCCTGTTGGGGTCTCAATTCCCTTATCTGTGAAATGAAAGAGTAGGACTGGAGGATCTCACAGATATCTGATCCCTAAAGTGGATTTTACTCCCTGTTCCTTTCCAAGAAATTTAAATGAGCTCTTTTCTCTTGCCTTTACTACTAAACACAGTCTTCCTCTGGCTCAGTTTTTGCTGATTCTTGTAAAATGCCCTTCTAGCCTTTCCTTTCATTTCTGCATATAAAAGAATCATCAGAAAATATCAGAGTTTATGATGATTTCCTTTAGGTGGTTGTAGCTAAAACTCCATTTACATCCAGCAATCCTGACTCTCAGTGTGATTAGTCAGGACCAGGATTTTAGTTGTTTCTTATCTTTGGATGCCTGCACAATAAATGCGTTTGAAATTCTCCCTCAACCTCCCCTCCTCAATGATAAGAATGTTTTTTTTTAGCTTATTTAACAAATAAAAGCATGTTTTTGTCTTATTTAATAATGATATAAATAATAATAATGTTTTATACTTTTAGAATGCTTTGTTATATTGATCAATTCATCTTTTCTTCACAATAATCCTGTAAAGTAGGTAGGATAATTGTTAGGACCTCCATTTAATAGAAAAGGACATTTAGCCTTAGGAGAGCAAATATAAATGAATCACCTTAAAATTATTGATGGAGAGCTAGAAGGTCAGACCCCAGATGTTATCTGGTCCAATCCTCATTTTACAGAAAAAGAAACAGAGACCTAGAGAAATTGTCACTTGTCCAAAGTCATACATGTGGTAAATGTCAGAAATGGGTTTTGAACTAGTTTCTCTGACCCCATTCTTAATGCTCTTTCCACTCTGCCAAGCTATATCAATCATGGTATTATGATAAATGGAAATTTGGGGCTATTCACCCCAGAGACTCTGGTTGCCTTCATATAATCCAAAGATTCAGCTTGCCAAACAAGTTCTTTTGTTCAACTTTTGTTACCTATAGCTGTGCCAGGTACTAAGGTGGAAATCTGTTTGTCAGGCACTGGTGAAGGAAATTCACCCTGTGTGTGTTTTGTATTTGTGGCATTTTTCCAAAGTCATTAGTGCCACAGGACAGGAAATGGAATGCCAAGGTGGAAAATGGTGTGGAAAAAAATAACTTTTAATGGACAACTCACCATTGTGCCATTGTTGCCAAGCTCTCACTCTCAGACAATTCTTCTTTTTTTTTTTTTTTTTAAATTAATGATGATGTTTCTAAATATAATTCCAATGAGATAAAGTTCTGGTTATGGAAAATGTTGAACAATCCTGGGAAAGGCTAGAGAAATCTTGTTGGTATTTTATCCAACATATACCAGTGTTTTACTAAATAGAGTGTTTAGCTTGGGTTTGTGAACTTGTTTACGAATATGTATATTTTGGCAGCTTTTATTTTAATATAGTTCCTTTGCAATTGAATATTTTTCTTTATGCATTCTGAGAAGGGGTCCTCGGGCTTCATTGGATTAACTCTTATAAAAGGTTAAGAACACCTTCACTTAAGAGATTCTTGGCTTTCACTTTACTGAGTAGCCAATTGCAAATTCAGTACCTTGAACCCTGAGGGTCCATCCTAGGCCACTCCCTACAATGTTTTCTCCTAAACACTCAAAGAGGCTATGCATACTTTGACTTTGGTCTTTGCTGCAGATCCACACTAAGAAGCTAATGACTCCCTTGGGGGGTCACCTAATTAGAATTTTAGGGTTAGAAGGGAAATGAAGATGACTGAAGTCAACTTTAGGATTCCTGAAATCATTTTTGTTCAGCTTGCTATTTCAGCTAAAGTGAAAATCATTTTCAGATGTGAAAAATGACAAATTTATATGATTAGATTGTGTTTAAAACATCCTAGTAATTGCTTAAAAAAAAAAAAACAAACAATTCCTTTGCTACTTTTAGAGGAAAATTATTCTTATTTCCTTTAATGGGGCTGTCTGCTTCAGTTTTCCTATCCATAGGGTAGTGATGATACTTCCTAGGGGTGTTATGAGGATAAAATGAAATCATATAAGCTAGCACATTGCAAAACTTAAAGCATTATATAAATGCTATATATCTTCCTGAGTTCAAATCTAGCCTCAGGCATTTATTAGCTGTGTGATACTGGGAAAATCACTTTACCTCTCTTTACCTCTTTTTTCTCATTTGTTAAGAAGTGGGGATAATAGTAACACCTCGAAAGGTTGTTGTGAGGCTCAAATGAAATAATATTTATAAAGTGTCCTGCACATAGTATGTGTCCTATAAATGTTAATTATCCTAATTATTATTTTGTCCATGAAGGGCACAGGAGTGCGCTGGTAAATGTTTAACAACTGGCTCTGGGAGAAAAAAAAAAAAAAAAGGAAAATTTTCCTAGTCATACTTTTTAAGTTCATCTGAATTATTAACATTTCCCCCTCACTTTCTTAAGTTCAGACAATTGACAAAATTATAAATTAATTTCTAAGTTGTAAATGGTCACACTGAAAATTTAACAATTTATTCCTTGAATAGTATACCCCACCTCTTCCACTTTCCCTGTTGTTACTTCAGTAGAACTAAAAGGAATGTTACTAAAACAAGCAAGTCTGCAAACAAACAAAAAACAACCCCAAAACAAATAAACAACAACAACAACAAAGAAATTAAAAAAACCCCAGAGTCCTATTGCCTTTTGATCTCCTCCCCTACTGGAGAGGGGAAGGAAGGAAGGAGAAGAGAATAAGCACTTATATAGTAGCCACTTTATACCAGGCATTATGCTATGTACTTTATAAATATTATTTCATTTGATCTTCACAACAGCCCTTCAAGGTAGCCCATTTTACAGTTGAAGAAACTGAGGCAAACAATTGTTAAATGGCTTGTTCGGGGTTCTAAGCTAGCAAATGTGAGATGCCGCATTTGAACTTGGGTCTTCCTAATCTTAGACTTAGTGCTCTATCCATTAGATGCCTTTAGTGGAGGACAGATATTCTTTATTGATGTTTGGGCCACATCATCTCCGTCCTATGATGAATCTCTTCCTTATTTTATTTAAGGCTTCCCGTTCCTTGGCTCCTACCCAACTCTATTCCTTATTTCTTCCTACTGGCCTTTTTACTATCTTCCACAAATTCAAAGCTACTACCTGAAATTGCAGCTCTTTCATGCATTCCTAAAACCTCCTGTAAGAACTGCTCTCTGAAGCTCATTACAAAGAGTCCCTTCCCCTAAAGGGTGGAGTTGGGGAAGGGAAATACACGCATTTAAAATCTTATCAGTCTCTTCATCTAGTTTACTGTTTAAATATTATTTCTTTCCTACTTAGATTCCTTTAGGCATGGGCTATGCCTCTACATGTACAGTGTAGAACAGAAAACATCACTGGCACTTGACAAATTAGTAATAATGAAGTTTCAGAGTATTAATAATTGGAGGATGTAGGTATACATTTTTTTAAGAGGCAGGAAATTTTAGCTAGAAATGTATTTCCCAGGAGCAACAGTAGGAGTCTTGACAAGAGAATCATGAGTTCTGAGATTTACATCCCTGCTTTCAGCAAAATATCCATGACTTTTGACACTAGGGGATGTTTATATATGAGTGGGTGAGTGGATGCTATGATAAACAGTTAAACAAAACCTCTTTGAGAACTTTGAGTTCTGCCAAGTGAAATCTGGGGCCACATAACCGGCAATAACAAGTAAACAGCTCTGGGACAATCCTGTAGTGACATAGGGACAAAGAAATTGATAAATGGAACTCCTTGGGAAAAAAAAATCGTTATTATTATGATTATTAGCATTTGCAGGCAGGGGGCCCAGTGTGTCTGTTAGAGAGAATTTTTGCCTAAGTATATGCTGGGTCAGACCAGTGGAATGAATGCTTATTCTCTCTGATTGCTATATCAAGAGACTAAAAAAGTGGAATATTTAGTCACTAAATTCAGAGCTTAGAGATACACGCGAACATTCAAAATTTCCCTTAATAATTGAAGTAGATCTGAAGAATATTATAGCTAGAAATGGCCTTGGAAGCTATTTGTAGGTCATAGATTTAGAGATAGAAAGGGAAGTTGTTGAATTGTTTGTTTGTGTGTGTGTGTGTGTGTGTGTGTGTGTGTTTTTCGACCAGGCAATTTGGGTTAAGTTACTTGTCTAGGGTCACACATAGCTAGTACATGTTAACTGTCTGAAACAGGATTTGAACTCAGGTACTCCTGACTCCAGGGCTGATGCTCTACCCATTGCATCATCTAGCTGCCCCAGAAAAGGAGCTTTGTCATCATCTAGTCCAAAACCTCAATTTAATAGTTGAGGAAACTGAGGCTCAGAGAAGTCGAGTTTTCATTGTTGCACAGATAGTTAATGTCAGAGCCAGATAAAGAAGGCTCCAAATCTATAAGAATATACACGATTTCCCAATTGATAAATGGTTAAAGGATATGAATAGGCAGTTTTTAGATCAATGTTATTTATAGGTATAGGAAGAAGTGCTCTGAATCATTTTTGACTAGAGAAATGCAAATTCAAACAACTCTGAGATACCATCTTACATCTATCAGATTGACTAATATGACAAAAATAGAAAGTGATAGAAATTGGACAGGATATGGGAAAACTGGGACACTAATGCATTGTTGGTGGAGTTGTGACCTGATTCAATCATTCTGGAGAGACATTTGAAACTATGCCCAAAGCACAAACAAATTTTGCACATCCTTTGATCCAGCAACACCAATGCTAGGTCTATATTCCATAGAAATCATAAAAAAGGCGAAAGAACATAATTGTGCAAAAATATTTATAGCAGCCCTTTTTATGGTGACAAGATACTGGAAACTGAGGGCATGCCCATCAATTGGGGCATGGCTGGAAAAGACATAGTATATGAGTATAATGGAATGCTATTGTGCATTAAGAAATGATGAAGAGGCAAATTTCAGAAAAATCTGGAAAGACTTGTACAAACTGATGCAAAGTGAAATGAGTAGAATCAGGAAACCAACAGCACACAATATCAGCAATATTGTATGATTATCAATTATGGATAACTCATCTCTTCTCAGCAACACAATGGTCCAAGACAAGTTCAGAATACATGGTGGAAAATGCTATCCACATCTAGAAAAAGAACTGATGGACTCTGAATGCTGATGAAAGCATGCTTTTTTTTTTTTTTAATTCACTTTTTAAAAAACTTTTTTTTTTGATCTGCTTCTTTCACAACTGTGATTAATGTGGAAATATGATTTACATAATTGCATGTGTATATATATAAAACATATATCAAATTGCCTACCATTTAAAGGAGGGAGAGGAGAAGGGAGGGAGAGAGAAAAAATTGGAACTCAAGATCTTGTAAAAATCAATAAATGTAAGCTAAAAATTGTCTTGACATATAATTGGGGAAAAAATAGTACTTTTTTTAAAAAGGTCCCAAATAATGAGAATAATGAATCCCATTAAGTTGAGGACATTATTTGGATTCACATTGAATATTTCTAGTGGGCTGGAATGTGGTAATTAGTTTCAGTCCATTAGAAATATCAGTGGGAATCTGAATAATGCATAATAACAACTTTGCATAATGCATATTTGTGTTAATTAGGAATCACTGCACCCTGAATAGGACTAATTGCTTCTTCCAGTCCCTTACTCAGTAAGCTTCAAAATCAGGTGAAAGAGCTGAATTGTGCTTAGACATATATGCTTCTAGGACTTTAAGAATTTTATACATTTTATTTTTCATATCATAATCACTTTCTCATGTTTCCTATCATACTATTTTTTCTTATAAGGACAACAATAGTAGCTATGCAAAATCTTGATACAGGTACAGCACTGGATAGTGTTTGCAACATTTTATGTATTATAATTTACCACCTCTACTGAAGAAGAGATTTATTCCAATGTCTTTCACTAACTGTTATCAATATTAATTGTTACAATTGTTGGCCTTTATTTACTAAATGCCAGATATTATACTAAGCACTGGAGAAACAAAGAAAGGCAAAAGCATGCTTCCTGCCCTCAGGAAGTTCTCATTTTAATGAAGGCAGAAGATGACATGCCAACAACCATGTATATACAAAAATATATGCAGTGTAAATAGTTCTGTTGTCTTTTTAGTGTTTTCATTCACATCATTTTAATACTGGTTTAAGTTATTCTTCTAATTTTTCTGTCTATACATCCATTTATATACATCTTCCTGAATTCCACATATTCAATGACACAATATTACATTTATATTTGTTCAACTATCCCACAATTGAAGAATACTTTTCCCACCATTATTTTGCTATTAGAAGTGCTGCTATGAATATTTTTTTGTATATATGGGACTTTTTTTCCTGTCTTTGTCTTCCTTGGAATGTATGTCTGCAGTGTGGTCACCTGGGACAAAGAGTATAAAGCTTTTAATAATTTTTCTCACATGATTTCAGATTGATTTGTCCAGAAGAGTTGGAATAATTCATAGCTACCAGTAATGTATGTCTGCTTGTCTTCTACAGTCACTCTATTTCAATATAGTACAGTATAGTTTAAAAAAAAATGTTGTTATCCCCATTTTGTAGATGAGGAAACTGAGGAAGATGGAAAGTTAAGTGACTCACTGAGGTTCATATAGCTAGTAAAAAGTCTGAGGTAAGATTTAAATGCATGTCTTTCTGATTCTAAATCCAGAACTCTTACCCACCATATCAGGCAATATTAATAAACACCTACTATATTTCAGGAACTGCAAAGTATAGAGGATACAAAGGGAGAGCAAAGCTCTCAGAGAACTCTTAGTCTGATGAAGGGATAATATCAAAAGAACTTTGTATAAACACGACATAGGAGATATAAATTGGAAATCATTAATGGAAGGAAGGCACTAACATTAAGAGGAGTCAAGAGATAAATCTTATAGAAGATAGAATTTTATTTGCAATGTGAAGGAAGTAAGAGAAGAGATGAGGCAGAAATAAGGAGGGAGAGTATTCCGGGCATTAGGGACAGAGAAATTGTCAAGAATCTGAAGATGGAGACTCTTGTGTGGAGAATAGCAGGGAGACCAGGGCAATCACTGGATTGTAACTGCCCTTATATATCCTATATCTCTTACACATATCCTCTTAAATGTCCTGAATGTTTGATTGTTTTTTTTTTTTTATCAGAGATATTTGATGGAAAGATTTCCCACTCAATTGTCACTTTCTCTCTTTATTCTTTTTGCATTGATTTTATTTGGACAATAGTTAAAATTATTTTTATATAATTAAAATTGTTTATTTTGTCTTTCATAATCATATTTATTCTTTGTTTTGTTATAAATTCTTTCTTGATCATAGCAATATAAAGCACTTCCTTTGGTTTTCTTTGAAACTTTTAAATGGTATTTTTTTTATATTTAAACAACTTATTTACTTGGAGTTTGTTGTGATGTATGATGTAAGGTATAGGTCTAAATTTATTTCCCTCAATCTACTTCCCCGTTCCCCCCTACAATAAGTCCTATCCTCTCCTTCCCCTTCCTCTCCCCATCCCCCATGTCTTTCCCTCATATTTAGTGTTATTGGATTTATTGAATACTAGGTTCCTATGTTCATTTGCTTCAAGGTCTTGCTTATTTAGTCTGTCCTATTTAAAAAACATTTTTTTTAAAGTAGCAAATATTTTTGATGATTTATGATTTGTAATATAATTTGAGATCTCATAATGCTTGGCTACATTTATGCTTATTTTAAACACTTATTTTCCTTGTTTTTTAAACCTTTGCTAAATAAAAGTATGTTTAATTTTTTTTTTCATTTTACAGTATGTGATTTTTAATGTTCTTTAATTATTAATTATTTTTGTAAGGGTGTCATATGTTATTGAGATATATTTATATTCCTTAATTTTGTGTTTAGGAATATAGAAAGTTTCCTCAAATCTATTTAAAAAATTTTTTACAATGATTTGTTTGACTCTCCAGTTTCTATTTATCTTCCTGTTAGATTTATATAGCTCAGAAGAAGGAATACTGAAATCTTCTTTTTTGTCTTACTCTCTCTCTCTCTCTATGTATATATATATATATATATATATATATATATATATATATATATATATGTATTTCAGTTAGTTTTTCCTTTAAGAAATTAGATCATATCCCATTTGGCTCACATATATTTAATAGCGATTTATTTCAGTTTCTGTGATACCTTTAGATTTAATGTAGTTTTCTATTTTTCTACTTGGTACTATCTGGTTTTTGTGTCCTATTTGAAATCACAATTATAACTCCCATCTTTGGGGGAATTATTTAAAGCTTAATCAGTTTTGTTCTACATTCAATAAAAGGAAAGGCGCATAAGTTCATCTTGAATACAACCAATCAATCAATTCACATTTGTTTAAATATCTATAATGTTCTAGGCACTGTGCTAAATGTTGGGGATACAAGAAAGGATAAAAGACCATTCCAATATGTTTAGAATTGCATAGGTTTAACCTATAGTGGATTGCCTACTTTCCAGGGGAGGAGGGAAGGAGGAGGAAAGGAGAAAAATTTGGAACACAAGGTTTTGCAAAGGTGAATGTTGAAAACTATTTTTGCATGGGATTTTGAAAAAATAAAAAGTTATTATTAAAAAAAGATTTAATATGAAAAAAAGACCATTTTTAGCTCTCAAGAAATCCACCATTTAATGGAGGAGACAACATGCAAACAAATGCATACAAAACAAGATATATAAAGGATAAATAGAAAATAATTAACAGAGGAACGGCACTAGAATAAAAGGGGTTAGGAAAAGCATATTGTAAAAGATAGGATTTCAGATGGAACTTATAGGGATCCAGGGAAGTTAGTAGCTGGAAGTGAGGAAAGAGCATTTCAGACATGGGTGAGAGCCAGAGAAAATTCGTGGAGCTTTTGTCTCATGTAAAGCTCTATAAGAACAATGTCAGTAGATCAAGGAATACATGTTGTAAGAAGTAAGGTGTAAGAAGATTGGAAAAATAAAAGAAAGCTAAGTTATGAAGGGCTTTAAATGCCAACCAGAGCACTTTGTGCTTGATCCTGCAGGTGATAGGGAACCCCTGGAATTTGTTAACCAGGAGGGCAGGGTGATATAATCAGACTTGTGTTTTAGGAAAATCACTTTTTGACTGAATGGAGGATGTATTGGGGTGGGGTGGCGATGGAGAGATTGGAGGCAAGAAGACCCACCAGCAGGCTAATGCAAAAACCTTATAATAGATGACTACATTTTGTGACTCTATCATATGAAATAGTGGGGGAAGAGTGAGGACAGGATCACATCTCTCCTTCCTTTCACTAGTAATTTGAAATATAAAATTTTCTCTTTACTTATCTTGTGATTTGACAGATTTTTGCATATTTCATTGTTCTCATCTTCATTTGAGAGTGAAATACTGTCTAGTTTTTTATCTTAATTGCAGACAATTATTAAGTGTCCATTATTTTTTTTTGTCCCAGGCACTGGGAATAGAACATCAATGAAATGGTGTGTCTGAGTGCAGAAGTGTGTTGATAAATGCTTAAGGACCAGCTCTAAAAGAAATAATGCACATATGATACATAAATTTAATGAATATTTTCCCATTACTTTCTTAAATCTAGACAATCAACAAAAACATAAATCAAGCCTTATAGCCTTTGCCAATTTCCATGATATAAATGGACAAACTTAAAAACTGAACAATTAGATCTAGTTTGAATTGTCACCAGCACTCCCTGTGTTAAGTACATTTTAACATTTTTTTCACTTATCCTGAGGATGTCATTTTTGATGTTGTGAAAGTTCCAAGATAATTATTGGATTTTGGATGGGGGGAAGGAGCTAGCTAATGAGGCTTCAAAATGAGTCTTAGATATTTAAGCATGGATGTGCATAGTATGGTTGTTGAGGAAAAGATAAGAAGAAAGGGTACACTAAAGCATTTGAGCAAAGAGAATCATGGAAAATACTAAAGTTAGGAATTTCTTGATTTTATGAGTTGAAGGAAAAGTTGGAAGACTAAAAAATTTCCAGATATTATTTATTTCTCAATTCAATTCAATTTTTTAAATTAATACTTTTTATTTGCAAAACATATGTATAGGTAATTCTTCAACATTAACCCTTACATAGCTTTCTGTTACAAATTTTTCCCCCCTACTCCCCACCCTTCCCCTAGATGGCAGGATGTCCACTACATGTTAATTATGTTAAAATACTTGACAAATCGAATATATGTATACATATTTCCACACTTATCATTGTTGTGCAAGAAAAGTCGTATCTACAAGAAAGAAAAATCAGAGAAAGGAAACACAATGCAAGCAAACATCAATCGAGAGCATGAAAATGTTATGTTGTGGTCCACATTTCACATCCCTCTCTCTGGGTGTATATGGCTTTCTTCAGTGAACAATTGGAAGTGGTTTGAAACATTTCATTGTTGAAGAGAGCCGTGTCCATAAGAATTGATCATCATATAATATTGTTGTTGCCGTGTATAATGATCTCCTGGTTCTGCTCGTTTCACTCAGCATCAGTCCATGCAAGTCTCTCCAGTCCTCTCTGAAATCATCCTGCTGGTCGTTTCTCACAGAACAATAATATTCCATAACATTCATATACCATAATTTATTCAGCCACTCTCCAATTGATGGGCATCCATTCAGTTTCCAGTTTCTAGCCACTACAAAAAGGGCTGCCACAAACATTCTTGCACATGTGGGACCCTTTCCCTCCTTTAAGATCCCTTTGGGATATAAGCCCAATAGAAACACTGCTGGGTCAAAGGGTATGCACAGTTTGATAACTTTTTGAGCATAGCTCCAAATTGCTCTCCAGAATGGCTGGATCTGTTCACAGTTCCACCAACAATGTATCAGTGTCCCAGCCTTCCCACATCCCCTCCAACATTCGTCATTATCTTTTCCTGTCATTTTAGCCAATCTGACAGGTGTGTAGTGGTACCTCAGGGTTGTCTTAATTTGCATTTCTCTGATCAATAGTGATTTGGAGTAACTTTTCATATGACTATAAATAGTTTTAATTTCACCATCTGAAAATTGTCCATATCCTTTGACCATTTATCAATTGGAGAATGGCTTGAATTCTTATAAATATAATTCAATTAAATTTAATTTAAAAAGCATTTGCTGTATATAAGGTATATGGTATGTTGACCAGTTAGGTGGCACAGTAGACAGAGTGTGGGGCTAGGATCAGAGAGATTTGAGTTTAGATTTGATCTCAGTTACCTATTGATTGTGTGACCCTGGACAAGATTCTTAACCCTGTTTGCCTCAGTTTCCTCATCTGTCAAATGAGCTAGAAAAGGAAACAGCAAGTCATCTGAGTATCTTTGCCAAGAAAACCTCAAATTGGGGTCATGAAGACTAAGACATGATTGAAACAACTGAATAACAATGCATATGGAATGACATATATACTACATGCAAAGTGTATGGTTATGGTATGGTATGGGCAACATGCAGTGCATAAAGTGTTGGGCCTGGAGTCAGTACAACTCACCTTCCTAAGTTCAAATCTGGCTTCAGAAATTTACTATCTTTGTGATCCTGTACAAGTCACTTGATTCCATTTGCCTCAGTTTCCCCATCTGTAAATATGCTGAAGAAAAAAATGGCAAACCACTCCAGTATCTTTTTTTGCCAAGAAAACCCCAATGGGGTCATGAATTGGACATGACTGAAAAGCAACTGAACAACAACTCCCCCCCCCAGGATATATACTATATGTAAGGTATATTATATGACATAGATTATATGTCTTACATTTCATATAATTAAATGTCTCATATAGTAAGACATTTACTATGTGATAGCATCTTGTAATACAAAGACAAAGAAGTAGTGCCTGCCTTTAAGGAGTTTGCATTTTATCCAAAGAGATATAATTCATGCTTAGAAAAGTAAATATAAAATATTTGCAAAATACTTTCAGGAGGGGGAAAGTACCATAGGTGGGGATTAGGAAAGGATTCCTGTTGGGAATTCCTATAGTGTATGGAGGGAGATTTGAAGAAAACTAGGGATGTGAAAAGTGCATTCCAGGCATGGGAGACAGATTGTTTAAAGGCACAGAAATAGAATTTGTTCTTTTCTTTATCCAACAAATTTTTATTAAAGTGATTGGTATGTATTTTGTCTGTTTTTCTTTCTTCTTTCATTCTTTAGCAATTGGGGTTAATGACTTGCTTAAGGTCTCCCAGCTACAGTCTGAGGTCCTCCTGGTTCCAGGACTGGTGTTCTAGCCACTGTGCCACCTTGCTATGTAATTTCACATTTACATGATCTCACTGAATTCTTGTGATCCCGCAGTGAGGTGCTCAGGGCAAGTTCGAGTCTCCTTTATAAATAGTGAAATAGCTTCAGACCACCTTCTGACTTACTATGAGCAGAGCTGTGATGAGAATATAGACCTTCTGACATTGATTTCAGTGTTCTGTCTAGCAAACAGCTCTTAAGACAAGTTCCATCTGGACCCTAACAAAAGACCTATATGCTAGGCTAGTGTAGGATGGGATAAATATTGAACTAATTAATTGACTGGCTGACTAAATAAACAGCTCAGAGCATCTGCTCACCTGTGTGACTTCAAGATAGAAGGAGCAAAGAGATCACTGAACTGAGTTAGAGGGGAATCCAGTTTGAACCTGCTCCTGATCCTTCCCTGCTCCAGAGATATATTTATCTCTCCTGTAAAATAGGGTTAGGGACTAACTACATTTATGATTTCATTGATATAGGGAACTCCCAAATAAACAAATTGCTTCTAGTTGTATAGATTGCCACCCTTTTCTTCAATTTCTTGCCAATATTGAGATATTGAGTTATCCAAAGTTACAGAACCAGGATATGTCAGAAGCAAGACTTGATGCTTGGTTTTCAAAGTCCAGTCTTTAATCCATTTCATCATAATGTTTTTCATCTGTAAAAGAGAGGTAGTTGTTTGTTGTTGGTGGTGATGGTGTTGGTAGTGGTTGTTCAATCAGGTCCAATTCTTTGTGACCCTATAAACTTGTCCAGGGGCTTTCTTGGCAAAGACACTGGAGTAGTTTACATTTCTTTCTCCAGTGGGTCGACATTTGACAGTTGAGGAGCTGAAGCAAATAGGGGTTAAGTGACTTGCCCAGGGTCATACAGCTGGTAATTGTCTAAGTTTGAATTTAAATTCAGGTCTTCCTGATTTCAGTGCTCTCTCTTCTGCACCCCTAGCCTACTCATAAAATAAAAATCCTATGTATTCAATAGGGCTGTTCTGATGGCTAAATGATATATATAGAATAATTTATAACCTTTAGAGCTCTCTCTAAATTTTGATTCCTTAGGTAGTATACATAAAATGCATAGGACTCTATTTGGTAAAGAAATATGTTTTTAAATGGATTATTGCAATCCTATAATATACGTCCTTGAGGGCAGGGACTGTCTTGTCCCTATCCTCCGGACTTAAAATACTTCTTGAATCAAAATGAATCCCTGGTAAAGTGACTGATGTGACTGCTAGGTGGAATCAATTAGATTCAATGACTCTGTAAATGAGCTCTAGTACCCTGAGATATAAAAGATGAAATGCTAGCAAGATCCATTTTGAATGTGTTATGTGACTTCTTGGAAGTCACAGAAAATCAGTAATTGAAGGAGAAAACTATTTAGTCTTTCCTAAATTCTTAGCTTATTAGAATGTGAAGACATCTTAGAGACCACCTAGTTCAGACTCCTTATTTTTACAGATCACAGGTCATGGGTATAGGAATTAAAGGGACCTTAGGAGTCATTTCTTAAATTCAAAATAAAAGAAAAATGAAAAAAAAAGTTATTTATACATTTCTTTATTTTACAGGAAAGGAAACCAAAGTATAGAAATGAGTGATAATATAGTAATGAATGCATGAACAGTTTTTCTTAAGCACTTATCAAGTGCTAGGTGTTATGTGATGCTTAATAGGTATAAATACAAATGTGAGATAAGTCCTCTCAGGAAGGCTACTTTCTGGTAGGGGAGATGGATAACATAGAATGATGGTAGAGAATTGTTTTGATTATATGTATATTTTACATAATGAATATAAATTTATAGAGAACTTTTAAATTCATAAATTATTCTATATATATCATTTAATCATCATAACAACCCTGTTGGATATATACTATTTCTATGGGTAAGCTAGGTGGTATAGTAGATAGAGCACTGGGCTTAAAATTAGGAAGATCTGAATTCAAATTCAGCCTCAGACAATACCAGCTGGGTAAATCACAGAGATGGTGAAAGGAGAAATAGGAGAGGAGATTGACATTAATGACGTACTCTTTCTAGATAATATTAATGTTGATTTCTTTTTGATTCCCAGAGACAGAGGTGGAAAGTGGATTAGGAAAAGGAGGAATGTGGGACTCATACAGTAGCAGGACAAAAGGCAATATAGCTGGAATACAACATGGTTGGGTCTGAGGCTGGCTAGATAAAGCAGTCTTTCAACAGGACAGAATAATTCTGGGGCAAGAGATCCAAAGCTAAAAGGCTTAATTCCCTTAGGGAATGGTCTCTGGATCTTCATTTGGGGACAACAATGTTGGAGGTGGTAGTAGCAGATAAAGAGAGCAAGATAGTAGGAGCAAAGTCATAAAAATAGTGACAACTTTGGAACTTGTACTCATGTCCCTTAAATCCTAGTCCATTGCCTTTTTCACCCATTGTTCCACACCACTTTTATACAGGAATCAATGTTCTCTCATGTAGCTGTTCTGATGCATCTGGCATTTAGTGAATCACATTTTTAACTCACTTATGAAATTGAAATCAGTGATTGTCAGGAGTCCTGGCTATAGATTCACTGCTCCCTCCTGCCCTGATATTTTCTTAGTCTGGAAATAATGAGACTGGGGACTTCTCCCTCACCAGTTTTTCATGAAAGTAAAATATCTGGACCATCTTTTAAATTGCATTTCTTTGGGTTAATGTTCCCTGAAATCTTTTTGTTGTTGAATATGTCAGTTTTGTTTGACTCTTTATGACCCATATGGGGTTTTCTTGGTAAAAATACTGGAGTGGTCTTCCATTTCCTTCTCTGGCTCATTTTACAGATGAGAAACTGAGGCAAACAGGATTAAATGACTTGCCCACTGTCACACACAGTTTGTAAATATTTGAGGACGGTTTTGAATGGAAGTCTTCCTGACTTCCTTAGAGCCACTGAGCTTTCCTTTCTAACATCAGTCAAAGTAACACATGATAGGAAAAAAGATAGTAAATAGTAATAATGACTCACATTTATGCAGTGTTTTACAAAGCATTTTCTTCAGCATCAATATAATGCTATTGAGTATAAAAACAGTAAAAATAGACAATTCTTTACTTAACATTAGTTTAAAAAGTTAATCCACAGACAATAGTTTGAATGGAAAAGGTTGGATATTATCTTCCCCACAGGAGTATCTTGATTAAGGCAATAGAGGAAGTTTATAATGGAATATTCTAATGACTGATCTATGAGTGATCTATGAGTTGACTTTTTTTTTTTTTTTGCTTTTTGCTGAGGCAATTGGGGTTAAGTGACTTGCCCAGAGTCACACAGCTAGGAAATATTGTGTCTGAGACCAGATTTGAACTCAGGTCCTCCTGACTTCAGGGCTGATGCTCTATCCACCGCACCACCTAGCTGCCCCATGAGTTGACTTTTTATGAGATCCTAGATATATTTAGATTTTTTTGGGGGGGAATGTAGATTGGTTTTTAAGTACAAAAATATAGTATGTATTTATTTTTCAACTACATCTTCTTTCTACTCTCTCTATATATCTTGTAAGTACCTAATTATTGTTCCCTCCATCCCATTGGGATATATGGTGCTTCATCTATAGCGCTTCCACTAATTGTAAATGTTCCCCGAGATTTGGTGCTTGACTTTCTTCTTTTCTTCCTCCATACTATTTGGTGGTCTTAGTGACTCCCTTGGATTCAATTATTATTATCTCTATGCCAATGATTCTCAGATCACTTATCCACCTGTCTCCTAACCTCTAGAATCCCATCTCCAACTTCCTATTATTTATCTTAAAGTTGATGTCTCATAGACCTCCAATATTGAACTCATATCTCCCCCTACACTAAGCCCTTCCCTTCTCCCTAACTTCCACATTACCCTTGAGGGTACCACTATCCTTCCAGTCACTCAGTTTGCAATCCAGTGTTTTCCTCTACTCCTTTCTCCCTTTCACCCCCAGATCTAATCAGTTACTATATCTTGTCATTTTTACCTTCTTAATATTCCTGTATGGGGCCACTTTTCTCATCTGATACTTGCAGCCCTCACTACCTCATTCTTGGACTATCGCCATAGATTTCTATTCAATCACTTTGTCTCAAATCCCACCCCACTACAGTTCATCCTCCATTCAGAGTCCAACAGTATCACCTCCTTATTTAAGTGGCTCCCTATCCTTCAGGATCAAGTGGAAAATTCTGTTTGGCACTGAAAGGCTTTCATATCTTGGTCCCTTTCTACCTTTCCAATCTTCTTATACTATACTCCTCCCACATACTCTTTAATATGATGACATTGAGTAATAATAGCAATAAATAATATCTAACATTTATACAGTACCTTTTGTGTGTCAGGCATTGTACTAAATGTTTTACAAATATTATCTCATTTCAATCTCATACCAGCCCTTTGATGTAGGTATGTATCCAGCATATCCATTTTACTAATGAGTAAACTGAGGCATACAATGGTAAGTGACTTGCTTAGGGTCACAGAAAGAAAAAAAAAAGAAGGGAAGGAGAAGAAGAAAAAGGAGAAGGAGAAGAAGGGGAGAAGGAGGAGGAAGAGAAAAAGAAGAAGAGGGAAAAGTAAAAAGATGAGGAGGAAGAGAAGAAAGATAAGGAAAAGGAGGAGGAGGAGGAGGAAGAGGAGAAGAAGAGGAGGAGATGGAGAAGGAGAAAGAGGAGGAAAAAAGGAGGAGGAAAAGAGGAGGAGGAAGGGGAGAAGAGGAGGAGGAGGAGATGGAGAAGGAAAAGGAGAAGGAGGAAAAGAGGAGGAGGAGAAGAAGGAGGAGAAGAGGAGGAGAATAAAGAAAAAAAAAGAAGAAAGAAGATCCAAACTTGGCAATTGACTTCCATCTCTCCCTTTCCTACCTAAAATGTATGTGGAGGTCAAAAAGACCATCTCCCTGCACATGCTCCTTGAGGGCCAAAGGGTATCATAGATTACCCTTATTGAAGGGCAGTGCTTCCTGACATACTGCTTGCTTTGCTCTCAGGCTTCTTAGCAGGAGGAAATAGCCACTCCTCTCTCACTCATATACCCTGGAGATGGTCAAGGTACCTAAGATACATGATAGTAAATAAGACCAAAATGGCTACAATTCATTTCCTGCCTAACTGGAATTGTAGGCCTAGGGAGAAAATAAAAATTTTCCTATATTTGTCAGAATTCTCTTTGTTTTGTGTCTCTGTGAGACTTAATTTTCCTGTATGATTCATGGTAGCTCATTTTAAAATTAGTCTCATTTAATGCTAAGCAGTTCATTTTAAAGATATCACATTTTGTAGTCCTTCTTACTTCCCCTGGGTTTCATCATCATAGTTACAGGTCTTATGTGGCACTGGGCTTTTCTTTGCTTTTAATCTATAAAAGTATGTGTGATTTAAAACCTACTAGAGGCATATCCTCCTAAGAATAAAGAAATGAATGAATGGATGGATGATAAGTTAGTTAGTATGGAGTTATTTCAGCAAAGAAGCCCAAAACAAAGGAGATCTTTTCTGAAAAATATATTCACTTGAAAAGGCAATTGTGAGCATCAGGGGGTATATTTTTATTGGCAGGAAAATAATGACAGCACATGGGGATTTAGATTATCTTAAAGATTATTTCCATCAAAGTTTTTATCATCTTTCAGGTCAAATCCCAGATAACAAAAGAAGTTTTTCCCAATCCCCCATAAGATTAGTATGTTCTTTTGCTAATCATCTCTAACTTATTCTGTACATATCTTGTTCATACATAGTTGTTTACATGTTGTTTCTCCCCATTATATACATATATATATATTTTCCCTGAGGCAATTGAGGTTAAGTGACTTGCCCAGGGTCACACAGCCAGGGAATATTAAGTGTCTGAGACCAGATTTGAAGTCAGGTCCTCTTGACTGGTGCTGGTGCTCTATTCATTGCACCACCTAGCTGCCCCCTCCCTATTATATTGTGAGATCCTTGAGAACAGGAATTTTTTTCTTTTTGCCTTTTTTTTTTTGGTAATCTTAGTACTTAGTAATATATTATTGTTAGATCTGGTAAATAGAGTGCCTGAAGAATTTTGGACAGAAATTTGCAAAACTGGACAGGAAACAGCAAAAAACAGACAAAAAGCAACTAAAAAAATTCCCCCCCAAAAAACAAACAAAAAAAAAAACCAAGGAAATAAAATAGGTGTCTGATGAAGTTTTATGAATAAGAAAAGGAAGAAAGTGAAAGGGAAAGGAGAAAGGGGAAGATGTCCTCAACTGAATATAGAATTCCAAGGAATAGCAAGGAGAGGATTACATAAGAAAGAAGGTTTTCTTACGTGAACAATGCAAAGAAATAGAAGAAAACAATAGCATGGAAAGTAAGCAATCTCTTCAAGAAAATTAGAGATATCAAGAGAATGTTTCATGCAAAGATGGGCAAGATAAAAGACAAAAATGCTAGCGACAACACCAGTAAAAGAGATTAAGAAGAGGTGGCAAGAATATACACAAGAACTATACAAGAAAGATCTTAACACACACTGGTTACTGATCTACAGACATCTTGGAGAATAAAATTAAGTGGGTCTTAGGAAGCATTACTAACAATGAGGCTAGTGGAGGCAATGGAATTCCAACTAAATTATTTCAAATCATAAAAGATGGTATTGTTGAAGTGCTGCATTCAATATGAAAGCAAATTTGAAAATTAAAGTGGCCATTGGATTGGAAATGGCCAGTTTATGTCCCAATTCCAAAAAAGGGCAATGCCAAGGAATGTTCAAATTACCAAACAATTTCATTCATTTCACTTGCCAGCAAAGTTATGCTTAAGAATCTGCAAACTAGGTTTCAGCAACAAGGATAATTGAGAGTTACCAGAAGAGCTGTTTGATTTTTGAAGAGACAAAGGAACTAGAAACCAGATTGTTAACATTCACTACATTATGGATAAAGCAAGGGAATTAAAAAATTACTTTTAAAAATTAATTATATTAAAGCCTTTAACTGTGTGCATCCCAACAAAATGTGGTAAGTCCTCAAAAAAGATGGGAATGCCAAATCATTCTATTTATCTCCTGAGAACTTGTATGTGGGCCAAGAAATAAGTTAGAACCAAACATGGAACAATTGATTAGTTAAAAATTGGAAAAGGAGTATGACAAAGCTGTATATTGTTACCTTATATAACTTATATGTCAAGTACATCATACAAAATGCCAGACTGAAAGAAATACTAACAATCTCAGATATGCAGATAATACCACTCTGATGTTAGAAAGTGAAAAAGAATTAAGGCCTTTTGATGAGAGTGAAAGATGAGAATGTAAAGGCTGACTTGAAGCTTAACATAAAAAACAAAAACAAAACCTAATATCTTGGCAACTGGTCCCATCATTTCCTGGCAAATAGCGGGAGAAGAAATGAAAGCAGATTTTATATTTTTGGGCTCAGAGATCACTGTAGATGCCAATTGCAGCCATGAAAGATGTTTGTTTCTTTGAAGGAAAACTAGCAAATATGGAGAATATACTAAAAAGCAGAGACATCACCGTACCAACAAGTATCCATATAATCATAGCTGTGAGAGTTGGACTATAAGGAAATCTGAGTGCTGCAGGATTCAACACTTTAGAAATGTGGCATTGAAGAAGATTTTTAGAGTCCTTTGGACAGCAAGGAGGTCAAATTAGTCAATACTTAAATGAATTCAGGCTATTCATTAGAAGAATGAATATTGAATAATGAATAATGAATACTGAAGTCAAAACTTAAATACTTGACCATATAATGAGAAGACAGAACTCATTGGAAAAGACCTTGATGTTGGGAAAAGTTGAAGGAAAAAAATTACACAAAAAAAGGATAGCAGAGTATGAGATGCGTAGAAAATGTCATGGAAATAATAAACAAGAATTTGGACAAACTTTAAGAGATAGGTCAAGAAGAATTGGATGGGTCTAAATGAACATCAAGAACAGAATTTACATAGACAATTCTCAAGAATTTTTGTCTCACACCTGTGCTAAGAAAAAGAGATAGAAAAGAAGAAAGTAGCCAGGGTCTGTAGACCCATCAACTAATCTGGATAAGCACAGATCACTTACCATGATCTTCTCTTGTAAGTCTCCAATTTTTTGTTCCTTTGGAAAGAAATCAAAAAGATAGAAATTTCCTTCCTTCCTCTTGGCTATATGTTGGTCTTCAACTTCAAGAGAAAGAGAGAACTTGAAAGAAAAGGTGAGCTGTTTTACAGATCACTTTTATAAACAACAGGGAAAGGCAGGTGTGATGAGAGTCCCTAACTCTTGATTCTCTGTTGTCAATGATCTTTGAGTCTTTGAGACAATTCCATTAATGAGGAGTTATCAGGGAATTTTCTCAAGTAGAATGAATTGAATAAGACAATTAAGACAGGGAGATCAAGTGGGAATTTGTTGTAATAATCTACACAAAGATACTATTTTTCTTGCACAACAATGATGTTTGGAAATATGTATACATATATTCAATTTGCCAACTATTTTAACATAATTAACATGTAGTAGATATCCTGCCATCTAGGGGAGGGGTGGGGAGTTGGGGGGAAAAATCTGTAACAGAAAGCTATGCAAGGGTTAATATTGAAGAATTACCCATACATATATTTTGCAAATAAAGTAAAATTAAAAAAAATAATCTACACAAGAAGTAATGAAGATCTGAACTGAGTGGTAGTTATGTGTGAATAAAGTATTGAATATGAGAAATGGGAGAAATGACAAGATTTGGCAACTGATGGGATATGTGAGATAAGGGAGAATAAGAAATTGAGGATAATGCTGTAGTTGTGAAACTGGGAGACTAGAAATATGATGCTACCTTTGACAGAAATAGTGAAGTTTGGGGAAGGGAATATCTTTTTTTTTTTTTTAAGCTTTTTATTTGTGAAACATATGCATGGGTAATTTTTTCAACATTGACCCTTGCAAAGTCTTCTGTTACAAATTTAAGGGAATATCTTTTGGGAGAGAAGACTATAATTCCAAATAAAATGAGTCTGGTATATTTCCAGGCATCCAGCTTGAAATGTCCAATAGTTAAATGGCACTGAAATCTAAGGTAGAAAGTGGGAGTGGGTATCTCTCTCTCTCTCCATCCATCTATCTGCTTACTTATCTATTTGTTTTACTGAGTCATCAACATAGAGCTGCTTAGTTAAACCCTAGGGAATGATAAGTTACTGAAAGAGTATAGGGGGAGAAAAGAAGAGGATCTAGGAGAGAACCTGGGTAATAGCCACAATTAGAGACAATGATATAGATTAAGAGTCAGATTTGAAAATATTGGAAAGTAGAAGAACAAGAAGCAGAACCACAAAGTGTAGACGGTTTTCTAAGAAGTTTGGCTGAATGAGCCAGGAGAGATGTAAATGATAGCTTGAGGGAATAGTAGAGCCCAGTGAAGGCTTTTTAAGGAACGGAGACTTGGGCATGTTTGAAGGCAGTATGAAAGGAACCACCAGATAGAGGTTGAAGATTTGAGATAAACAGGGGATGATAGATATTGAAATCTTCCAGAGAACTTGAGGGCAAAGGGGATTAAGGGTTGGCCTTGGCAAGGAGAAGGACCACCTCCTTTGTCAGAGCTTGGGGGAATGTTTTCAGATCAAGAGAACTAGAGAAGAGTAAATTCATGTATAATGGCTCCAGTTTTCTCAGCCTAGTAAAAGAAAGGCAATTCAGCTGAGAGAGAGGGAAGGAGAGAAAAGAGAGCAGAAGGTATGAAATAACTTCTGAGGGAAGTGAGAAAGGGAATTAATTAAAGGAATTAATTACACAGTAGGGGCCACAGTAGGGGCCCAGCTGAATTTGTATTACTTATAATATACCCAATCAGCCCGGTTGTGAGACTTGCTCCTGTTCTTTTCAACAATTTGGGAGTAGAAATTGAGAATGATGGGAGTAATCTAAGACTAAAGTTTGGCAAAAGATGAGTCAGAATAGGCCAAGGGATTAGAGGGTAGGGTATGGAGCTGAAAGGGCTAATTACAGGGTCAAGATTGGAAAGGGACTAAAGTGAAGTTATGAGCAGCTAGGTGGTACAGAGGATAGAGTTCTAGTCTTGGAGCCAGGAAAACCTGAATTTAAATCTGCCCTCCAAATACTTACTAGCTATATAACTCTGTACAAATCATTTAATCCTGCTTGCCTTAGTTTCCTCATTTGTAAAATGAACTGGAGAAGAAAATGGCAAATCACTTCAGTATCTTTGCCAAGGAAACTCCAAATGGTATCACAAAGAGTTAGATATGACTGAAATGACTGAATAACACACAAGTGAAGTCAGAACAGGGTCTGAAAAAGTGATGAAAGGTGGAGGGATTGGGGTTTCCATGAAGGCAAACATTAGGTTGAGGGGTAATTCACAGGGAAAGACAGAATGACAAGAAGTTTTAATCAGGTAGGGAATGTCAGAGTTCTTAATTAAGGAAGTGGTGTAGTTGTGGATAATGGTGAGATCCATTGTAGGACCAAACTGATAAATGGTTGAGATGGAATGAATATATAGTTCATAGAATTTAGGGAGCCCAAGGAACTGGGAAATCTGGAAGTCTGAGGGAACATCAGTATGGATACTGAAGTCTCTTAAAACAAAGGCAGGAACTAAGGAAGAGAGAATGATTATGAGCCAGGTAAGAAAGGATGAAGAATGATTTGGAAGCTGATATACCATAACTGATATGCATTGATTTCAAGTGGATGGGAAATTTTCATTGAGCAGAATTCAAAGAAGAAAGAGGTTGCTGAATAATGAGGGTAAAGTTGAGGAATATGAAAGTGGCAATGGGAGCAAAGAATATCTCAGTTTTATGTTCAGATCTATTGTGTGTGTGTGTGTGTGTAATAATGGATAGTGCTCCTTGTAAGAGGGAGGAGCTCTTGGTTTGGGGTTCCTGGTCAGAGTGAAGAACTGAGGGGAAACTTGAAGCATCATCCTCCCCACCCCTCAATTAGAGGTACTTACACGAATATCTTTTTTTTTTTAAATTTTATTTTGTTTGCATAACATATGTGTGGGTAATTCTTCAACAATAACCCTTACATAGCTTTCCGTTACAAATTTTCCCCCCAACTCCCCACCCCTCCCCTAGATGGCAGGATATCCACTACATCTTAATTATGTTAAAATATTGGCAAACCGAATATATGTATACATATTTCCAAGCTTATCATTGTTGTGCAAGAAAAATCTTATCTACACAAACGATATATCAGATAAAGGAAACACAATGTAAGCAAACATCAATCAAGGAGTATGAGAATGTTATGTTGTGGTCCACATTTCGCATCCCTCTCTCTGGGTGTATATGGCTTACTTCAGTGAACAATTGGAGGTGGTTTGAAACATTTCATTGTTGAAGAGAGCCATGTCCATCAGAATTGATCGTCATATAGTACTGTTGTTGCCGTGTATAATGATCTCCTGGTTCTGCTCATTTCACTCAGCATCAGTCTATGCAAGTCTCTCCAGGCCTCTCTGAAATCATCTTGCTGGTCATTTCTTACAGAACAATAATATTCCATAATATTCATATACCATAATTTATTCAGCCATTCTCCAATTGAAGGGCATCTATTCAATTTCCAGTTTCTAGCCACTACAAAAAGGGCTGCCACAAACATTCTTGCACATGTGGGGCCTTTTCCTTTCTTTATGATTTCTTTGGGATATAAGCCCAATAGAAATGCTGCTGGGTCAAAGGGTATGCACAGTTTGATAACTTTTTGAGCATAGCTCCAAATTGTTCTCCAGAATGGCTGTATCCGTTCACAGCTCCACCAACAATGCATCAGTTACACGAATATCTTAAAAAAAAAGATGAACCAGCAAAGGAGAAAGAACCCCACCATAGAAACTTACTATGGAAACAGGGAAGACCAGGGTTCATCTTCAGAGGAAGACACTGAAATAAAAAAAGTTTCTACCTCAAAGAGTAACAAGAAATGGTTCTCTGCCTGGAGGAATTTATAGAAGAACTCAAAAAAGAATTTAAAATTAAATGAGTGGCATTGAGAGGAAAAAAAAAAAAGCAAAAACAAGATTATGAAAAAAAGTTAACCAACTAGAAAAGGAGATACAGAGTTTCTTTCTTTCTTTCTTTTTTTTTTTTTTGCTTTTTGCTGAGGCAATTGAGGTTAAGTGACTTTCCCAGGGTCACACAGCTAGGGAATGTTAAGTGTCTGAGACTAAATTTGAATTCAGCTCTTCCTGACTTCAGGGCTGGTGCTCTATCCACTGCGCCACCTAGCTGCCCCTAGGAGATACAGAGTTTCAAAGATGAAAATAAGTCTTTGAAAATTAGAATCAGGCAAGGTGAATCCAGTGAAGCTATGAGAGATCAAGAAATAGCAAAACAGATTAGAAAGAATGAGAAAATAGAACAGAATGTGAAACATAAGAAAAACAACAGATGTGGAGAACAGATCAAGAAGAGAAAGAATAATTAGATTGCCAGAAAGTTGTGACCAAAAAGAGAACTTTGACACAATAATGTAGGAAATAATCCAAGAGAATTGTCCTGAACAAGGGCAGCTAGGTGGCTCAGTGGATAGAGCACCAGTCCTGAAGTCAGGAGGACGTGAGTTCAAATTTAGACTCAGATACTTAACATTCCCTAGCTGTGTGACCCTGGGTAAGTCACTTAACCCCAATTGCCTCAGCAAAAAGCAAAAAAAAAAAAAAAAAAAAGTAAGCAGGAGAATTGTCCTGAACAAAAGAACAATTTACAAGGAAGTAAAGAAAAAATGGACATTCATGAATATAATTTCTTCTACTATACACACACACAAACACATACACACACATATTTACTTTCCTGATCTGATAATTTGTTGTTATGTATTTTGAATCTTCCCTAATTTTCTGCCGGTACATGATAATGCTCTCTTTCATTTTGCTTTATTTTGTCTTATATTCTTTTTCTGTTTTTCTTTCTTGTTCTGTTTTTTAAAATAAATTTAAAGAAAAAACAGAGTGCTGGAGAGTCTGACTAGAGATTTAGTGTGGGAAGCTAGGTCTTAATGAAGGACAGTAGAAAGAAATAGTATGAGAAAAAGAGCTCCAGGGTGAAGATTTTTTTCCTTTATGGAAAAGGAATTCCAGAGAGCACAGGTGAAGAAGTTCTTAGGGCTGGTGTGGGACAATGGGTAAGGTGGGGTTGAGGAAGATTAGGAGGAGTTAAAGATTAGGGGATAGTTTGCTTTTATATAGTCATTGATTGATTAATGGACAACTAGAATGAGAAGCAGAAGAAATAAGAGGTGATGGTTGTCAGATTAAAGATTGGGGATAGTTTGCTCTTATATAGTCATTGATTGACTAATGTAGGGATAGAATGAGAAGCAGAAGAAATAAGAGGTGATGGTTGGCAGATTAACAGTTTTTGAGGAGTTTTGGTACTGTGGAGGATTTAGACCTTGGGGTAAGGTCATCCACTACCTCCCAGGTCATCAGTAGTCTTGATTTTTGTTTTGTCACTAGATTTTGATGAGTCTGGAAGAAGCTAATGACTTTGTGCAGTCCTGCATCATAAATCCAATCCACATTTTTTTGTTGAAGCTTTTTATTTTCAAAACATATGCAAGGACAATTTTTCAACATTGACCCTTGCAGAACCTTGGGTTCCAATTTCCCCCCTTCCCCCCACTCCCTCCCCTAGATGGCAAGCAATCTAATATATGTTAAACATGGTAAAAATATGTTAAATTTAATATAGGCATACATATTTATACAATTATCTTGCTGCACAAGAAAAATCAGACCAAGAAGGGAAAAAAAATGAGAAAGAAAATAAAATTCAAGCAAACCACAACAAAAAGAGTGAAAATGCTATGTTATGGTTCCCACAGTCCTTTCTCTAGGTATAAATGGCTCTCATCATCACAAGATCATTGGAACTGGCCTGAATTATCTCTCCAATTCACTTTTGAGTGACTACATCGTCCCTTTATATAATTGGTCCTCTTCAAGGATAAATGATAAACAGCAGCAACAATAGAGGTACCTGGACTAGACGCCTCTGTCCACTTCCCTCTTGTGTCCCCTTTTCCACCCCTCACTCCACTTGCTGCAGCTGTTCTTCCTGCAGGATGGCTGAAGGAGGTCAGAATAATTGGGTTGAAATTTTGCCTCTGATATTTATTAGTGTGACTTTAGGTAAATCACTTAATCTCTCTCTAGTTCTCAGTTTCTTCATCTCTAAAATTTGGGGGTGGACTAGATGGCCTCTGAAGTCTCTTCTAGTTTTAGAATCATGAATCTATGATCTAATTCAAATTTCCTCCATAATAAATTAAAAAATAAGTTAAGGAAAACAGCAAATATAGTGACTGCAGCTGAAGATATATTCCACAGTCTCACCAAGTAGTTGACAATCTCTCTGCTGGGAGGGATGTAGGTTTCATTACTTATTTTTCTGGGACCATCATCTGGTTTTTGAGTCACTAAAAGTTTTAGTGATATTTTAATTAAATGGTTGTATATATTTTTACAACTGATTAAGCTGAAGCCTAGAAGGATTGACTATGAAGATTTTGGTGTTACATAGTTTTGATGGAGAGACTAATGGGTCGAGGACAGGAGGGTCACCCCAGTTTCCTCCCACTATTACTGCTGTGTAAAACTATTTTATTTTGTGCTAGGCAATACTGCTCTAGACTCTAACTTCATCTAATGGATTTCTTATTACCAGAATCCCCTGGGAGAAGGTGGACAGGCTTCCTTCTTTCTCCTTGTTATCTTTTAGAAAAAGACAATTTATTAAATTTTTTTATTAAAAATTTTTAAATTAAAATTTATTTAAGGGTTTACTATGTTCCAGATATTGTACTAAGTACCTTACAAATATCAAATTATTTGACCCTCACAATCCTATGAGATAGGTGCTATGATTATTCCTATTTCATAGTTGAGTAAACCAAGGCAGGGAGAAATTTGCTAAAAGTCACACAGTTAATAAAGGTCGAAATCAGATTTGAACCCTGAGTTTTCTCTAACTCTAGAGCTCTATTCAGTGCCACTCCTAGCTACCCCCTTTTACTTCCAAGAAGCAGTATACTATCTTCTGACCAACTACTGAAGATTTAGAAAGGAAAGTACTTACCGTCAATGTGGTTCAACACCAGAAATTGTTATGATTTTATCAGTGGAAATGAAATTAAAGAGAAGGCATTAACATCTATTTTTGCCATTGTACCCTAAGGATTATGGGACTTTTCTATCTGACTTGATCTGAAACCTTCTGCATTTATTGTCTTCCCCATTAGAATGTGCTCCTTGAAAAAGCAAAGACCATCCTATATATTTCTGTTTGTATCTCTAACTTAATATAGTGTTTTGTACCTAGTAAATGCTTAATATGCTTTATTCATTTCTTCCTTCCCTCCTTTTTCCTTCCTTTGTCTTTCCTTCTTGGTTTTTTAGAAAAGAACTTACACAAAACATGTTTTAGGGAAATATGCAAAGTGATGAGGTGGAATGTGTGAAACCTGACTGATGAAAAGGGTAACTGTTTAATGTTCTTAGTTTAATTCTGGCATTAAGCCCACTCTGCTGGGACTCTCTCTTACCTAACCTAACCTAACCTCCTACCTGCTCTTGGCATTGATATTAATCCAATCCCTTGCCATGGATTTGACTGGTCAGAGTTGCAATATCTCACATTTCTGGAATTTGTCGTTTCAGTCCTAAATTATGGATGTGGGTGTCTAGGACCTACTTTCCTTCTACAGTTCTACAAATTGGTCATTTTCATAAATTACATTGACCCAATCATGAAAAACAGGGAAAGTTCCACTTGTTACCTTGACTTTCAGTAAAAAAAAGTAAAAAAGACTTCTTTACTTAAGTCTCAAAGCTTTCTCACATTTTCAGGCTTTGATCTTAACACTGCTAGATCTTAGTCATTAAATGGGTGTTCCCTCAGATGAACTAAAGACCAATCATCTTGATTTTTGTCTTGCCACTGGACTTTGATGACTCTGAAGGAGAGAACGAGTCTGGTGGCTGTATCTCTACCTCATTTAAAATCCAATTCACCTGCAAGTCAAGACTACCTCATGATGTCATTGATCATCTTGGAGACCTAAGAACTACTACCAGTACTACTACCACTACCACTACTAACAGCAGAATGTATGTGTGTGTGTGTGTGTGTGTGTGTGTGTGTGTGTTTGTGGGGAGGGGTGCACCTCTGTGCTATAGGCTCTAAAAGTGGCACATTTATGCTCTTTTGAGGGTTCAGGCTCTCTTCTTGTTTTTCTCTGTTTCTCAATTTAATCCACATCTCTCTTTTGATTGATCTAAGTCAGATTCTATTCTCAATTATTCTTTCAATGGTGAAATTGTTTCTTTTTATACTATACTATTCTATACTATACTATACTATACTATACTGTACACAAACACACACATACATATGTTTTAGGCTTCAGAATTGTGGTACATGCTAAAAGCCCTTTTTTTAGACTGGTCTTCATTGTCCCCACACTGTTGCCTTTCTTTCAAGGTGAACTTATATTCTAGGCATGACCCTGAAATCCCCTTATAGACCCAACCTGATTTACCTAATTGAGCAAGTTTAGCTGACAGATATACCTTAGGGCCAACTGCCAGTGATTGACCTTCCCTAGCTGTGGCCTCCAATCTTTATTCTGCTCTTAGAGTGTAACAATACCGACTGAACCTTTGATAATAAAAAGATGGAACTGGAACCTAGACTTCCCTACTCTCCAGTTAGCATTTTTTTTGCATTGTCTTTAAATCTTCTGTGATTTAAATAGAAAAAGGTGGTTTTTTTTTAACCTCTCAACGCTTCAAAGAAAATAAAACAAAATCCATTTTACAGGATTCTTTTAGGTCTAGAACTTCAAAAATTAAAAGTATGATGAATGTTGTCTGCACTGACTGAAGGCTACACCCTAAAAAGAAGTATATTTGTAAAAAAATGTATAAATATATGTAATGGTATCAGTTCCATGAGGACTAACCTTATGCCTTCACTCTGGGTGACTTGTGTTAGTTCATTGCTTTAGGATATATTCATTGAAAAATCATTATGTTAAATTATTATATGAAAACAATGACCTGTTTGGGAGAAATCTGTCATTATTCCTAGAAATAAAAAATTGCCTGCCACACAAAAATGTAAGGCAGTTAAAAAAAAAAACATGGTCAATTATAGAAATTATGTTTAAAAAATTGGGTTACATTAAAGAGTGGGAAATGCCGGGCAGATTTCCTTTCCATTAAATTAAACAAACATTCCTTAAGCACCTACTATGTGTAGAGATCTATGCTAATTCTTGACAGAGAAGAAAGGTCATATATAACAATTTCTATCTTCATGGTTTTTACAAGTATGGATGGGAAGAGGACAGCAACAGAGATAACTATAATACACAACGTTACATGGGAAATATATCAATATATTGGTAAAGTATAAAACAAATATTTCACAAGAGTTTTCTTCCATCTGCTGGTCCTTGCACATTTATTTTTATTGGGGGGGAGGGAATTTTTTTTTTTTAATAGCAACTACTGGGTGCCAGGCACCATGCTATTATCTCCTAAGTTCTCCACAACAACCTTATGATATAGATCCTGTTATCCCCATTTTACAGTTGCAGAAACTGAGTCAGGCAAAAGTTAAGTGGCTTGCCCAGCATTGCACAGTTAGTAAGCATCTGAGAGTTAAATCTTTTAGACACTAGATCTGGTACTCTATCCGTTGCACCAGCTCTGATTTATTCAGGGTAGGGAACTCTGGATAGGGAACTCATTCAGATTGACTCAAACTTGCAATTTATAGTTTTAGAGAGTTGCTGGTGGATTAAAATGTAATTAAAAATGTTTAACAAACTAAATTAAAATGTAAAATGTTAATTTGTGATTAAGTCAATGTACTCACAGGGTTCAATTTCTTTTTGACACCAATGCACTATGATGAAACAGATGGGACCACTTCACTTTTCCCTTTCTCTTTTTGCCCTCTCTTTCATAGCCTCAGAGCATCCATCTTTCCATCCTTCTTTATCACCTTCACTGGGCTGTTTCCAAATGAGCTCCACATGCATCTCAATTATAAGGTGTTAAGTTTCTATCTAGACTCATCATTACTCAGACTGAATCCAGCCTTTGTAAGGACCAAAATAAAAAAATACTAAAATTCTCTTTCATGTGGATCAGTAGAAAATTACCTAAGACTAGCTGCTTTAGAGAGTACCAAGTATATTTCTGGGCTGAGGAGGAGGAAGCTAATATAGATGGTTAACTCTCACGTGATCTCATCCAGCTTCCTTCAACTTCTCACATTCTCTTTTCCTCCTCACCTTCTCCTAGTAGCCCTTGGTTTTATTAGAATCCTGAAGGATTGACTATTTCTATAGAAATAGGTCTCCTGCACTTATATTTCTGTCCTGTGACTTTGAATTTAATGGAACAACCTCTGTAGGTATGTCCTGTAGGAAGAGCAGCCCCATAATCAAATAAGAAGTGTGATCTGAATCATGAGGAACAAGTCATAGAATCTCCCCCACTCCCATTAAAAAGCAAACAAACTAGACCTGTGTTCTTACTAGTGCGGGGAACTCCTATTAAAAAATTTAACTTCCCCAATGAAATTGATCACAACTCTCCTTTCAGTCAAAGGATCAAAGATTTAGAGCAGGAAAAGACTTTAAGAAGCCACTTAGTCCAACCCACCTATTTTATAAATGAGAAAACAGACCAAGAGAAGTGAGATGACTTGGCTCAGATCACACAGTAAGTTATAGCTTTGGACAGTGGGTTTTACTATTCTAAATCCTGTGATCTTGCTTAACATTATGGAGAGACACTTAAGAATTCCCATCATTCTGAATAGTTTTCTCCAGCTTTGAAACAGAGAGATTGTGGAATAGAGAGTTAATGGACTTTGCATTAGAGTGAAGTCCCTATCTCTGGAAACCTTTTGACATAAAATTCATCTTACTGGTAGCACCAGCAGGGGAGTCCTCAGGTCTTGGTTCCTCTATTGATGCTGTGAAAGTCAGTGACATCTACTCTTATACATGGTCTAAATAGCAGGACAAGTCACTGTCAAGTTTTATCTAAGCCATATTTGGGAGACAGCTATGGGTCCAGAAGCTCCTAAAATGAAATCTTTTTTAGAGGAAAAAATATACATACAAACCTGCATATATATATATATGTGTGTGTGTGTGTGTGTGTGTGCAGGTATACTTAGAAAAAATAAGTACACAAAACTATGTAAACAAGCCAAGAATTTATGCTTGATAGAATGGAAATGCTTATTATCCTTTTAGTTCTACAACCAGGGTCACATAGTAAAGATTAAAATTAGGATTTGAACTCAGATCTTTCTAAGTCCAGATCCAGTTCTCTGAACACACAGCCTCTCAACACAAAATTACCACATTAAAATAATACTTTTTTTTAAACAGATCTATGATTTTATTGGTGTAGATAATTTCTAGTAAGTAATGGCCCTTTGCCAGTGAAGACTTTTGTGTGTAAGGCACTGAACTAAATTCTTTTTTTTTTTTTTAGAAACATTAACTCATTTGGTCTTTACAACAGACATGCTGTTTATTATCCCCATTTTACAGCTAAGAAAATTGAGGCAGACAGAGGTTGTGACCTGTCCATGCTCATAGGAGTAATAAGCATCTGAGGGTGGATTTGAATCCAGGTCTTCTTCCCCCCCCAAGCTCATTACTCTATCTACAAAGTCTCTTAGCACAATTTACAGACTTCAAAAGGCTGTTGTTTGTCCTTCATTCTTGAAAAGGACCATGACATCAGGGAAGTGATAGCATGACATGCAAGTGAATTGGATTTAAGTGAGGGAGGGCTATGCAAAGTCACCTTTCTCACTTTCCCCTCCAGAGCCAGTGGCCAATATAGATCGAATGACTGGAGACAGCCCTGGATGAAGTGAGAGACCTTGGACTTTTCAAACTAAAGTCTTCAATAGGTCTCAGTTTGACTGAGGCTGAACTCGTTCAGTGATTAAGACATCAAAAACTCTATTTTAACTGAAGAGAATTTTAGAGATTGTTTGCCCTCCCCTAAGAAATTGAATGACTTGAGAGAATATGTCAGAGGTTGGTCTTGAACCTAGTTTTACCTTACTGAAGATTGCCTCTCATTGTTGCCTCTCATGTATGTGTATGTGTCTGTATATGCATGTGTGTGCAATCTCATATATATTATATGTACAAATATCTAGAACAATAGGAAGTTGTATTAGCAAGGTGGCTTTCAGGTAAGACCAAGATTTAAGACCTGATGGATCTGACACATACAGGCTATGTGATCCTTCCTCACTTAAACTCAATTTACTTTGAGAAAGAAGGACAACAATAACAATGCAATCCTTTCCCAGATCCTGAGAAATGGGGACCAACAAGAAGGTTCTGCATACCCTTGAGAAGCATAAGCACACATTCCTGGAAGAGGCCAGGGTACACAAGATCCCATTCTCTTACCCTAGCAGACAAGAGGCAAGGTGGACAACAGCTAGTTGGAATGTGATTATAGACCTCACTCAGATTTTGTGCAAGTCAGATTTTGGAGGAAAAGTGCAAATGAACCAATAAAACACATCTTATATATATTAGGCATTTATTGATTCAAATTGAAATTCAGTTCTTGATGGGACTACTAAAAAGCGTGATAGACTCTGTCTCTTTTAGAAGGTTTTCTTCCACTGAGTGATGTATCTGCAAGGGTTGTCTTCTCAGAGAGTTCTTTCTGAAAGTTATCCCTTAAGGGCTCCTGATCACCTGTGTCCTCAGTTACTATTTAAAGGAAAGTCCAGTGAATCCTGGCAATTGTCCATGATAAAATCTGAGACCCGTCTTTTAGGTTGTCACAGCCACTAATGATCTTCTGTGGAGAAAAGGAATTTCCTCAACCCCAGACTTCTGGATGGATTCTGTGAAATTTGTCTCAGGCTCCCAGGGGGCAGATCTGATGCTTACTATAGGCCAGTTGGACCAATTTCCTCAGGGCATGACCTCTCTTCTTGGAAGTGCCCACAAATCATGCGTAGAACAAGGAAATGTTTTAATTGTCTGGCCCCAGATTCCCTCTTTTTCCTTTTGAGCACTCTGCCCAAAGTCTCTAGGATTACACCTCTTGCCTGATCCTCACCTCCAATGTAAACAAATCATAAATTCTGTAGTAAAGCAGAGCAAAGGTCTCAGAGGATGTGTTTACAGTTCGGGGCTGAGCTCCTAAAAGTCAACTTTGCCCAAGATAGAACAAAACAAGAAGGAAAAAAAATCTCACTTTTCACCCATCATCCTTAAATCTGGGAAGAATACATAGGCTGATATTCACTTAATGACATCACCATGGTGAAGGTAGCTTGGTATTTGTTTAGGAAAACTGCCCACGATCTGGGACATTAGGCAGGTAGTGTTTCAAGGACATAGGATGGCTTCTGGGCATTACAGGGAATCAGCAGGAGCTATTTGAGAGGTCTCGTGACATGATGGATAGCATTCCAGGCTGGAATGTCTTGAAGACCTGGATTTGAATCTGCCTGATATTCCTTAGCTGTGTAGCCCTGGGCAAGTCAATCAATCCACTGATCAGCAAATATTTATTAAGCACCTAGTTCCTTAAACTCTCTTTCCCTCATCTTCCTCACTGTAAAATGGGGCTAATAATAACACTTATCCCACAGATCTGTTGTGTGGATCAAATAAATTAATAACACCTAACTAGCACTTGTATGGGACTTTAAAGTTTGCAAAATGTTTACGTATTTTATCTCATTTGATCCTTATAACAACTCTGTGAGGTAGTTATTATTCCCATTTTTTAGATCAGAACTTAAACTTTTTCCACTCACTACCCCTTTTTACCTGAGAAAGTTTTTATATTACCTCTGGTGTATAGGTATATAAAATAGGTATACAAATTGAACATTTGCTGACAATAAATCATATAGAAATTTATTTTAAAGCAATTCTTTGGCATCATATATATTTTATCATTTATTAAAGATGAAAGCAAATTTGCATACTAATGAGATGGATGGACTTGCTTATTTTTATATAAAGAACTAAATCGTGGAATATTTGATACTGCAGAATGTAAAGCATTCAGAAACCTTTTACTGTTGCCAAATTTTTCATGGCCCCCACATTCAGTTAAGAAACCTCATAGCTTTGTTATAAATGGCAAACTGATGCTGAGTTACACAGATGTGTCTGATACAGAATTGAACTCAGTGTTTTATCCACTAGAATACCTAAATGTCTTATATGTGTAAAGTGCTTTGTCACCTTTAAAATCCTATTTGCAAATGCGAACCTTTGCTTTTCTTTGTCGCTTTAGTTTATTTCAAAGAATTCATTGATGGATGGGACAGAGTATTTACTATTGACTAAAAAGTTCTGTTGCTTCCCCATTTAGGAGACTATCTTTAAAATCTGAAGGTGGGGATGGGAGATGCCCAATGACCCCTTTCCCTTAGCCACAACCTCAGGGGAGCTCTTTCATTCAGGTCCTCAGCCATTATAAGAAAGAACAAACTATGTTCAACCAGAGGCAGTTTTTACCTGGAACTGGAGGTGGGGGGGTGGGGTGGGGAGATGACTGAAATATTTTGATTCCATGGGGAAACTCCACCCAATTAAACAAGAAATTAAGAAGACTCCTCATCACCATCTCAATCATCTGCATTGGCAAGAGGATCTGAAAGCAACATTTACCTTTCCCTTTTGTTTTCAATTAGCAGCCTACAACAGTGAAAGCCTGGGCTTTTGTGACCTCCCTCCCACCCCCAGTCCCCGCCTAAATTAATCCCACCTGGCCCCTATCGCTGGGATCACCACAGCATCCCCTCAGTACTTATGTCTGTCCAGCTGTAATTAGTTATGCGCTCTGTTTATGTTTCTTCTGTACACATTTTTCATGTGTGCATGTTTTGTCTCTCTCTTTAGACTGAAGAAGCATCATGTTCTGAATTGCTCAGGACAAATAGCCTATCTCCAATTTCTTTGTGACCATTTCCCACACTTCCTAGACTGACTGCCTTTTCTCGATGTCTCTCCCTCTCTGTATCTGTCTCTGTCTTTCCCTGTCTTGGTCTCCCTTTCCCTCTCTCCCTCCTTCCTTCTCCCCCTTTCTCCCATTCCTCTTCCTCTCTCCCTCCTTCTCTCCCACCCCTTCTCCTCTCTCCTTCTGTCTTTTTCTGCCTCTTTTCCCAATTAGCAAATCAGTAATGGCCTGAAAAAGAGCTGGTGAGAACTGACAAGTTCATGGTACTGACTACAGATGGAAATCAACGAAAGATCAGCAAACCTCAGAAATGAACTATTTTATGGGAAATGTAATAAATTGCAGAGCATTGTAAAGAGACTGATTGGAGGGAGGTGTTTTGACGAATGAGTGCTTGTTATAAAAGTGGAGGACTCTTCTGTCCATATGCTACCAAGTCCAGGGTAAATAAATAAAATCCAGAAAAGCTTGAATGTGTTTAAACAGGGGGTGTCTCCATGTATGTCAGGCTCATAAAATGGGGCTTGTTCTGCTTGGGTTGTGTGTATGGAAATCTTAATCCAAGGCTGCAAGGGTTTTTAAATTGATATATTTTGTCTAATCTTAAATGCTGTTTGGGTACATAGGCAAGCATTTTGAATTTAGTGGACTTTTATGGACCTGGCAAACTTCACTAAGGCATAACTCAAGACCACCATGTTAATAAGGATAGTGACCCTATTTCTCCATAAGTGATACCAAATCAACTCTATTTAGACTTCCCTTGTGGGATAGATAGAGCCAGCTAAAACTGAATTCCAAGACTTATGAAATTCCATTCCATTGAGGGGAATGGGGGATTACTGTGGGGATGCTGACCCCTATTCTTAAAGGATCATACATTTAGAGACAATCTAGCCCATACTCCTTCTCCACTTTACAAATGAGAAAACAAACTCAAAAGAGGTTGTTACTTGTTCAAGATCACATGGCTGAGGAGTTTATATTCAAGAGCAAAGATTCTTTCTTACTGTACCATAATCCCCCCAATGATATCTCACATTTATATACTATGTTATCATATATTATCTTGTCATATAGTATCACATATGCCGTTTTATTTGATTCTCATAACAATTGTACCATTATTGCCATTTCCATTTTGCAGAGGAGGAAACTGAGTCTGAGAGAGACTAATTGACTTAAGAATACATAGCTGGTAAGTGACTGGGGAAAGATTTGAATTTAGGTCTTTCTGATGCAAAATTTACCCGCTATGTTACCTAATTGCTTTCCTTTTTACCTTCTTCCTTTTCCTCACTTTGTCAATCCTCTCTAGTGGAAGGAAAGAGTATAAAAATAAAGGTAAAGTAGTTAGAGAGAAGAGGAAAGAATGAGTCTAGCTTATTTTGTTTTTTCTGAGTTCAGGTCTTAATCCTTGTGCATATAATTCCTATAGGAAATTGAGGAGGAGCAAAAAATCCTTGGGAGCCAATTCAGAAAATATAAAGGTGCTTTATTTTCATTTTATTGGTGGTTATGGACCAATAATTTTTTATGGTGGTATAAATATTTCAGCAAGCTTCTTAGTAAGACATTATATGAAACTACTCTGGTCAAACCCCCAACTAGCTACTTTCAAGTTAAAGTTTCTCCGAATGCAGTCATAGGATAAAGTCAATGACCAATTTATAGGACCAAGAGCCAGAAAGAATTTTAAACATCATGTGGTCCAAGTCCTCATTTTACAGGTCCCAGAGAGATGACTTATCTAATATCATACAGCAAATTGGGATTTGAATCCAAACCTGTCTTCTGGTATAACATTCAGGGATTCCACTGTACCAGTTTCCTTATTTTTTTTTTTTAATAACAAAACCAAGCTAAAAAAAGAATTTTTTTTTGATAGGATCATAATATTCTTTAAATTTAGCTTTATATAATAGATTCCATTTTCTTAACAATGGGAAAAACTGAAATATTTACTTGTTATTGTAAGAGTACAAAGAGCATTCTTTTTTTCTTCTTCTATATATATTTCCACATTTACCATGCTGCACAAGAAAAAAATCAGATCAAAAAGAAAAAAAATGAGAAAGCAAACAAAAAGCAAGCAAACAACAACAAAAAAGATGAAAATACTATGTTGTGATTCACATTCAATCCCCATAGTCCTTTTTCTGAATGGAAAGGAGTCTATTGGAATTGGCCTGAATCACCTCATTGTTGAAAAGAGACATGTTCATCAGAGTTGATCATCTCATAATCTTGTTGCTATGTACAATGTTCTCTTGGTTCTACTTACTTCACTTAGTATCGTTTCATGTAAGCCTCTCCAGGCCTTTCTGAAATAATTTTGCTGATTATTTCTTACAGGACAATGATATTCCATAACATTCATGTACTATAACTTATTCAGCCATTCCCTAACTGATGGGTATCCACTCAGTTTCCAGTTCCTTGCTACTATAAAAAGGGCTGCCACAAATATTTTTGTATACGTGGGTCCTTTTCCCTTTTTTGTAAACTCTTTGGGATATAGACCCAGTAGAAACACTAGTGGATCAAAGAGTATGCACAGTTTAATAGTCTTTTGGGGCATAGTTCTAACTTACAGTCCAGAATGGTTGTATCAGCTCACAACTCCACCAGCAATGCATTAGTGTCCTAGTTTTCCCACATCTTCTCCAACATTTATCATTATCTTTTCTAGTCATCTTAATCAATCTACCTCAGAGTACAAAGAACATTCTAGCAAAAATTCTTATTTGATCTATCATAGAAGAAAAAGTTATTAAAGGAAGTGAACTATCCAAACCCAAAATGGGAGGTGTCTTATTATAAGGTTTAATTAAATGAGGTTAACCTGAAGTCTTCTTTAAAAAAAAAAATTGTTATAAGTTCTTTCCATGTCCCTCCCTTTCCTACTAGATAGAGGTATTATCATCTGCAAACTCATTTATTTACATTTGTATTTCTCCTTTTTGTTGATTAAAAACAAAACAAAACTTTGGGATGCCTTCCAGGTGATACCAGCATGAAATTAGGTAGTATAATGGATAGAGCCTTGGACGTAGGGTCAGGAAGGTCTGAGTTCAAATATGACCTCAAATACTTACTAGCTGTATGGTCCTAAGTCATTTAACCCTTGCCTCTCTGTTTATTTATGTGTAAAATGGAGCACTTACCTCAAGGTTTATTGTGAGGGTAAAATGAGATAATATTTGTAAAGTGCTTAACATAGTGCCTGGCATATTGCTCTTGTTTTTCAGTTCTGTCCAACTCTTTGTGGTACCCGTTGGGGTTTTCTTGGCAAAGGCACTGGAGTGGTTTGCTATTTCCCTCTCCAGTTCACTTTATAGATGAGGAAATTGAGGCAGAGTTAAGTCATATAGTTTGTAAATGTCTGAAATTGCATTTGAACTCAAGGTGTGTTTTCCTGCTTCCAAGAGCAGTGCTTTGTCTAGTGTGTCACCTAGCTGCCTTTATACAGTGGCATATAGTAGGTACTTAATAAATGCTTGATTCCTTCCTTCATGATTCATTGGAATGTTTTCCAATTAAATAAACATATATTCATGGCTTACCACTGTTAAGTGTACAAAATAACAGGATATAACGATTGTACAGGTCAAGATCCTTGCTCCCAAATGCTTACCATGTTGTTAGGGGGAAGATGTATGTACACCTACAAAAAGTTGAATAGCAATGTGGAGCTTACATAACAGCTCTGATCAGTACTAAGTAGGCAGGATGCAACACCAGTGAGATGACTCCTCTCAGTATCTGTCACTAAAGAAGAGCAGAATTTCAGCAGAGTCTTCCTCATAGTAGTAGCTCTGGGAGTACTTGAATGAAAGATCCAGGGGCACAATTAGCTCACTTAGAGAAAATATTGTGAGAATTGAGCCTAGATCTCTCTCTGTATTGTTTTACAAAGGGTGGAGGCTGAACCACGCCTTAGAAGCTGGATGACTATTGAGGAAAGGCCAGCTCCAGTCGGTGACTTTCAGATCTTATGAGGGGGTGTTATTGTGGGTGCCTGGGATGTAACTGCTCCTGTGGAAACATCAACTGAATCATGGATGTGTACTCATACAAAGAAAATATACAACCTAGTTTTTCCTAAGGCTTCTTTTTTTCTTATTAAAACAAAACAAAACCCCAAAGGTTTTAAAATGGTGCAGAAGTTAAAGCATTTAGAGTCAAAGGCTCTGCTTTCAAATCCTGCCTTTTCCATCTCTCACTGTCACTTTACCTAATCTCTCTTGGTCTCAGTTTCCTTATCTGTAAAGTGAGTGTTGGACCACATAACCTCTAAGGTCCTTTTCAAATTGAAATTTACAATCCTTGGAATCAATCCTGCTGTTATTGCCTTGCTTCTCACTAGCCTTAAATATTTTTATTTCCTCTTTTCCTTCCATCTTCTTTATCATATATATTCATTCATTCATTCAGTCAACAGAGATACTGTACATAGTCCTCTGAGATTCATATGATTGATATAAACTTGACATTACATGAGATCTAAGATGGACTTTTGCATCTTCTTCAAGACTATACTTAAGTTCTAACAACTGAGACTGTTATTTTGAAATCTTCCTTCAAGAAAAAAAAAAAAAAGGTGAAATAGTCTCCTCATCTCCAAGATTCAACAGCCTTTCTAGAGGCCCTCTAGCTAATTTTCCCCCAACCTGATCTCTCAGCCTTTCCTATGAACACAATTTGCAGTAGAAAGCCAGCACATTGCTTTCCAAGTGCCAGGTGAGTAGGAGAGAGGTTTCATCCTGGGCCAGGCAGGTAGGTAATTATTAGTCACACAAGTGCACAAACAATACTCTAAAACCACATCTATCCAGCTGTGGCCAATGGGATTCTATGCCTTGCCCTATGTAGACACCTCTGTACTGCATTAAGAAAGCATTCCCTTGCATTGCAGCAACAAAACCAGCTGCTGGGAATTTGGTATTAGCTATCAAAGGAAGAGGATGAGAGTGGGGGAGAATGGGGGAGGCAGTGGGGACAGAAGACTGAACCACTCCCTGCACAAACAATTCTGTATAGCTTAGCTACTAAGTAGGACTTTGTGGGTGGGGAAGGGGTGCTGGTATGGGGAAGAGTAGGGAAGGCAAGAGAGAGGAAAAGAAAGAGGGAGAGAGGAAAAGAAAGAAGGAAGGAGGAAA
>JAJPUD010000620.1:178180-191957 GCA_023553655.1 Myrmecobius fasciatus | reverse complement strand
GAGGAAAAGAAAGAGGGAGAGAGGAAAAGAAAGAAGGAAGGAGGAAAAGAAAGAGGGAGGGAAGGAAGGAAGAAATCTAAGCTCTTGCTATTTTATAGATGGAACTGAGTAATAGATGAGATCTAAGAGGAGGTCTTAACCTGGAGCACATAAACATGTTTTTTTTTTTTTTTCTTTTAAAGAATTTTGATAACTGTATTTCAAAATAATTGGTTTCCTTTGTAATCCAGGAGTTTTATTTCATGCATTAAATAGCATTATCTTGAGAGGGGTTTCATAGGCATTGAGTACACTATGTTGTTGTGAGATGTGCATGTTAAGGTATAGATGGAAATAAGGGACTCTTGGTAAATGAGATTTGGGGTCAGGCAGGAGATTGGTAATGTAAATATAAAAATTTTCAAATACCTTATTTTTTCATGACCTATGAAGGAACCTTTCTTCTTGTCTCATGTCTGTGTATGTCTCAGAGTAAATCCTGAATCAGAGAGCCAAGCAATACTTCTCAGGGTTGTAGGGTTAAGCTGCTATTTTCTATAATCCTTCCTAGAGCAAATTATAACTATCCATCTGTTTACTTAAGGCTTGAAAGTCTAGCTTGTATTTTATGTCTTTGCTATCTGCATGTTTGACAAAATAAAGTTGATATAGGGCCTAGTTTAAGTGAATTAAGCAGTCTTTTATCTAGATTGTAAGAAGAATTCTTTCCTAAAATTCCTTCTCTAGGACATACCTGCCTCAGAGTGCTAATACCTGTATACACACAAAATAGATGTTTCAGACAGAACACATATATTCAATCCAACAAGCCATATACTGTTTCAGGTATTGGGGATATAAAGAAAAAAAAATTCTTATCCTCAAGGAACTTTCTTCTAGGGAGAAAGCAATATGTTAATATTATTATTTATTAAATTATTATATTAAATAAATATAAACCTATAAAAAAGAAATACAAAGTGTAATGAGGATAGACCAGCTTATGGAGACCAGTTTTTGAAGCATACACAGATATTCCCTTTGTGATATTAGTCTGAGAGATCACATGGGAGTTTGGGATTGAATCTACTTGTGGTCATGATGACTTGGGGGTTTTTATATTATGTGATGAAGAATTCTCTGATTGGCTGTGACTTCACACTTAGGGAAGCTATATATAATTTTATTGGCAAAGCCTCTGAGTTTTACTCTTAGATCCTTGAAGGAGAGTAGTCAGTTGTCCTCTGGATATCCCAAGCCTCAAGTATAAATTGGGGGTACCCAAGAGGGGATAGTATAAAAATAATCAATTTCAGTGTAGGCATTATATATTGAGCTGGGAAGATATGAAAAGGACTTGAACCAAGCCTTTTAGGGAGCCAGGGATTCCAAGGGATTTCTTAGGAGAGAAAGCATTTGATGTATGGGGATCATCTTTTTGCAAAGAGAATGAGGTAGAAATGGAATATCTTGTATGGGCAAAGTAAGCTAGTTTTTCTATAAAGCAGGGTACATGGCTGAGGGTTGTAGTAGAATGGGGAATAATGTGAAATCAGTTCAGGAGCTTGTGCTGTCTTTCATTATAGTTCCTAAATTTGCTTACCACCATTATATAAATGGTCTCCTTTATTTTTCTTTTTTTCTCTAGTTCAGAACTTACCATTTTCATAAGGAAGTTATACTGTCTAGATGAACACCTAGGAAGAATCCATTTTCATTATGAATGGTGGAAAAAAAGGCTCTGATTATGTATTCCCCATTCCCCTCCCCTTGGAAGGAGAGAGTGAATATTCTTTGCTTTTGATCAAGAAAAGTCTCCAGCCAGAAGCAAGGAAGGATGTGTAGGAGTGAGAGCCTGATAATAACAATGACAAGAGTAATGAGTAAAAGTTTTCAACAGCATCCCAGGCAACTGAGTTACTCACATTATTTTAAACATGTTTACAATGTTTTCTCTCACTTTAGCTAGCAATTATTCCTAAATGCCTTCTTTCCCTCTCCCTCCCAACCTCTCTCCTAAAGATGTTTAATAGTTCTGTTTGAATTATTAGAGGAACAGCTTTGAACATTAGATTTTTCTTTCTCTATTTCTGCAGGTCAGAATGATAAGTGGGGCTCCAATTAGCCTTTGATTATGAGAAGGTTAAGACATTTACATCCCTGATTTCTATGCCTTAGTATCTAGGCCAAACTGGGCAAATACATGGCCCTCTTGAGCCATTAATAAGGCCAATGATTCTCTCAATGATATAGCCTCATATTGCCTCTGTGGGCTGGCTATTGCAGGAAACTGTTCTTCTGACTTCTCTCCTCTCCCCACAACCTAATCCAAATGGAGTTATGATTTCCATGTCTAAGAAACAGCCTGTGACTTCTCCAACAATTAACCTACTTCCTATACAACCCTCAGTACCACCTCCTGAGTAATTTAACAGAGGAAACAAGATTTCCTCCTTCCCAGGCTGTGCCAAAGACACTCTCCTCTTGTCACAGAGGGTCTGGCCCTTGGCTATGTAGCCACAGGAAGTACCTCTCATCCTCTTCAGCCATATTCACATCCTGGTAATAGGAGGATGAGCAGGAAGTGGAAGGTGTCAGGTCAGAGCTCACTAACCCTTACCAACTTTTCTGGTCAGCATGGGGTCCTTTAGGAAAACAAAAACAGAGCACAAGATGATATGGAACACAAAAGCCTTTTCTTTTGTGAAGGAGAAGCAGTGGAGAGTTATATTTGAATCTGTTGGTTGCAAAGTCTTTTTTTTTTTTTGTTTTCGTTCTCATCTTAAAGAAGCACACATACCTCCTTCATCACCATCTTCCACTCTTTCAAATTATATTATGTTCTTGAGGAAGTCTGGATATAACAGAACTCTGAAGGGTTGGTTGATTTACTTCAGGGCTTTATATCTGTTATGATGGACTTTCCCTTCCCTCTTTCCTCCCTTCTCACAATGGTTTGCTCAAACTAGTGCTTTTTATTTGTGAAAGCAACCTCAAACCCAAAGCCCCTTGTGCTGATTTGTTCTTACTAGAAACACTGACTGCTATCAGTTATGTGTGATCTTCCATAAGTCATTTGTTTCTGGGCTTGATTCTTCATTCATAAAACAAGGGAGTTAGAATACACTCTATGCAGAGTTTCATAGGGCATTCCTCAAGCTCTTGTTACCTCATGGAAGCAATCACTTCTTAAGTCCTTAATTCCTAATTCCTTGATGCAAGGAAATTGCTGGCTAGGGCTGGAACCTTTGAACTCCTCTCCACTGGCTCTTTAGGACAATGTCTTTGCTTCTGATTATTAAAAACTCTGACAGACATGAGAACTCCTATTCTATATAGACAATTATTTGAAGTCTTGGATCTGGAATCAGTGTATTATGTCCTAAGTTTAATTTTCTCACTAACCTCATTTGTTTCTAAGACCTGGCTATAGCTGGGCAAAGTCAAAGGACACAACACATTTGGAAAATAATCTGGGATTTTTTTTTCCTCTCTCTCTCTTTTTTTTTTTTCTTCTTTCCACTTTTTAAACTATAGATGAAAAAGAAGTGATAAGGAGGGCAGGTCTCTAGTTTGAGGACTGGTACATATTAAAATAGCATTTTTCCATGGGAAATGGTTATTTGATTAATTTCCAGATACTCTGCATATCAATGACTTTGTAATGAATATGGTTTCAGAAAGCAGGAATATTCTGAGTAGACCCAGCATATTTGTGATAATCTACAATGCCAGATCTTCATCAGCTGTGTGGTGGCAGTTAGTTGGGGAAAATGTGGAAGAAATGATCTACTTTTAGAGTTCTAAATTTAAGGTAAAGTCACTTTTACCAGATGAATTTCTGAATATATATAAAATCAATTACAAACAAGAAATTGAATTAATGCCCCCCCCCAGTAGTTCTTCCAATTATTTCTGCTCTTTGATTAAAATTGCTATTTTTCTTTAAATTTTATGTCAACAAAATGGTTGACATTGGCCAAAACTGTTCCAAGGGGTTGATGAATGGTAAACTACACTTTGTATGATACAAAAGAAATGTAGCTTTTAAAAAAAGGTTGATGGTCCATTGGTGTTTATGGTACAGCAGGATCCCAAGTCTATTCACCATCACTTTCATTTCACTAGATTTTGTGCCTATTATCACTCAGCCTAACTGCAATTTGCTTTTTAAATTTTGTTTTAGTTTTAATTCTGAAACTGTGAAATTGAGATTTCTTTTAATATTTTCTACCTCCATAATGGGAAAACTCTTCTCATAGCAGAATATGCTTTACAAATTTACAAACTGTCACAGTCTAAGACCAAAATCTGTGATAATCTATTTATAGTATTTAAATCGTCAGAATATTAAGCACAGAATCAAGTATTTGCTTTACACATCTTTGTAGAATGACATTTGAGGATCTTGTCCTTTTCAAACCACAAGGCCATTATAGCCACATTCTGCTCAACTAGACCAAATTCTCTTGGATTCCACAGTCAAAAACTGTTGTATTTTGTTACAACACAACATTTTGGATCTTAAGTATACAATCAAATGACTTTTATTTAAGTAGTGGCACAGAGATACGTAATGATCTTGGCTCTCTATAAAAGTTTGCTCAGTAATCTGGGTAAATGTGACTTAAATTGATTTAGAGTTTTTTTTCTGTCAGGTTCTGAAGTCCCTGAGAGTCAGGAGAGACAGCTTCAGTATGACCCTCAGTGTGGTCCTTTCCTTCTAGATGGTTGTTCATACTAGAACTCAAACCTGTACACCTGATCATTGACCTAGGAGGAATGTATCTTTGTAGAAATTACCAGCTGTTGTATGTTTAAGTCAATTTATGGTCTATCACACATTTCTTTTTTGTCCAAGGTCCATCTGGCTTCTCATTTTTGTTTTTGTTTTTAATAGTATTTATTTTTCTCCAATTATATGTCAAGACAATTTTTAGCATTCAGTTTTATAAGATTTTGAATTCCAAATGTTTCTTCCTCCCTCCCCTCTTCTTTTCTGAAAATAGTAGCCAATTTGATATAGCTTATACATGTACTATCATGTAGAACATATTTCCATATTAGTTACAGTTGTGAAAGAAGAAGTAGATTAAAAAAAACACACACAAAAAGAAGAAAATAAGTGAAAAAATTATGCTGTGATTTGCATTCAGAGCCCATTAGTTCTTTATTTGGATGTAGATAGCATTTTCCTTTGAGAGTCCTTTGACCTTGTCTTAGATAATTGTGTTGTAGAGAACAACAGTCATTCACAGTTGATCATTATACAATGTTGCAGATACTGTATACAACGTTTTCCTGGTTTTTCTCATTTCACTTTGCATCAATTCATACAAGTTTTTCCAGGTTTTTCTTAAATCTGTCCATTATTTCTTATGGTGCAATAATATTCCATTAAATTAATAAATCCATAAATTCAGCTTGTTCAGCCATTTCTCAATTGATGGGCATCCCCTCAATTTCCAATTCTTTGCCACTATGAAAAAGGCTTCTATAAATATTTTTGCTCATTTCCCACTTTAATAATCTCTTTGAGATAGAAGCCTAGTAGTGGTATTACTGGATCAAAGGGTATGTTCAGGTTAGTTGTCCTTTGGGCATGTTACCAAATTGTTCTCCAGAATGGTTGGAATAGGGTCACAACTCTACTTAGAGTGCATCAATATCCCAATTTTCCCACATCCTCTCCAACATTTACAAATATTTTTTGACATATCAGTCAATCAAAGAGGCATGAGCTGATTACCTCAGAGTTGTTTTAATTTGCATTTCTCTCATCAAAAGTAATTTAGATCACTTTTTCATGTTTTCCTCATCTGAAAACTGCCTGTTCATTTGTTTTGACTACATCAATTGGGAAATGACTTGTATTCTTATAAATTTGACTAAGTTCTCCACATATTTGAGAAATAAGATACTTTCTGTGAATATTGCTCCCCAGCTTTCTGCTTTCTTTCTAATCTTGGTTGCATTGCTTTTGTTCACGCAAAAGCTTTTAAATTTAATATAAAATTATCTATGCAGCTTCATTTTCTATGCTAACTTTTAGTGAGATTTGTTTTCTTTCCTTATCTCTTTTGTAGATCTGTTTTTGTTTTCCCTTTTTTTTAACTTCAGCTGAAGCATAATAAATTCTATTTAGCTTAGTTTTTTTCATTTTTGCAAATCTAGTATATATGCTGCTAAAACTAGAATAACTAGTCTGCTTTCAAAACTACCTGGGTTAGAGTTGTATTTAAGACTAAGAATATTGGAGGAGCCATGTTCACCTGACTTTTTCCCCTGTATTTTAGAAGATGTGAAGTTCAAAGTCCATACAAAAATATTCCTCATTGAGGTCAATATCTCTAAAAGTGCCTATTAATAGATAATAATATTATCATTACTTACATCCTAGGAAAAGTGCAAATCATTCCCTATGAAATAAAATGAGGAGGGTGGTTACCTGATAAATGCTAAAAACTAAAATAGATAAAAAATGCACATTCTTCAAATTATGATAATTTCCTGTTGAGCTGGTCTATCAGTAAGTATAACTTGGGGCCTTGGTCAACAAGCTGGATCAAGAATTAGATCAGAGAAAGAGATTTGTTTATATTGAATTTGAAAAATTATGCAGCATAATTTGGTAAATGTTATAAATTTGCTTGTGGTTGTTGTCAAAGGCCTAAGATTAATATTTTTCTGGTAGTGATGCAGTGGTTATAAATCATGAACCACTATCATCTAAGGCAGGGGAATATTGTAGTCAACAGATACTGATTTTTGAAAGTTGATTATTAAATTTTCAGAATTATCTTTTACACTATAGGAATCATAAAATATGATAAACAAAGGCTTAATTTAATGTTTTGTTGACTGTCTAGACTTAAGAAAGTGATGAAGAAAAGATTAATAATGAAGATTGAACTTAAAAATGTGTTATAGGTCCCTTTTTTTGGAGAGCTGGTTGTTAAACACTTAACCAACATACCAATTAAACCATAAACAATTAAAACAGCTCCAATTATGATGAAGGACATGATGAATTTAAGAGGGCTAGAACATATTAGCAATTTATATGTAAAAAAATAATCTAGAAGATGAAAAATAAAGATATAGCCAACCCCCCCCAAAAAAAAACAAAACAAAACAAAAAAAGAGGAGGTGCTGGATGGTTTTGTAGTCTCTCTTTTCTGCCCCAAACCAAGAACAAAAAAGAAAGACATGTTCTTCTTTCATAAGCAATGTCCTTAGCTCTTAGCCTTCTCTTCTATCTCCTTCTAATTATTGCACTAGATCCTGATACCCACCTTGGCTTTTGCTTCACAGCATACATAAACAATTGTCATTGCTTTTATTCAAATTTTAAGAAATTCTGTGATATCAACTATATATACAATTGAGGTTATCTCATGAATTATAGTCTCATCTTGTTTAGTCAGTTTGGCTGAGCTTTTTTTTTTTTTAAATCAATTACCTCATTCATCCTTGATACAGGTGAAGATTCAGTTTTGAAAGTAGTTACCTGTCCTTATTAGCTGCCAACTGCTATTACTTCTTAGCATCTTTTGTCTGGGCTCCAAGTCTCTCACCTGGTTTTGTGTCTGAAGTACATTGATATCAGGCTTACCTCCCTTACTAACCTTTTTGGTGTCACTAGCTCTGACCCTAAGGTATCATGGGTTCAAACTCTGCCTCTATCACTTACTAATTGTGTGACATAGAGTAAGGCATTTAAACTTATCTGGACCTCAGTTTCCCTCTCTGATGATGAACAAATGAAATGAACAAAATGATGAACAAGATGGACTTTGTAATTTTTTTCCACTTATGTTTGACTCTTTATGACACCATTGGGGGTTTTCTTGGCAAAAATACTGGTTTGTCATTTCTTTCTCTAGCTCATTTTGCTGACGAGGAACTGAAGCAAAGAGGATAAAGTGACTTATGTGGGGTCATACAACTTGGCTAAATTTGAAATCAGGAAGATGCTTCCAGGATTGTCATTCTATCCACTGTGCCACATAGCTGCTTGCTAGATGGGCTACTGGAAGGTCCTTTCTAGTTCTATCTATATTTATGAACTTATGATCTCCCTAATTCCTCTCTACGTTCCTTTCAGAGGCTGGTATTAGTTTTTGTAGCCTGGTTTTGCATGTTGTTTTCCTCCCCCTTTTTCTAACCTTCCTTTGATATATATATACATTTTTTATCATTCCATCCTCTTTTTTCATTGTCAGACTTCTTCTTTCATTGCACCATTTCATTTTCCTCTTCTGTTTTCCTCTCATTTTGTGTATTAATTCCATTCCTTAGGTAGCAATTATCCATGTCTTTGCTCAGATGGCAACTTCTTGCTCTGATGTTTAAGAATTCTGAGTATGCTCTTATTTCCTTTCTTCTTTATGACTACCTTGTTGGAGGCACCTCTAACCAGGTGTCTCCCATGCAGACGTTAAGATGATATCAGATCCCTTGTTAGATGCAATAACAGTGATGTCTTTGTTCCATGATTCCTTGGTGATCTATATCAGGTAAGGCATCAGACAGAGAAATGTTTGCTTGCCAAAAGTGTTTGCTGCTGTCATGGAGAGTGTCCTATGCAGTAATCATCTGATATTCCCAATAACTGAGGGAGTCCTCCAGATGCTCCTGTATTCAGATGACATTATGTTAATTTCTTCAGTCCTTAAGACAAAACAAAACAAAAGCTCAATTAGCTTGTGGCTACTGGGACTTATCCAAAGGGGGAATTTTAGAGGACACCAAAATTTGACACATTTACTCCTTCAGCAAAGTAGAGATCAGTGAGGGGAACATGAGCTCTCTTTTACTAACTCCTTCTCTTTTTCACTTGTTCCTTTCCCATCAGTTCCCTTTTTCTCCCTCTTTTCCATGTAGCTTCTTGCCTAACCTTTCTCAGCAAACATGAATGCTGCTTCACTTCAAAGATCAGTAAATGTCCTAACACTATCTTCTTTCCCATGTTGTGGATGAGAGCCTTGCAAAGGTCTTTATGTATAAGAGGAAGTTCTTGGGACCTCATATTTTATGGGTTAGACTGGATAATAATCTAATTTTCTTCCATCCCTGAGATTTGCCTCACTAAACTGCCATAGTAAATAATTCTTCTTCTCATTCCATGTTATTTATAATTACTTATACTATTTTCACATTTTGAATGACAAATGCTCTGGTGGGAGAAAGGACATTTCATTCTATTTCTCCCAATAGTTACTGCTTGCCCTTGAAATAGTTGGATTGCTCTGGCTGTCAAAATTACTAGTCAGACCTCTGCTACAAAGCTTCTTCCATAAGCTCTACAAGTATTCAATAGATATTGGTATAACGACGTATACAGGAAAACCAAGTGATTGAAGAACAGTTTTGTTTACGTGATCTGCAGTTGAATGAATGCCCTAGTCAATAGTTTATTAGTGTATATAGCTTGGGATTTATCTATAGATAGTGCACTGGGTCCAGTACTGAATCAAAATAGAATAGATGATTATATTGAATTTGGAAACTACCCAGTGCTTATAATGATCCTATGCTGCAACCTGACCCAAAGTCAGCAACATTCTAGTGATAATACAAATTATGAAACATTACAATGTCTGAAGAACCAAAATTGTAAGTGACCCAAAGGGCAATGGAGAGATATATGGTGAATGGAAGTAGCTGTAAGCATATTAATACCAATGACTTGAGCACATTAAAGTGTGAGAGATGTTATCCAGGAAACATATGATTAACAATGGCGGTTGGCTGGTCACATAGTGAGAGTGAGTAATAACAGATGGACAGCACTGATACTGTGCTGGTATGTACAAAACATTACAAGATTTAGAGGGCACAAGAGTTGTGATGGATAGAGTCTTCATATAATACCCAATTGATAAATCAATCAGTCAACCAATAAGTGTATGCTATGCACCTACAATGGGCTAGACACTGAAGAAGCTGCTGGGGATATGAAATGAAGAATGATCTTTCTCTCAAGGAGATCAGAGGTGGTATAGTGGATGGAGTTCCTGACTTGGAACTAGCAAGACCTGAATTCATTGCTTCCCTCAAACACTGTGTGAATCTTAGGTAACTCCCTTACCCTTCTCCTCAGTTTTCTTATTTGTAAAATGGAGATAATAAAATCACCTACCTTGCAGGTTTGTTGTGAGGATAAAGTCTAAAGGAGATAACATGTTCAAAACACACTGCAAACACTGAGGGGTTAAATAATTATTATCTATTTTTACTATAATATTTTATGTGAGGACAATCATATATTGTAGGGCCTCTTAAACTTTTTCCACTTATGACTCCTTTTTATTTGAGAAATTTTTATGTAACCTCTGGTACATAAGCATTATAAAATAGGTATGAAAATCAAACATTTACTGATTATAAATCATAAATAAATTTATTTTAAAACAATTCTTTGGTATACATATAATTTTTTACCATTTATTAAAGATGAAGGCAAAATTTGCATACCAATGAGATGAATATGCTTGTTTATTTTTACATAAAGGATTAAATCTTGGTAGAATCTGATAACTTTTACTGTTACCAATTTTTTCATGACCCTTACATTCAGTTACATGATCTCATATGAGGTCATAATTTACAGATTAAGAAGCTTTGGTCTATTAGACTCACTTCCTTAAAATAAAGGCACGTTTGGGAAACTGCTGAATAACAATCTCCATTTCTCTAAAACCTGCACATCTGAGCCACTTGTAGCAATATTAGGGTTGGCAAGGTCCAGATCTCTTCCCTTCTTCTGCATCTTAGTCCTTAAACTACAGGGTGCTACTTATTTGAGGATTATCCCTCTACGAAGCTGGAATCTGATTAAAATCAGTAACCCTTGATCTCTTGGGATCTCTAGGAATTGCAAGGGAATAACTTTTCTGTAGCTCTAGTCCCTTTCCTATAATCAGAAATGTTCTTATCAATTTTTGGACCATCCAGGCAAGCATAGGCTTCATTAGTCAGTTACTTTTTTCTTCTAAGGTATAGAAAAAAAAATATTTCTTTCCCCTACTTTGCCATACTTTTGTCTGAAAATCTAAGAAAAAGACTGTGCAAAGAGGTCTCATTATTCTAAAGCATAAGAAACCATATTCACATTGGAACATAAAGCATTCTAGACTTTCCCCAACCTCACATTTACCCTTGGGAAGGTATATTTTCACACACTGTGCTTAGTCTGTTGGTTGTAAGGACATATCAGTACAGGATGGCTATACACAGGTAAGCAGCAGTGAATCATCAGTATCTCTGCCATCTTTACATTTAAAATCACAAATAAAGGTGCTCATTTCTTTAGACGAAAAATATAGGAGCTGTCCACCTACATATCTGGAAGAGCACATGTTAGTGTTTTTAATGACATTGTCTTCTCTTCTTCCTTTATAGACCTTTACTATTCATATTCCAGGAAGAAAAGGAGGGGAGGGAAGAAAAAAAAAAAGAAATTTACATGTTAACTTTGTTCTATATTTTGAAGGAATAGCAAGTTATACATAGTAGATTTGCAGTTTCATGTACAATCATCTTTTTAATTGTACGATTATAGAAATGGTTGTTTTGTGAGTTGAAATTAAAATAAATTTAAAAGAAAAGCCTATACAAAGCTATACCCATCTTTTTGGCCTACAAGTTATTTAATTTCTCTTAGACCTTCTTTATCTGTATAATGAAGAGATTTGACTCTATGGCCTCTGAGATCCCTTCTAACTGCATCTCTGAAATCTGTTCCTCTGATAATACTCAGGATTCTTGAACCTTGTCTTCAGGTGAGTGGGGAAGTGTCCTACTTTTTTTTCCTCCATTTCTGGGAACCTGTTTGCCATGTTTCTTCTTGATGATTCTCTGCCATTAATCTTATTTTAACTCCTGAGTTTTGCCTGGTTGCAAAGGAAATTAATTTGGGATATTGTAGAGTTCTAAATGGTGGTGTGGGTTAGAGGGAATTTCCAAGAATAGAAACCAGCATTTTTGGTATAAAGCAGCTCTTTAGAAGCAGGAGTCAGCTTGAGCTTGGAGTCAGGAAGACTCTAATCCAGCCTCAATTACTTTCTAGCTGTGTCACATTGGGCAAGCAACTTAACCTAATTGCTTGTTTCCTCAAATGTAAAATGGACAACCTAATAGGAACTACTTAGCAAGGTTGTTGTGAGAATTAAGCAATTATATTAAATGATTTTTATCTTAACCTGAATGTACTTATCCAGATTAATTATATTTCTGACTAGCAATTCTTTAATATAATTTCAGATTATACTATAGTTTGTGATATCATTTCTTTTTTAAGCATTTGAAATTGATGGTATTCAACTTGAATAGCATAGCAGAAGAAATAGAATATTGGACCTGGAGTCAAGATGAGAGGAGTTTAAATCCTATGTCTGGTTACTAGCAATGTGAATCTAATTTAATTTCTCTAAACCTTTAGCAATTTTCTATAATTTATCAATTAAGGTCTTGACTTGTTGGGATATGCATGGGTATCTTGACAACTAGGGCAGCTAGGTGGCACCATAGTGCACAGAGTGCCAACTGGAGGCAAGAAGACTCATTTTCCTGAGTTCAAATCTGGCCTCAGAAACTTACTAGCTGCATGATCCTGGGCAAGTCACTTCCCCTTATTTGCCTCCATTTCCTCTTCTGCAAAATAAGCTGGAGAAGGAAATGACAAATCAGTCCAATAGCTTTGCCAAGAAAACCCCAGATGGGATCAGGTAGCATCAGAAATGACTGAATAACAACCCCCAAAAAAGCATCCTAACTCTCTTATTCTATGAAATAGGGAGGAGAGATGTTGGAGAGGCATTTTGCAGTGTTTGCTCTGTTTTTCCAGAAAGTCTCAGTCACATCTGCTAGAAGCCTAAGGATTTTCTTAACCTCTGGGATTTATTCACTGCTGTTTGTGTTAATTTTGGCTTCTGGAAGCCTGTCATTGGTCCTGTAACATGCATATGTGTCTATTTTTTACTGCCCCAGGAGAGGTAGTGTAGTAGTATGGTGTGGTGAATGAAACACTGCATATGAAATCAAGGAGTACTTGAGTTTGAAGCCCAGTTTTAACAATTAGCCATCTGTGTGATTTTAAGTGACTCCCTTCAACTACCCTAACCTGTTTTCATCTTAAAATGAGGATGATAATACTATATTACCTAACTCACAGAGTTGTAATAGCAAAGTGCTTTGCAAAATTTAAAATCCTATGTAAATATTATGGTTTAAGTAAAAAAAGTATCTGGTAACAGATGAAAAAATTATGCTACATGACCACAATGAAATACTATTGTGCTATGAGAAATGATGAAAGGTATAGTTTCAAAGAAACCTAGAAAGACCTGTAGGAACTAATGAAGAGGGAAGTGAGCAGAGCCAGAAAAATTTAACATTGCAAAAACAAACAACTTTGAGAGATCAACACAATGTACTACAACAACAACAATTCCAGAGACAGATAAACACTACCCACTTTCTCCATAAAATACAGAATGAGATATACATTTTTGGATGTGGTTAAAATGGGAATTTGTTTGCTGGATTCCTTCCTTCCTTCCTTCCTTTCTCTTTCTTTCTTTTTTCTCTTTGTTTCTTCCTTTTTCTTTCTTTCTCTCTTTTTTCCTTCCCCTTTCTTTCTTTTTTCTCTGTTTTTTCCTTCCTCTCTTTTTTGTTTTTTCTTTTTTATCCTTCCTTTCTTCTTTCTTTCCTTCATTTCTTCTTTTCTCTTTCCTTCTTTTCTTTTTCTTCCTTCCTTCCTTCCTTCCTTCCTTCCTTCCTTCCTTCCTTCCTT
>JAJPUD010000620.1:148833-178170 GCA_023553655.1 Myrmecobius fasciatus | reverse complement strand
CCTTCCTTCCTTCCTTCCTTCCTTCCTTCCTTCCTTCCTTCCTTCCTCAATAAGGTATGTAGAGGACAGGGAACATAAATGCTTGTCATTTCAGAAAAATAAATAAATAATTGATCCATTGTCCTTACCCCATATATTTTTATATGCCACATATCAGCTCGGCATATGGATAGAAACGTTGTCATAGAGTTAAGAATATCTGAGTCCAAATGCTGCTTCTATCACATATTAGGGACAAGTCACCAAATCTCTCTATACCTTAGGCAGTTCTCAAAGATGTGAACTTTGTGATAGATGAGTTGTTGACTTGCATTGGTAGAGGAAATTTCCAAGGTAGAAGTTCTTGATGCTAATTAAATTACAGTTCTAACCATTTCTAAGAAAAAGCAAAAAAATTTTAAAAAAAAGAACCCATTGCATTGGTGGAGGGAGATTCCTTACCACAAAATTATATGTTTAGACCGAAAAGGAAAATATATATATATATATATATATATATATATATATATATATATATATAACCTAATACTTGAAAAGGTAAGGAAAGGTATGTTTCAGCACAGATTTCAGATTTAACTCTCAAATTCTAAAGACATTTATCATGACACAAAATATTTCTCAGCTGGACTCAGCTCTAGAATGCTTGCTTTTTTTATTATTATTATTTTTAAAATGATGTTACCATTTAGGAGCTTTTGAATCAAAGCCACTGAGGTCTTTTCTATCAACTTCTAGCCACTAGTGAAACCAACAGAAACACAAACTCCTGGGCGAATTTTCAACCATAGGCTTGCCCACACTCCCCCAAACTCCCCCACACTCCCTCCCATGGGATGCTCTTCAGAGGTAAAAGCTCCAGGCCTTGGCAGGCATAGGTGGGTGAGTTTGTTTTCACAGGTGTATCTTTGCAGCCCGTGGTTGAGAATTTGGCTCCAGTTGTGACCCAAATTTAAAAAAAAAAAACAACAAAACAACAAAAACTTGATTTCTTTTTTGTAAATTGTATTATTGGTTATCAATTTTCTTTTAAATTAACTACTAAGACTGGGCTGAGTTTAATCTTCGGCCATACACCTGTCCTGGTTTCTAGTGTCAAAATCAAAAAAAAAACAAAAAAAAAAAAAACAGAGGGTTTTTTCTATGTGATGTGCTTTGCAAAATTTATTATATTAGCTAATATTTCTCCAATCTTCTTTGATGACTTTTAAAAAAAATGTGATGGAGAAATCTTCTGTTCACCAAGGCTTACTTTGAGAATGATCTCATTAAATCATGGATACATTTTCCTATATTCTCTGATAGAGACTCTGATAGTCATGGAGGAAAGAGTCTTGGAGCCAAAGAGCCAAAGATCTTTTCCTCTAGCTAGAGTCTTCTTCTTTATCTAGCTCTTTCTTCCTTCCTTCCTTCCTTCCTTCCTTCCTTCCTTCCTTCCTTCCTTCCTTCCTTCCTTCCTTCCTTCCTTCCTTCCTTCCTTCCTTCCTTCCTTCCTTCCTAGCTTCCTTCCTTCCTTCCTTCCTTCCTTCCTTCCTTCCTTCCTTCCTTCCTTCCTTCCTTCCTTTCTTTTTTTTAAAATAATTTTTATTACTTTAGATCTATTTCATAGTATTTAGTGAAGAAACTCTGGGAGATTACTATTTCCAGAAAGTCAAGACTTCCATCAAGAAGAATCAAATCTTCTCTCTTAAGCTTTAAAAAAATAAGGATTAGCAGTATTATTTAAAAAATACACAGAATTTATTTTGGAACCTTCAACTATACTTAGGGTACCAATTGTCTTAATTCATTTGTGTGGCTTTTCAAAGTAAGTTACCATATTTGACACAAAGCAAAAAAATTGTATTCTTTGCCAAATGCATATTCACTTAATTTCTTTTTCTTGCACCATTTATTTTGAAGTCTTTGATTTTCCAGTTTTCTAAATATTAAATTTCATGTTATTTTATTAAAAAATACACATAAGAGAGAGAAGGAAGTTGAGAAAGAAACCCAGACAAGTGGTGAGGCAGTATTGGAGCTACCATGTCAAATGTGAAATACCCTTTAAAAACCTTAAATTGTACGTGGTACAAATTTGTAATTTTATGTATAGTAATCTTTGTATTGGGGAATGTTCATATTTGTCAAAGTCATTACCATAAAAAGGATTAAAAAATTAGAAATACCAACCTTTCTGAAAACAAGGAAATAAATTAGATGATTTCTCAGGATAGCTTTCTGTACAATTATTTGGTTATCTGAGGTAAAATTCTGTTCCTTCTTTTGAGAAGAGCTTGACTTCTTGGTTCTGAGTCTTTCTTCTTGTGTATTTCTCTATTGGAACCTTCCCAGGGTACTTCTGTCATATGAGAATTGCTCTCTTGAGGCCATCATCAAGGCAATGCATGGGCTGGTTGGGGATGTTTTTGTATTTCACATGTTTGATATTTGAAGGCGGTCTCCACTTTTTGCTCTATGGGAGTTAGGTCTTTTCCACGTCTAAACGCTAAAGTCCTATGACTTCACCCAGAATTTCTAACCAATTATTTGGTAACTGGGAGTAGTTCTGGTGTAGGGAACAGGAAAGAAGGAGATTATGGAAAATGCAGGACTCCTGAGAATGGAGGAAGCCCTTGCTGTTACCCCGAGATGCACGTAAGGCAAAGTGACATAATCCTGCTGGCGTCAATAACAGGACAGGCTGTACTTTTTTAGAAATAGCATCCACTTCTTAATCAGTTATTTCAGGGTCTGTGTACCATGAGCTGTCACCAGTGACCTCATGAACTTCTAGAGTGATTTACCTTATCCTGAGAGGGGATCCTCATTCTTGCTCTAAGTATATGTGTCCTAGTCTCAGAAGCCTGGGTGTCTGTTCTCATTACATCTCTAAATAGAACCAAATTCCATAATACTCCATTGAAAAGACTGAAAAAATATTAACCAGGGCTCTAAACTCCATGTAACACTGGGTACAAACCAATAGTAGTCTTTGCAATTTATATCAAGCTGTCCAAGAGACAGCTCTCCCACTATCCTATTGGATCCCAAGACTTAATCCCAGTTTCAAGTCTAAGGAATTTTGGTCTATTAGAGCCTTTCTTAAGGTCTTCCTTTATCTCTTAGCTAACCCTTTGGCACCAGCTCTCAAAGGTCTCATCTGATCAGATATCTTATAAAATATAGGATGAAGAGAGAGGCTAATGTGGAGCTGGGTATCACCCCTGGCTACTTTCAGATTCTTTGACCACTTTATCATACAGCTTTCTTGTAGGATCCTATAATAATCCCTGGTGTTCTGGTGATCAGAGGATATTTTTCTTTTATCATACTTTTATTGAGTATATGGTCTTGGGTAAGTCCTTTAATCACTTCATTTCTTTGTGATTTGACTACAATTATTCAGGCCTTCTATTTCTTTCAATTAAGTATTCTGAAAAGAGATGAAAGATAATCTAGTTGGACAAATCTGCCTATAGAAATGTGATGAAATAATCATATTATTTGAATGTGAAGCTTTAACTCCAGACAAGGGAGAATCTCTCAGGCTGATCTTACTTTTTTTTTTTTTTTTTTTTGGCTACGAACAATATTCAGGTGGTCTTTAGAAGCTGAATTGATCTTCAACTGCTAAAGTCAGCAAAGCATAGCAAATAACATTGGATATAGGATTGGTTTTCTTGATGGATTTTGCTTGTGTGTAGGGAAGAAAGGAAAGGAGACAAAGGAATATAAGAAGAAAAGATTTTTATTAGTCTTGTTTCTTGCCTGGTAATAAAAATTATTTAATTGGTTTAGAAGAATAATTCTTGTATTGAAGTAAAAAAAAAAAAAAAACCAAAACAACCTACTGCATTAATTAAAATATCTTCTTTGCGGAATAATATTATCAGTTCAGAATTTTCATAAAGGGATTATCTGTATTGCAGTTAATTGTTATTTTTGCAATTTATTTATTTTATCCTGTTGCTCTGTTGCTAGGATTGTGACCTTATATCCCATAACAGTTTTTCTTGTTACCATCCCAATCTATCTGGTTACTTGTAGTTTTCAATAAGGGTCCCTTTTTAGGTGTAGATTATTAGTAATTGTCTGAATTCAAATAATAAAAATTGATTCTCTTTCCTCAACTTCAGCTAGTTAGAGTTGTTAGACACAGGATGGTGGTTCTTAAACTTTTAAATTTCATAATATCTTCTAAAGAATTTCTATAACTGGGGCAGCTAGGTGGCGCAGTGGATAGAGCACCAGCCCTGAAGTCAGGAGGACCTGAGTTCAAATCTGGTCTCAGACACTTAACATTTCCTAGCTGTGTGACCCTGGGCAAGTCACTTAACCCCAATTGCCTCAGCAAAAAAGCAAAAAAAAAGAATTTCTATAACTTCTCAATTTCATTTTTAATTTAATTAAAATATTCACTAAACATTTGTTAAGTGATTGGCACTGTACTAGATTCTGTGTCCATGTTTGTGTGTAGAGATACAAAAGTACAAGCATGTTGTTTTTCTTCTGTGATTAAAATATCTTTTTGTTAGCACAGTAGTAAAGATAAAAAATCTGGCGTAATTTGGGGTAGGATGGTAATGGTTGTAATCAATAGTCCCAGGGAATGTGCCAACCTCATGCTTATTCTTAGAGATAATCTTCACAAAGCAAGAATTCTGCTGCTGGTGTTTGGGAATTGGTCTCAATACCACATGAGGTCTCTCTGCTGAGAGACCATGTCCCTGATGCTTGCCTCTTGAGGATGCTTCTTCCATAGTAGCACATACTTGAATGCCTTAAAGAATTTTGGGGTCAGTAGGTCATACCCATGGGCCTAACAATTACATAAGTAATATAGAACTAACCCCCCCCCCCCCGGCCGTGGGGGGGGGGGGGGGGGTATGGGGGGGGGGGGGGGGGGGGGGAAAAAAAAAAAGTGGGTAGAGCGAAGAATGAGTGAGTGTGTGTGTGTTTGGGCACTTAAGAGATTCCTGAAGCTGGTGATCAGGTGAAGGATTTCAGTTTCTCAGCCTGTGTCAATACAAGATAATCTATGGTCAATATTTCTGTTATAAGACTCCCAATCATCTGGTCTAGAATGTAAGTAATCACCTACTGAGGAGAGAAGGCTTTTAAAAGAATAAGGAAAAACCTTTGAACCCTGAATTAAATATCCACCATTATTGTTTTTTAATTAATTAGGAACATGTGGAGCATGGAAAGGACAGACAGAAGTCTTTAATGATTCTGAAACTCAAGGAGCTCCCTTGCTTAGTTTAGCAATGAGATTGGGGTTGCCATTTTGACAGAAGACTATCTTATAACAGATAATTTTGGAGAATGCCTGATGTCTAGGAGGCAGGGAGTTCTAAAGACTGTATTCTACTAATTGCACAGGTTGAAAAGGGAAAACCAATATTTTTCACTTTAGTAGTGGAGGTATTTTGCCATAGTGGATAAAGTCATGCTCTTGCAGTTAGAAGAAGCCTGTGTCAGCCATGATCTAGCTGTGTGACCAAGGATTAGTAACATCTAGGATTCCAATTTTTATCATCTCTAATACCCTTGGCTCTTTTTTTTTTTTTTTTTTTTTTTGTAAATTTTGTTTAACTTGTCTATCAGGTGTTTAATAGCATGGTTTATCAGCTGCCTGTCCCTTCTGAAGTTGTTTGGGTTTGGGTGGGGCTGGGCTGTGGGTGGGGGTGTGGGGATGGGGAGAGATAAAGTAGGAGAATGTAAAATGCTAAACAAAAACTCTACATAAATGTCTGTTATTTTTCCTCTTCCCCCTTTCCCTTCTATTTAATTGTTGAGTGAAATGGATTTTTGTATACATCTGAGTGTCTGTCTCTGTGTATCTCTCTCTCTCTCTTTCCCTCCTCTCCTCTTTCTTTCCCCCTCTTCCTCCCTCCTTCTGTCTCCCCCTCTCTCCTCTCTTTCTCCTCCCTCTCTCCCCTTCTCCTTTCATCTCTTTCCCCTCCCCCCCCACTCCCCTATGTGTGTGTGTGTGTGTGCGTGAATTCTTTCTTCTTTGAACCATTTCAGATGAAAATGTGTTTTAAGGGTCAGCCATTCTTCCAGGGCAAGGGCTTGTGAAGTAATAAGACTTGCATGAGGTGAAAAATAAAAATGGAGCTGACCAGCCTCCTTCTCCCCAGGAGCATGATGGTCTGAGGGATCTTTATTACTGGGACAGAGAGAAACTTATCAATGAAAACCTTTAAAAATCAACTCTCCACATCTCACTTGGGGGATGAAGAGAGCAGAGAAGTTCCCTATTAGGAGAATTCTTTTTTTTAGAAAGGTAAGTGAGAGTAGATATTAACAAGGGAGGTTGGGAGGGAAACAAATGGAGTAAATAGGTAGGTGAACATAAGAATGCTTGATTAAAGGAGCATTGAAATATATGGGAGTTGGTCAACTAGTGTTTAGTACCTATTATGTGCCAAATACCAAGAACAGTTAGAAACACCTGAGATCAAGCCCTGCCTCAGACACTTACTAATTGTCTGACCCTGGATAAGTCACTTAACCTCATTTGATGTATTCAAGTAATACAGAAAATGTTCTCATTCTTGCATGAGTTAGCTAGTTTCCAGGAATGTGGGAAAGGCTTGAGACTTTCCTTCCCTTCATTCCCATGAGCATAAGTGGAAAGATGGACCATAGAAAAAATACTGATACTATAGTGGGGAAGGATGGGAAGGAAACGATTATTTAGGTAACTCTTTAGCTTAGGTAACTATTTAGCTTAGCAGATAGAGTGTTGGACTTGAACTCATGAAGTTCAAAACCTCCTTCAGACACTTTCCAGACCTGTGTAACCCCAGACACATTATATAACTGTTCAGTGCCTCAGTTTCTTTATCTCTAAAATGGGGATAACAGTGCCAACCTCCCAGAGTTGCTGAAAAGATAAAATGAGAAAACATGTGGAAGTTACTTTATAAAACTTAAAATTATTTCTAAGTGCCAACTATTAATATAGAAAGAGGAACCTCTGAAGTCAATATTCCTTCAGAGGTCATCAGATTCCCTACCTGTTCTGGAATTACCTTCAGGGGTCCCATTTAAGCAAGGATTCTACTGCTGATATTCAGAAACTGGTCCTGAGAGGCCAGAGTTTTCAGACTCACAAAAAGTTTCCCAAAAGAGGGAAGGGAACAGGTTAGAGTCTCATTATAGGGGGGTGGGGTATGGTGGCAAGAACTGCTACTCCTGGACATATTTTTCTTTGCATATGTTCCTGTTGGAGAATGTACTGTACCCTGGGGTCTGGAGAGAATGATGTGTGAAGACATCATCCTGTACAGAAAGTTGGTTGGCAGTTGTTCTTCATTCTCCAAGAGGACCAAAATGACACCACTATGTTAGAGTTGAGTTATAATGTCTCCAATTGTGGCTGATCAGACTAATATGAGCTTGAAGTTCTCTACCACAGATCAGACACAAATAGTCTCTATGAACATTTGAGGTGGATTCTCTAATTTTGTGCATCTCATATTTCTTCTGGACTAATTCAATTTTGTTTTGCTCATAGAGCACAGCACCTTTTCTGATGAGGGCACACTGTGCTGGGAGGTTCTATGCCAGTGTCTCCCATGTTATACAATTGATTCTAAAGTTCTTTAGAGATATCTTGAGAATATTCTTCTATTACTTTTTCTGACCACCTTGTAAGCACTTGCCCTGTGAGAATTCTCCATAAAATAATCTTTTTGGCAAGCATATATTTGGCATTCGAACAAGGTGGCTATCCCAACAGATTTGCCATCTGGCTCATTTCCTTTTATTTTTACATATGAGATTAAAAACTCAGACTGAAACCAAATGATTTGCCCAAGTCACATAGATAGTGAACACTGGTGGCAGGTTTTGAGCCTACTTTCTCTGACTCCAAAGCATTCCTTCCATTGCACCATTCTAGAGGCTTCATCTCTGATTCATAGATTCCTATAAATTATGGAACTTCCCAAATTCATTCCTCCCCATTCATTCACTTCCCTCCCCTATTCCTACAGCTCAAAAGTATACTTGAGAAGTTTAGGGTAAGGTTTAGGGCCCTGCCTCTTGTGTTTATTGGGATATAACTCTCACATATATGTGAGATAATGTCAAAATACATATTACAAAAATAGATGCAACAGGAATTAATTTAGAAGTAAACACTGTGGGCAATGGTAGATAAAAAATAAACTACTGTGTTTATGTTTATAATAGCAAAATATATTCCAAGATGACTTGAATTTCAAAATGGAGCAAAGCCAAGGGAAGCTATGAAGAAGATAAGAGAAAATGTGAATTCTTCAAGGTGGCACAGTGGATAGGGGGCTGAGTATGGAGTCAGGAAAACTCATCTTCTTTGAATTCAAACATAGCCTCAGATACTAACTAGCTGTGTAATCTTGGGCAAGTCACTTAACCTTGTTTGCCTCAGTTTCCTCATCTGTAAAATGAACTGGAGAAAGCTCCAGCAAATTACTTCAATATCTGTGCCAAGAAAATCCCCAATGGGAACACAAAGAATTAGACATGGTTGAAAATGACTGAAGAACAACAAAAATTCCTCAAGAGTAGGAGTCATTTCATTTTTTTGCTTTTATGTCCCAAAATATGTATTAGTAACTTAATAAGTGCTTATTGATTAATTGATTAAAAGGACTGAGAATGGGGCAGAGTCATGGTAGTGGATTCTTTGGCTAGGAGCAATGAATTGGGCAATCTCTCAGCATTCTTCCTCCTTCCTCCCCTCTCTCCCCCCCACCGCCCCAGCATTCTATTTCGGTGCTGGTTGTCTGTCCAGTTGCAAAATGCAGCATCTTTTCTTTGCTTCCCACACCTCAACCTGTCCCCTTGTCCTATTTCATGGGCTTTCTTCCAGTTCCAACCTGTCTTTGTGATGCAGTGATTCTGACACCCACCATGGTTTTGTTTTCTTTGTCTGAAAGATGGACATCATAATGGTTGTTTTCTTCCAGCACTGGTTTTGCTTAGAAAACATCATGCTTCCATTTCTGAGGAATAAAAAAAAATATATTCCAAATATCATTATCCCCATTTGAAAGAAGTGGTCTGAGAATCAGAACAAACTAACTTGACTAGTAAATATCAAAATCAGAAGTAGAGATCACATTGCCTCCCAGAATTTGAAGATAAAAGTTTGAGACCCAGTGGTCAGTAGCGAAAACTTACTTATTCTTCATAGAGTTTATCAGTTTTTCTTAAAATTAGTGTAAATGTGACTTTTGAAATTAAAATTTCTAGGGGCAGCTAGGTGGTACAGTAGATAGAGCACCAGCCCTGAAGTCAGGTGGACCTGAGTTCAAATCTGGCCTCAGACGCTTAACACTTCCTAGCTGTGTGACCCTGGGCAAGTCACTTAACCCCAATTGCCTAAGCAAAAGAAAAAAAGAAATTAAGATTTTTTTGTATATATATTTGTAGTTATTCCAAATATTTTAACAAGAATTCTCTGCAAGGATTTAAAACATCAGTTTGTGAGGATAAACTCCATTGGAGAGAGAAAATACAGATCGCAGGTAGCCACGGAGCTGAGGAATTTTCTTGATTTTGGGCAGGATCTGAGAGTCTACTGCTTTCTGATCAGTCTTGCGCTGCTCTGTAATTTCGTATTTCTCTTTTTCCGTGTCAAAAATCTCTCCTTCTTGGTGTCGAGGTTTGCGGAGCCTCTTCTTCTTGAAGTAGGCATCAGTAAGATGGTTTGGAATTTTTACACCAGAAAGATTAACCCTGGTAGAGGTGGCAATGACAAATTTCTGATGGGTCCTTCGCAGAGGAACATGGTTGATGGTCAGAGATCCAGTCATGAGTAGCAAGCCACTAGCCAGCTGCTTCAGGAAAACCACTCGCTTGCCCCTGTGTCGGCCAGTGAGCATGATCAGAACAGTGCCAGGGGTGATGCTAGATCGAAGTCTCCTCACATGCTGGCTGAAGGGCTTTTTGCCATGACTTAACAGCTTCCTAGGCACATCCTCAGTAGGGTAATACCTAGGCATTTTGCGAATCTTTACCACACGGGTTCCTCCATTCTTATCACTGCCACCTGGTTTTGAGATAGTTGCAGGAACCTTCTCTCTCTTTTTCCTTTCAATTTGGGTTTTTGATGTAGCATATTTCCGCTTGTATATGGCTTGCCGGGAATACATAGCAGATCTGGAGTATTTACCGATTCCTCGGGCCAGAACTGGGTTCCGACTGCAATGCTTTCCAGGCTTTTTCACTACCTTTTCAGCAACATCTTCCTTTTTGTTTTTCTTTTCCTTTTTTTCCTTTTTGATTTTCTTTTTCTTTGGTACCTTTTGGGGTTTTTTGTCCGCCATCTTGAGAGAAGGGAAAGAGCGATTTTTTTGTATATAGATAAAACATTTGTTTACTGGTGTGGCAGGCATTGTGCTTGAAGATATAAATGTACACAAAAAAATAGTCCCTATCTCAAGGATCTTATTTTCTAAGAAAGCTGAACATATAAAATGGGGCTAGAAAGTGGGATGATGAGGGTTGATACTTGTCCAAAGGTACAACTGTTGGCAAGGAGTTGGAAAAATCTAGATAGTGAGTGGTAGAATCAGTAGTAGAGAGCATGGCCTGGGTCTCTCAGCAGGAAATGGTGGTTTGGACAAGGAATTCACCAATCATAAGATACGTTATATTTCATAATTTTAAAAGGAAGAATGGTAATCCTGATTGACCTGACCTGGGTTTGAAGTGGTATTAGTTGGGCCTAAATTTATTTATTTATTTTAAGTTTTTTATTTTCAAAGCATATGCATAGTTTCCAACATTTACCCTTGCAAAACCTTTTTCCTCTCTTCCCCTCACCTCCTCCCCTAGACAGCAAACAATCCAATATATATTAAACATGTGCAATTCTTCTATACATATTTCTACAATTACCATGCTGTACAAGAAAAATCAGAACAAAAAAGAAAAATAATGAGAAAGAAAACAAAAAGCAAGCAAACAACAATAAAAAAGGTGAAAATACTATGGTGTGATCCACACTCAGTTCCCATAGTCCTCTCTCTGCATACAGATGGTTCTTTCCATCACAAGACCATTGGAATTGGCCTGAATCACCTCACTGTTGAAAAGAGCCATGTCCAAGAAAATTGATCATTACATAATCTTGCTGTTGTTGTGTATAATGATCTCCTTGTTCTGCTCATTTCACTTAGCATCAGTTCATGCAAGTCTCTCCAGGCCTCTTTGAAATCATTCTGCTGATAGTTTCTTATAGAACAATAATGTTCCATAATGGGCCTATATTTATTAAGAACATTGTTGTTGTTTAGTCATTTACTATATCCAACTCTTTGTGACCCCATTTGGATTTTTTTTTTCAAAGATACTAGAATAGTTGTTTCTCCTCCAATTATTTTGCAGATGAAATTGAGATAAACAGGGTTAAGTGACTTACCTAGGACTATACAGACATAGTAAGTGTCTGAGACTGGATTTGGAATCAGGAAGACTATTCTTCCTAACTCTAGCCAGCACTCCATTCACTTTGTCAACTAGTTTTCTTATTAAGAGCACAGTTAGTGCTTAATAAATGCTTGCTGATTGATTCCTGTCTTTTGAGCAATTGCAAACATTGATCTTTATTTACCCTGCAGCCACCATCAGTTTTTTTGAGGACAAAGAATGAACAACAACAACATATTTACCAACAAAAGACTGATTTCCTGCCTACTTTAGCCCTGCAAACCTTTAGAATCCTTCTTTAGGAATCAGCTCTGGTCTCAGATAAAACACATCTAGTAGTTCTTCAAAGCTAGATTCAAAGGAATAGCAGCTGGAAACACTGTCATTGAGAAAGGAAACATGGAAATAACATGAATTCCTCCAATGGCAGAACTGAAAAAAATTTGCATTGTCACAGGGCTAGAAATTGGAGTGCTTATTCAGCAGTTTGGAGAAAGTTTTTTCCTCTGACTTGAAAGAAAGGTGACTGACCTAGAGGAAGGTTTTCCTTATTTTTTGGTCTTTTTCTCCTGAGTATTCAGCTCTCCTTTTAACCTTGTTTTTGCTAGATTACAGCAAAGTTTAAGTAATGCTATGTGAAGTTAATTATTTTTAGTCAAACAGTTTGGAACCGGGCAATAAAATTCAAGCAAGGGGCCAGTTTTAAAGTCCACGGCCTTGTCTAAATTGCTAAGTGTCAATAAATAGCTTTCAAAACAGGTGAAACAATATTTGCAAGGCTACAGACAAGGTTCTCTGCTACACCTTGCTCAAGACCATTAACTTCTCAGATCTGTAGTCAAATACTATTAATGCCTCATTAGACAGAACTGTTTAAGGCCTTGTTCCTACATGTTTTGCTCTTGGCCAGGACTGACAAGGATGCCAGTTTCCCCAATGAAACATTGTTTGGGGGGAAGGAGGGAAAGGGTGGGTGGGAAGAAGGCAGCTGGGAAAAAAAAAGGAAATGGCAGATTGTCAATGAGATATTGTTCACTCATTTTTCTCCATTGTTTTTCTTTAATGTGCTCTGTTTTGTGAGTTACCATGCTTTCCCTTTTGGTATTTTGTGCCCTGTGTCTCTATTTTGACCTGAAACATTTTTTTTTTTTTTTTTTTGCTTCCATCCTGGAAAATAACTGTACACTTAATTTCCTAGTTCTAGGGGAGACCTAGAGTCTACTTTAATATTTTTCACTAAGGGGAAGTAACTTGGTCCTGTGGATAGAACCCTGGACTGCCAGCCAGGAAAGCTGGGCTTTCTTCCCAGCTCCATCTTTTGCTTATTGTGCAGTGACTCTAGGTATACTAATGCATTCTGCTTGGCTTAACTTTCTTATTGACAAGATAGAAATCATAATGACTTTTTTCTTCCAATACTGATTTAACTCGGAAGATATCATATCGTTTTACCTCTGAGAAAAAAAAAGTAGGTAGTGCAAATATCAGAGAGGTTTCCAGAAATGTGTTTCTAACTGTTAGAATTGGGATTCTCATTACACTATAACATGCTATTTTTTTGTAGACTGACTAAGGGATGGAATCAGGGTGTTGGTAATAGCTCTCATCATTGTCCTGTTCCCTACTGAACTCAGATTCTCATATACCATGAAAAGTACAAGAACTTCTTTTCTTCATTCAGGTCCTGAAGAAGGCAGAAGGACTAAGTAAATGTTACCTAGTGGGCAGTCCTGGGATCAGGTAGGTAGCAAAGACCATAGCATTCCCAGAAAAAGTAGGGATGAATTGAGCAGTAAAAATAATAGAATTTAGAATTTGAAGAGACTATTGAAATCTAATTCATTCTCATTTTACAGATGAATTAATAGAGGTTTAGAGAAAGTAAAATATCTTCTTTTCCAAAGTTATACATTTTATAAATGGAAGAGTTGAAATTCAAACCCAATTCCTTTGACTATAAATCAGGGATTCTTTCTCCTACACTATACTGATTATTTTAAAAGAAAGAAAAGTAATTGTTATCTGGGCCCTGATCCAGGTTAAATGTATCTATAAGTCAGTGAGTATATGAGACTAGGTGACATAATAAACTGCAAGTAAGAAGGCAGAGGAATTGCTTGTTTTTTGTTTTTTAAAGTAAAATTTAGTTTCAAAATCTACTAATGATGCAAGTAACAGAAAGAGTTTGCTTTGCTGTTTGAGCTTTTATGTTCCTGAGAAGATTGGAAATTTAGCACAAACACTGATGGGATACTTGTGACCTTTCTCATTTGAGAAATGAATTAGCTTGGAGGAAAGAAGGTGTTATTAAGAGCCATCACTTGATTTTCCAATCCTTATGAAAATATATGTTCCCACTCAGAGGATTTTTAGATGACAGATAGGAGGCAAGGACACAAGAAGTAGTGCCTGGGAAGGTTTAAATCTATTACAGCTCAGTTGTTTCTGAGCACTTTTCTTGATCAATGACACCATGTTTAGAGCATCTGTGGACGTGTCATAGATGTAGCACAGACCCGGAGACCAGAAACATCTAAACATTACACAGGGAGACAAGAATTTTAGAGATGCTTCTGAGGAAGTATGCAAGCATTTATTTCATGGAAAAGTCTATCACTCAATGTCAAGGACACGGCTGTTATGTGACAAAGCTCCCTACGTGAAGTAGGTATATGATGTAAGAAACAACTAGATGGAGAAAATGTTAAGTGACTGACTGAGGACATCAAGTGAAGTATTCAGAATATATGTCTACACATTCTGGGGAATCTAGTTATTCATCACTCTGAAGAAGAATAATGAGAGATTACATTTCTATTACAAAGTGCTTTCTATATATGATTTGTTGGCTCTTCATACTGTCTTGTGAAGTAAATAGTGTGAATGTTATTATTCCCATACATGTATTAAGCATGGCTGAGGCAGGGAAAAGGACTTCATTTTCCAGAAGGCCTGAATCAGAAGCATGATCAAGAACTCTCTTAAATCTGAATACTTTTTTAAAAAAAATTCAATTTTATTTTCAGTTCTGAATTATTTCCCTCCCCTTTCTCCTCCTTTGTTTCTAGAGAAGCGAGAATAACACATACATACATATATACATGTATATATAAAACATATATACATATATAAAATTATTTTCACATAAACCATGCCCAAAAAAAGAAGAAAGAGAAGAAAATATACTATAACTTGTATTCTGAATCCATCTGCTTAGTATGTGGAGATGGATAGCATATTTCTTTCTTTCTTTTTTTTTTAAAGCTTTTTATTTGCAAAACATTTGCATAGGTAATTTTTCAACATTTACCCTTGCAAAGCTTCCTGTTACAAATTTTTCTCTCCTATTCCCCACCCCTTCCCCTAGATGCCAGGAAGTCTAGTACATGTTAATTATGTTAAAATATTTGACAGATCGAATATGTGTATACATACTTATACAGTTATCTTGCTATACAGGAAAAAAAAAACAAACCCAAGAAAGCAAACATAATGCAAGTAAAAATCGATAGAGAGCATGAAAATGCTATGTTGTGCTCCAGACTCAGATTGCACAGGCCTCTCCCTAGGTGTAAATGGATTTCTTCATAACTGAACAATTGGAACTGGTTTGAAACATCTCATTATTGAAGAGGACCATGTCCTTCAGAATTGATCATCATATAGTTTTGTTTTTGCTGTGTATAATGATCTCCTGGTTCTGCTGATTTCACTCAGCATCAGTCCATGCAAGTCTCTCCAGGCCTCTCTGAAATCATCCTGACGGTCATTTCTCACAGAACAATAATATTCCATAATATTCATATACCATAATTTATTCAGCCATTCTCCAATTGATGGGCATCCATTCAGTTTCCAGTTTCTAGCCACTACAAAAAGGACTGCCACAAACATTTTTGCACATGTGGGATCCTTTCCTTCCTTTAAGCGGATAGATAGTATGTTTCATCATGAGTCCTTTGGAATTGATGTTAGTCATTCTATTGATCATAATTAAAAAGTCTTTTGAAATTGATTATCTTTGTTATATTGTTGCTAATGTATAGATTTTTCTCCTGGGTCTGCTTATTTTACTTTGTATCAATTAAAATAAGTCTTCCCAAGTTTTTCTGAAACTATCTTCTCTATCATTTCTTATAGCATAATACTATTCCATCATATTTATATTTCAAAACATATTTTCAGTGTAGTTTTATTGAATTGCAGCATCGTGGGTGTGAAAGTGGGCTGGAATTTAAATAAGGATGATAGACAAAATGTAGATTAATACCTGGATTCATGAACATGAAGAGCAAGAAAAGCTTCTGAAAATGAGCAAGGATGGCAGTGGTTTTTGTTGTGTTTATCATGAATGATGGGCTCATCTATCAACTATCTATCTATCTATTTATTTTTCATCTGTCTGTCCATCCATCCATCTGTCTATGTATCTATCTATCTAATTATATATTTTCAGGAAACTAAATTCGAGAAGGATTAAATAACTGGATTAAGGATACTGGGCTCATATGTCATAGAACTGAAACTTGAACTCAGTTCTCCTGCTAGATTAAGACTTTTCCCATTAAACAATCTCTACTCCTCCATGTTTGTAGTTTTTGTTTTTTAGATTAGGTATATCTATCTCTTTTGGGCTGGGAGCACCGTTGCCATCCACAGGGATAATTCCTCTGATTATTGGGGAAGAATCTGTGAGCCGCTCCATTTCCTACTTTGGCTGCTTCATCCCTCCTTAAGCTGCCTGATTTTCCTGCACTCCTAGGGATTCATCATATTGATGCTGGACTAATGTGGAAACTCAATTGGCATTAGCCTTCCTGCAGCTGGGAACTCCCAAACCCAAGTGATCTGTCAGTTTCAATTTTCAACAATAATGGGCTTTATACAGGTGGATGACAACACACCTTCCCATTCTGCTTGTTAACTCTTTTTCCAAAACATATCTTGGATTGTCATTTTCATGCTTATGAGCATAAATTTCAACAATTTTCAATAATTACTTTGCTCTAAGATGAAATAATTAAGAATATGTATTTATATATGTACATATATATGCACGCACATATATACACATATATATGGCTTTATATGTATGTATATATGTATATATATGTATGCACACACATATTAAATTTATAGATGTTTTTGACTCTACATTGACAGTCATTCTCAACTCCCCTTCCTGACTCATCCTTTCTCTTTCTCTCTCTCTCACACACACACACACAAATAGGAAGTAAAAATATCCAAAACAGAGGCCATATAAGATGATATGATATTCTGTATTAATAGTCTTGCCCTTATCAGTGGTGAGGGAGTAGGTGTATTTCATTATCTGTTTTCTGGGATCTTCATTATTTTCAATGATTTTGACTTCTTTTTATTAATCTTTTCATTTCCATTTACTTCCATTCCATTTTGGGTAGACAATACATATATTGTTGTTTTTGATAATTTTGCTCTGCATAAGTACATATAAATCTTCCCATATTGATCTGAATTTATTATTTAGTAAATGATCATTGAATTTGAGTGTTATTGCAAGAAGAAAACGTTGGGGTTTTGTCATGATTTTGCTTTTACCATTCATGTTGGGATGTCCTTTTTAATCCATATTAAATATAAAATTGTATTTTACTGTAGTGTTTTTATTTTGAGGGTATTTGAAGTGTATCTCAGTTGATTTGTTCTAAATGTGTTTCTTTAGAAAGTTAAAAATCCATGTGACTTAAAAAAAAAGCATCCTGCTATTCTAAAACCTCATTTGAGATCACCTTGTGGGAGATTCTCATGGCTACTTCAAAAGATTAATAGTATAAGTGGGAAAACAGGGACATGGAGAAAATGAGAATGAGAACTGGGAAAGGTGCCCACCAAATAAATGTTCTTTCAAGATGTCTAGAAAGTGTTTCATTCAAAAAATGCCTTTAGATAATATACTCCTTGTAATAATAGCTGGCATTTATACAGCCTGTTAAGGTTTGCAAAGTGATTTACAAATATCATCTTATTTTATTCTTACAACAATTGTGGGAGGAGTTGCTATTTTTATCCCAATTTTACAGATGAGGTAGGTAGCAGTTAAGTGATTTGCCCAGGCTCATACATTTATTCAGTGTCTAAAGATGGATTTGAAGTCAAATATTTCTGACTTCAGGACCAATATTCAATCCACTGCACAACTTAGCTGTCTTAATCATCTCTCATGTGCTGTATTTTAGCCTCAATAACTTCCTGAATTTTAGCCTTCCTGACTCCTTTAATCTCCACAGTCCTGAAATTTTCTCCATTTCTTTTCTCAGTTCTTCTCTGCCCTCTACTCTTGCTCCACACATCCCCATCTAAATCAATCTGGACTAGGGCACAAAATTCTTGTGGGAATTGAAACTCTTGCTCATACACTGAACTCAGGTTTCTTGGGAAATAGAAGCCTTTCTCCTGCCTCAGACACTCTTCTGTAAAATGGGGATAATCACACATGCATTGCTTACATTAGAAGCTTGTTGTGAAAAATTAATCATTACCATAGCTAACATTTATAGAATGCTTACTATGTGCCAGGCACTGTACAAAGTGCTTTTCAGTTATTATCTCAGATTCTCATAATAATCCTGGGAGGTAGGTGCTATTGTTATCCTAATCATAAGATAAGGAAACTGGGGCAAACAGAATTTCCCAGGATCATACAGGTAGTACATGTCTGAGGCTAGATTTCAATTTAGATCTTCCTGACTCCAGGCTCAGCACTCTATCCACAGCATCATGTAGCTACCCATCAATCAGTTCCTATTTGGAAAATCCTTTGCAACCTTGTCATCTTTCCTCATGGATGCTATCAAAAGGTATCTTTTGCTTCTCTCTTTATTTTAATAGCTAATATTTATAGAGTTTTTTTTTGTAGAATACTTTATATATGTTACCTCTTTTGATTCTTAAAACAATCCTGTGAAGTAAGGGCTATTATGTTCAATTGTTTTTTTTTTTTTTTCCCAGTGTTGTCAGGTTCTTTGTGATCTCCTTTGGGATTTTCTTGGCAAAGATAGAATAGTTTGCCATTTCCTTCTCCAGCTCACTGGGGTCATGTAACCTTCATCCCAATATGTCTCCTGCTCTTTTTACCTCAAACAGTTTCAATCATGGAATCTAGCTTTGAATATCTCAAGGACAGTGTGACATGGCTTCTTCTCTCAAGATTGATGGTATGAATCCAAAGGAAGACGACAGTTTCTCGGGTTACATTCAATGGACAAATTTAGAATTTTTCAGTTGTTTTTCAGTTATGTTCCACTCATTGTGAATCCATTCATGGTTTTCTTGTCAAAGATATTGGAGTAGTTTGCCATTTTCTTCTCTAACTCATTTTACAGATGAGGAAACTGAGGCATACAGCATTACTGGCTTCCCCAGAGTCACATAACTAGTAAAAGTCTGAAGCTTGACTCTAGGCCCAGTGTTCTATTCAATGTGCCACCTAGCTGTTATTATGACCCCCATTTTATAGAAGAGAAAAATAAATTTTAAGAGGTTGTGATTTACCCATATTCACACATTTATTTACTATCTAAAGATGGATTTGAAGTCTGCCTCATACAGCTAGTAAAAGTCTGATGGAAGATTTGAATTTTGATTTTTCTGATTCAAAACATTTGAAGAAGCTGCCTTTAAAATATGATTCCCTTTTAATTGCCATGGGAATCAAGTCCAAGATTTTCACTCTGTGTTTTAAAATCTGTCACCAGGATTCTCTGGATGACTTTATTTTCCTCAGTTCTTCTTTCATCCCACTTGGTCCCCTTGCAATAATTTTTTTTTTTCTTGCCCCCTTCCAAGTTTTCTCTAAAGCATTAATTTATTCACACAACAAATACTTATTAAAGCTTGGCTTCTACACAATCCTCATCCTAAGTGCAGAGATTCAAAGATAAAATAAAACATGATCAATTGTCCCAAGAAATATACAATTTAATAGAGGATATTAGATATGTATATAAATAAATGTATTACAAACTGGAAGATGATAAATATATGTGTAGCACAATGTTCTAATTTAGGATACAGGATAAAAGAGTGATTATTTCCATAAGGGAAGACAGCATCTTCAAGCAGAAGGTAGCATTTGACCTGGGCCTTGAAGCATAGGTAGGATGTGAAGATCATAGATTTAGAACTGGAAAAGGCCAGTGTTGATAAACATAGGTAGGTTGAGGATGTTTCAAGTGTGACAAACTATACAAGCAAAGACAAAGACCTAGGTATCATTAATACTTCAATTTGGTTGGACTATACAGTACATGAAAGAGAATAGTTTGAGGCAAGAATGCTGAGGGTGTCAGATTGTGGAGTGTTTTGAGTCAATGGTCCATGGAGTTAGGACTTCATTTGAATAATATCCTCTTGCTACCTTTGGGTTCCTACAACTTGTTTGTGTCATCATCTGTTCAAAGTCATGCTTATGAACCCCCATTTTCTTTGGACTTCTCCGATTAAGACCACATTCAACACATTACATTATAGTAGATACAGGGCATTTACTTTATTAAATTTTTTTAAGAAGTATTTTATTTTTCCAAATGCACATAAAGATAGTATTCAACATTCATCTTTGCAAAACCTTGTGTTCCAAATGTTTCTTCTTCTCTACCCCACTCCCCTGCCCAAGACAGTGAGCAATCCAAAATAGTTAAAGAAAGACATTTGCTTTAAACAGAATGCAAGATAATTAACATAACATTAAATCAGGGGTTCTTAATCTTTTTGCGTTAAAAACCTCTTTGGTTATCTCCAAAGCCTATGGCTCTCTTCTCAGAATAATGCTATAAATTAAGATATATGATTATTTAATATTATCTGATAAACATTTATTAAATGTCTAGTATATACCAAATGTGGTGTTAAATTCTGGGGATATGATGAATAAAAAGAAAGACAGTTCCTGCCCTCATGGAGCTTATAATTTAAAAGGTAAGACTACACATAAAAGGAGGAAGGAAGACAAGGGAAGACAACACCAGATGTATTTAGCACAGAGGCATCTAGTTCTATGGTACTGAAATCAGACAGAGCAACAGATGCAAAATGGAATGGGGCTGAGAATCTAGTTTTTGTCCTCTATAATGAAAGGCACTGAGAGGAGTTTAATATTTTTTCCTTTAGCCCTCCAATCAGAGGGGATAAGAAGCTGAGGAAGGAGGAATAAATCAAGGCTTGAGTCAGCAGCATGGTGATGAATATAGAAGTGATCAATTTATTCTGTGAAGGTAGTCTGTTGATGGAGTTAAAAACCAGGCAGAGCAGTAAATGCAAAACATCATATTGTTATACTGTTTTCAAAATATTAAGAAAAGGAAAAAAATTCGCATATCTCAGGTCAAAAAATTTTATAGGAAGTAAAGAAAAAAGCACATTCACCATGGATGTCTCAAGGCTATTGCCTCTCAAACTTCTGGGTACTAGGACTTGTATAACAAGACTGCTGTTTCCTGCTCCCCTTGCAGAGAAAAGAGTATATGAATTAATTTGTTTCCATTTTTTACTGTTTATTCATCAGTTAAGAATTGTAATCCAGATAATTATAAAGGAATATTATAGATCTGAGGCAGTGCTTTATATGTATATATGCATACACACATGTATACATGTACACATATGCACACACATGTATATGTAATTCTCTCTCTCTCTCTCTCTCTCACACACACACACACACACACACACACACACACACACATATATATAGTACAGTCAATAGGATGCTGGGGCTGGAGTGAGCAAGACCTGATTTCAAATCTGACCTCAGATACTTATTAGCTGTGTGACCCTGGGCAGGTCATTTAACCCTGTTTGTCTCAGTTTCCTCTTAAAATAAGTTGGAGAATGGAATGGTAAACCACTTTAGTATCTTTGTCAAGAAAGCCCCAAATGAGATCACAGAGTCAGACTTTACTGAAAAATGATTGAACTACAGCAAAATTAGTAGGAATAAGCTGTAAACCACTTGAGGACATCAGGGATACTTTTCATATTTGCTTTCTTATCTTTGAACTTAGCATGTTGCCTGACATATAGGGACACTTAATAAATGCTTGCTGATTCCTCTATTACTACTACTACTGCTATAACCAGCACCAGCACCAGCACCACTACCATCACTACTACTACTACTACTACTACTACTACTACTATTGCTGCTGCTGCTGCTACTAATGATGCTGTTACTACTGCTACTACTACTATTACTAACTACTACTGTTATAACCAGCACCAGCACCAGCACCACTACCATCACTACTACTACTACTACTACTACTACTACTACTACTGCTGCTGCTGCTGCTGCTGTTATTACTGCTACTATTACTACTACTACTACTACTATTGCTACTACTACTACTATTACTACTACTACTACTATTACTTCTACTACTATTACTATTACAACTACTACTATTACTACTACTACTACTACTATTACTACTACTACTACTACTATTACTACTACTACTACTTCTACTACTATTACTATTACTACTACTACTACTACTACTACTATTACTACTACTACTACTACTACTAGTATTAGTACTACTACTACTACTACTGTTGCTGCTGCTGCTACTACTACCATCACTAAAAATGTTCCTCTTCCTCCTACACTTCCATAGCCCTTATCTATATCCTTTATTTTGTTGAGGTAGTTAGGTGGTTCAAGGGATAGAGCATTGTATGTGAAGTCAGGAGAAATCCATATTCAAATCCAGTCTTAAGACACTTAGACACTTTATACAAGCCTCAGTTTCATCACTTGAAAAATGAGGGTAATAGCACCTATCTCCTATATATATAAGTACTAGTTGTTATTATACATTATTTCTTGCCTCTCCAACTATATATTAAACCCACGGAGGATGGCTTTATAGTTCTCTTGTATTGGAAGGCAAGAAATGAGTTCTACCCATGGAATTGGAGCATCATATCCTAACTTCTGACTTTTATTGCCTCTGTGATCTTGGGAAGGTCTCAGTTCTTTCCTGGGATCTTAGTTTCTTCACCTTTAAAATGTGAGGGTGGGAATAGATGTTCAGTGAGATTCCTTCAGATGTAAATCTGTGGTTCCATGATATCTCAAAGCACTTAGTACAATGTTAAGGACTCAGAAAACATACATGTATCTATGTCTTCCAAAAGCATGTTCATTGAGCTCCTATTATGAATTAGATGCTTCCTAGAGTTCCTCAAAGCATTGAGACTCTGATCCTTGTGCAAGGCACTATGGGAGATACAAATTTGAAAATTTGTGTCACAAATATATATTTATGACTTTCTCATAAACCATCTGTGCAGAATAATTAGATCAACTCCAGACAAACCATCTAGCCCTTTGAACTGAAGGCCAGGTGCTATGTGAGGATAAGGTACAGACATTTGTTGCCATTATCCTGGAGTATTTTCAGTTGATGGCCTTACTACAGTCTGTCTCCATGAAACTGCTTACATAAGACAAAAATGAGAGCATTTCTGCTCAACTTTTGTTTCAAACTTATGATGTAAATTCCTCTTATTTGAGTCTTTTTTGTCAGGTGCCCTGTGTCTTGAAAAGAGATTTGAGCTACCTGATTACTATATGGATACTTTCAGAGTGGTTAAAAATGCAATGCAAGGTGGTGGCGGTGATGGTACCAGGCAAAGCTATCACTAAGGGAATGATGTGTCTAGAGCAAATCACACTGTTCCCCACCTTTTGACCCTGACCCTCCTTATCCCTCTTCCCCCCACAAACAGACTGAAATGACTAGTAAAGGGAAAGGAAGGAAGCCACAAAGAGGAAGCCACACAAAGTAAATATCTGTTGCACAGTTTGAGGGCTGTGTGGAAAAAGGGAATAGCAAAGGGTTAGTCCCACCTGCTTTGTCTGTAAGTGAGGTTGGTGATGGGTTTATGGGCACGAGCTAAGGGGTTTATGGGCATCTTAGAACAGCAGCCATTGGAACTAGCTCTTTCTTCCCTAGTCTACCTTTCTCTTACTCATTAGCAGGCAATGAATGCAGTCTGTCTATGTTGGGAAGCTAAGACTTGGAGTGATGACTCTGGGATTTCTTACTTTGGGCATGACTGAAAGAGACTGCAGGTCTCTTAGTGATTTTTCCCCCTTTCTTTCCTTTCAACAAGCCAGTTGTTGGAATTTGGAAATTTCTGTCTCAGCACAGCTTTGCTTTGAGATGACCATGTTTGACCTTGGAGCATTAAATGGATAATTTTCTAAGGAAAAACAAGAGCTTCAGAATATGATTCATCATGAAGGTGCTCATGGTTTTATAGCACCCATTTTTTTTATAACAGGAAGTAAATATCTGTTGCTAAGTTACTACTGTGGGGCCCCAATCGTTCATAGTAGATTCCATTGTCCTCCCTGTGCCGTGGGAGCCCAGCTCCCTCTGCTATATAACAAGGACTTTCAGTACTTGATCTCCTTTACCCGGTCAAGGTAAAGTTAATTGTGGGTTTCCCATAATGTTCCTTTCTGATGCAGACAGGAAAAAAAAGAGCACTTAACTATAATTTCCCATGAGAAAAAAAGAATATCTTACTTTAGAGGTTCTCAAGAGAATTAATATATATCCATTTCTAAGATGGATATATTGTACTATATATAAGCTTCTGCTAACTTTGGGTCCGGTTTTACTTGCCAGAAAAGAAGAAATATTTTAACTCGCTCTGTGGGGAGCTACTATATCTTTTGAAGCAATAGGGGATCATGGTATCTGTTCTTCATCTCTAATGAGGACATAACATGAAAAAAGGAGTTAAATCATAGCCTAAAAACTTTAGGTCAGATATGAGGAAGAATTTCTTGACACTGAATATTACTAGGCACTGTGAAGGATTTCTGGAATAATTTTGAAGTTTTTGAGGGAAGTTTGGGAAAAATCAGGCTTATTGATAGCTTTTGTTCACAGTAATTAATTTTGATATGACAGGAAATAAGAGTAGTTAGATGCTGCAACACCACTGGGCTTGGAATCAGGAAGACAAATATTCATGAGTTGAAATCTAGCACTTATTAGCTGTGTGATCCATAGCAAGTCATTTAACTCTGTTTACCTCAGTTTCCTCATCTATAAAATGGGTTACAGAAGGAAATGACAAGCCACTTCAGTACTGTGCCAAGAAAACTCCAAAAGGTGTCAAGAAGTGTTGGACACAATTGAACAACAATAATAACAGTTAAACAAAAATAACTGATTCAATGAACAAGTCCCACCACTCCTACTAGCTAGAATCCCCTCTTTCCTCCCTTTCTTAGCCAAATTCTTAGAAAAAATTTGTGCATTCTTCCACTTTCTTTCTCTCAATCGTCAACCCTTTGCAATTTGACTTTTGACTGCATCACTCAATTGCAAGTGCTCTCTCTAAGGTTATTTCTTGTTCAATTGTATCTGATTCTTCATGACCCCATTTGAGGTTTTCCTGGCAAAGATACTGGAGTGGTTTCCTACTTCCTTCTGTAGCTCATTTTATAGCTGAAGAAATTGAGACAAACAGGGTTTGACTTGCTTTGAGTCACACATCTAGTAAGTAGATGGATTTGAACTCAGAAAGACTTTTCCTGACTCCAGGCTGAGCACCCTATCCACTGTGTTACCTAGCTGCCCTTTTAACATTTGACACTTTGAGAAATTATGTCTCAACAGTAAGTCTAACTGTGCAATAGTTATTCTCCCTGCTCTTACAAAACAACCATTCCCCAAGCAAATTTTAAACTTAAAAAAATTTGTATTTCTGCATGATTGAATTATTTTCCACTTCTAATAATTCATTGCTGTAGGGATAATAGGGAATATTGATAAATGAAACATATAAAGAATCCTAAACCATCGTTTTGTACTTAAGTTTCCAGCTTACTCCAATCAGAACACATTTGTCTAATTGGAACTCCTCAATCTGTTTTCTCTCCGCTGTCCTCTGGTGGAAGTGATCAAAAGTCAGGCAGCCTGAGGGAGGAGGATGAGAAGAGGGAAGTGGGAAATGGATTAGTTTGTAACTGAAAGCACAGAAACAAATAGATGCAATTATAGCTTAAATAAATATAAAAGAGAGAAGTTAAATTTTGTGCAATATGGGTATACTAATGTACCTGGAGATTTCAAATTCTTATGACTCATAGAATCATAGAAAAAATCCTGGTTGAATCTTAAGTGGACATCTAATCTAACTGTCTTAAAAAATAGTGATATCTTTTGTATTTATATCACTTTTATTTTCAAATGGGGGCAGCTAGGTGGTACAGTGGATGAAATGCTGGATCTGGAGTCAGAAGGACCTGACTTCAAATCTAGCCTCAGATACTAGCTATAGAACCTGGGAAAGTCACTTAATCTTATTTGCTTCACTTTCCTCATTTGTAAAATGAGCTGGAGAAGGAAATGGCAAGCCACTCCAGTATCTTCCCTAAGAAAACCCCAAGTGGGTTCACAAAGAGTTAGACGTGACTGAACAGCAACAACAAAATTTTCAAGTATATTCCATCCTGTCCCCTACCTGGAGAGTCATTCCTTGTAACAGACTAAGAAAGAAAGATGAAAAAAAGAGTTCAGCAAAACTAACCAACACATCAATAAACTCTAATAATATATGAAGTATATCTCATTTATCTCCCATCACCTACTCTGTGAAGAAGGGTAGTTATTTTAGCTTATCTTTTCTTAGGGGCAAGTATGGTTACAACATTCAGTTTTTGTTATTGTTATTCTTACCATTAACATAGTTTTTTTTTTAGTCATTATGTATATTATTTTCTGGGTTCTGCATATTTTTTTTCTCTTAATCATTTCATATAAGACTTCTCTGCTTCTCTGAATTTTCATCATTATATGGTTTAGTTATATAACATTAATTCATGTATCACAATCTGTTTAGTCACTTCCTAGTGGTTTCAACCATCTTCTTTTTATATAAAAGGAAACTCAAAACCAGAGGGCTGAATGATGTGTTTAGGATCATAGCTACTTGTAGTAGAATCTAGTTTATTTGATCGCCAGAAAGATTCACTAATCTTTCCATTATACTTACCCCTTATATGAATTAGGAATTGAAAATTTTTACTTTTCTGAAGCCTGATTTAATTTAGATCTACTTTCTGAATCTGACAAATTTAGATAGCCATTGACTAAACAATGAGATTTTAAAATGATTTTAAAATTTGTAAAATACATGTTCATGTCATTGGATTTTCCTTTTCTGAAGATAAGCTGGTGTTGTCATACTAGGGTGAAAGACTTTAAAGTTGCCTACTGAGTTAGTGCTCAGAGAGAGGACTGATGTCAGAGGACTGAAGTAGCTGCATGTCTACTTGCAGACTTCCTTTCTAAGCTCTGCCAGCATGCCATTCTACAAAGCAGCAATCCACACCCCAGCAATTCCAGTTCTGGGTGTCTCTTAAGCAAATAGAATGAATCATGACAGCCACATGACAAATGTGGCTGGAGTTGCCACATTTATAAAGTATATTTCTGGATAAATAACCATTGTCAACATCTTCGTACCATTGTCAGAATATTGTAGCTATTATTTTCTAATTTTTTTCTAGGGCACATTTTGTTACCAGTTGGCTAGTTCTGAGATTGTTGTATGCATATCTTCTACCATCAACAGAATTATTAAAAGTTGGTGGTGACCAGAGACTGTCTTATGCTGCTTTGGTGACCTACCAGTACAGGGCACATAATAGGAGCTCAGGAAATACTTATAGATCAATTGAGGTTCTGAATGTGCTGCTTTTTTTTTTTTTAATGACTGAAAATAGTTTTATTTTTCATCCACATTTGACATAACATATTTAATCAATAACAAAAATAAAGTTTGCTCACATTTCTCACATAAAGATTTCACAAGAGCATTTCTTTGTTTTAATCTAACACAAACTATCTTTTTATTTATTTATTAAAGATTTTTATTTTCAAAACATGTGCATGGATAATTTTTCAACATTAACCCTTGCAAAACCTTGTGTTCCAATTTCCCCCCCTTCCTTCCCTAGATGGCAAGTAGTCCAATATATGTTAAAAATGGTAGAAATATATCTTAAATCCAATATATGCATACATATTTATACACTTATCTTGTTGCACAAGAAAAATAAAATCAAACAGGAAAAGAAATGAGAAAGAAAATAAAATGCAAGCAAACAACAACAAAAAGAGTGAAAATGCTATGTTGTGGACTACACTCAGTTCCCACAATTCTCTTTCTAGGTGTAGATGACTCGCTTCATAACAAGACCGTTGGAACTGGTGTGAATCTTATTGTTGAAGAGAGCCACATGCATCAGAATTGATCATCGTATAATCTTGTTGTCCTGTACAATGATCTCCTGCTTCTGCTCATTTCACTTAGCATCAGTTCATGTAAGTCTCTTCAGGCTTCTCTGAAATCATCCTCCTGATCGTTTCTTACAGAACAATAATGAATGTACTGCTTTCAATAAGGAAAGCATTGATCAGAAAGTTCAGAAGCTAAACTTACATACTTCATATCTTATATGACTTCCCACTCAGTCATCTCCTTTTCATCTTCTCTACAATCATGCAATGTACCCCTGCCATCCCAATCCTTCTACCTTTTGCTCCGAAAACTTCAGTCAGATTAATATTATCATTTATTCTGGAAAGAGTGTATCAATTGATTACTTTATGGCTCTATACACCATATCTGGGTGTATATGAATATAAATGTAAATGAAAATACTCTGCCCTGGTCACCATTGCCTTGTATGTATTGTCTTTTCCTACTACAATATAATCTCTGTGAAGGTAAGTGATGTGTTGCTTTTGTATTTGTATCTTTCTATTTGGTAGATCGTAAGTACTTAATAATTAGGCAGCTAGATGGCACAGCTTTGGACCTAAAGTCAAGAAAACTTAAGTTCAAATCCACTCTCAGACACTTACTAATTATATGACCCTGGGCAGATCATTTAAACTCTGTCTCACTTTCATTATCTATAAAATGGGAATTATGGAGCTCAAATAAAATGATAGATGCATTTTGCAAACCTTAAAATGCTATACTAATTCTAATGGTAGAAATGTACTTAAGAGTCAGAAAGCTGTATTACAGGCCCAAGTGTTTCTAGTGGCCAGGTCATCTAGTCACTCTAAGTAAGATTTCCCATATTCCTTGTAGATCTAAGTCTATATTCCTATGACGCCTTTTCCCCCAGGTATTTAAGTAAAATAAGTATTTCTACAAGACAGCATAATAAAGAAGATGATTGCACATGAAAATGCAAATCTATTCTGTATAACTTGCTATTCTTTTAAAATTTATAATAAAGTTATCCTGTAAAGTTTTTTTTTTTCTTCCCCCTCACTCTCCCAAGATATATATGCTTTTGATGATATAATTTTCTGTAGGTAAATGATCATTTTATTCAATTGTTGCTTACTTATATTTGGGTTACCTGCAATTTGAATAGTTTCTGAAATTTTGGTGTTCCATAATTCATAATCATAGATCATCACTAGAAGAATATTGATGTAAAATAATAAAATAAGCCTCTGTATCAGGGAGAGACTTGGGCTTATTTACAGTGCTGGATAATTTCCCAAATGTAAGCCCTGCCCACTCTTCTTCTTCTATCCATTACTGAGTCCAGATCATTGTTCCTTTGTAACATTTATTCAAGATAGAGGGATTTACTCAATAGGTTGCGCATCCAGATTCGTATTTCCCCATCTATGAAACTGAATAATAACACCTACGGTTAATAAAGGGTTGGGCTTAGAGGTGGGAATGCCATCTCAGAAACAAATTGTGTAAAGTTAGGAAACTACTTAATCTTTCTGGTTTTCAGTTTTTTCATCTGCAAAATTAAAGATTTGAATTAGATGATCTCTAAAATTTATTTTAGTTTTAAATCTATGATTCTATGAT